>VZRQ01005735.1:150682-250682 GCA_013397975.1 Machaerirhynchus nigripectus
CTTTAAGATCAAAAAATATCTATTTTTATTCTTTTGGGGCAACACATTTCCAGGAGAGCTGCAGCTTCCTTCCCCCATCAAGCTTCATCAGCTTCATTCATCAGGGCATTTCTGCAAATTCCATTTAGATCCTTCACCCTATTAGACGTATTTTATTAAACATTTTATTAAAGTCTTTTAATGCCTTCCAGGCCATGTTGTAAAACCCTACTGATTTCAGAAGCTTCTTTGAGGGATCACAGGCAGTGCAGAGTCTGGATGAGTTTTTCCAGCATTTCCATGTTGAGAGCACACGTTGGCAACTTAGCTCGTGTCTAGGACAGGACAGATAAAACCAGGGAGGGTTTTAACTTTGACCAAAATCATTAAAGGGTGCTATTTCCAATTGAAAGGGGAGGATGTGAAGAATAAGTATTTTTTCCTTAAAACACACCAATGTTATTTTTTTTTTTGTTGGATTTCCTGCTTTTGCCCAGGTAAGAAAGATTTCCAAGAGGAATTCCAGCTGAGGAGGTGATGAAACATGTTGAGCTGGTCAGTTAGTGTTTGCAGTCTGTAAATAAAGCTTATTTAGGGGCTCTTGTTAAAATATTCCATGACAGAAGAGTTCAACAGGCATTTTTAAATGGATGCTGAGCAACTGGGCAGAGAGAAAATATGTCTGTGGGACCATGAAACATTTATCTGTCCAGAAGGAGACAGGGAAAAAAAAAAGCCAGGAATGATCTATCATAAGGGAGGAAATCTGCACCTCAGCATTTGCCAAAACGTCTTAATTGCTTTGTAAACTCATCTAAATAAATAAAACCTGGAGGGCTGTCTCGGCTCTCTGCTAAGGAGCAGTGAGTATTGCCTGGGGATAAAAGTCTTAATCCTGCCCAGGACTGGGCTTGTTCCCAGTTTGGGACTGCCTGCTCCTGGTGCAGGAGGTCAGGACGTTGTCACAGGGCTTGGAGCAGGTCCTGGAGGTGGGGAGTGATCCCTGCCCCAGCCCTTGGCCATGGACAGGAGGCACTTGGGTGTCTTTTAGCTCTGCTGGAAACTCACGCCCATCATGGTTCCTCTTTACTTGTTTTTTTTTTACTGCTCCTTGCATTTTTCCGGGTGAAAACGGCTCTGTGATACTCACAGATCATTCACTTTGAGGGCTTGCACATCACAGGTGTGACAGGGCTTCTTCTGGTTCCTTGGGTTTATTTATAGCTTTCCAGTTTGTGGCTTTCCTCCTCAAAATCCAGATGAGATCATTGCTCAGGGCACATTCTCGTGGTCCTTGTGACAAAGGTCATTGTCCCCCCTACTCCTCTGTGGTGAGACCCCACCTGCAGAGCTGCCTCCAGCTCTGGGTGCCAGCATCAGGATGTGGAGATGCAGCATAAAGTCCAGAAGGAGGCCATGGAGTTACTCCAGGGCTGGAGCCCCTCTGTGCTGGAGCCAGGCTGGGAGAGCTGGGAATGTTCACCTGGAGAAGGGAAGGCTCCAGGGATACTTTAGAGCCCCTTCCAGTGCCTAAAGGTGCATAGCATTTAAACCATGTAAATTAATGAGACTTAAATATGTGCTTCAGGTTAACAATATTCTAACGCTGAACTAGAGCTTCATTTTCCAGATAGGACTTGTTCAAATTTGCAAGGTAAATTTTCATCTTCATATATATGAAATATCTTCTTCCCTGCCTTTCTCCTGATAGATTTTACCATTTCATTTTCATTTCTTAGTGAACCTCGACCTGGAGCAGTGGTCATTCTTGTATTGAAGCTGCAGCAAAGGCAGCTCCTGAGTGGCTTCAGGGGCTCGCTGGAAACGGGGCTGGTGTGTGTTTAACAAACACTGCTCACTGGGAGAGGATGACCAGAGGAGGTTCATGGCTGAGACTTTGTCACACTATCCTGCTGCTTTGGCTTTTATTAACTAATTAATTTGGCTTCTAATAACTAATGGCCCAGTCCTGCACTCCTTATGCATGCAAAAAAGGGCATTTTCTCATAAAGCTGTGCTGGATCCTGAACAACTTCACTCATGGCATTGCTTCCATTGCAGTAATTATTGCCAGAAGTTTTTCCCTGAGTTGGTAAGGATTTTTCAGGCTGTCATTCTGGGAAGGACATATGTCCAGCATAGCTATAGCTAACATGTCCTGCATGATTTACATGTTTCTTATGTGTGTGAAATGTAATATAGTTCTATGTTTTGGACTCATGTATTTAGATATGACCTCACGTAAGTCTGGCAGATAAATATGTTCATCTCATATAGCACTGACATACTTATTTTTCACTTAGGACTGCTTTGATTCAAGGACTTCTTTCTGTGCTTGGTAGGGTCAAGCAGCCTTGTTGTTGGCTCTGCTGGATCATTACTAGGTCCAAATTTTCCCTTCAAATTCCAGTCATCTGAAATAAAACCACGTAAGCAACGTGACCATTGTGTTTGAGTTAAATATTAATGTTAGCTACAGATCCAGTGGTGGAAAGATTGACGCCTGTCTGTATGGGATTGGATAATTGCTGGGAACAGGAATGATGTTTTATTTTCTATCTGCCCAAGACACTTCAGCCACCGGTCTCGGGGGTTTTATTCCTTCAAAGAACGGCATGGAACAGGCTGAGCTGCAGCTCTTGCCTGGGTGAATGGCACCTCCTTTCCAAAACAACTTTGTGCAGCTTGCTGGCAGAATTACCTGGACAGAAATCTCCTTAAATTTGCGTTTCTTTCACATTGCTCATCTGATTTCCTGAAGCTGAGGAAGAAGGGGGAAGAAGAGGAGTGTCCCGGTTCTGAGGAAGGTATGAATGTGAAAATGGAGAGCTTAAAAAAAAAAATTCAAGATGAGAAATTAATTAAATAAATGCTAATACAGAAGGAAAAAACCCCACTGGCTGACAGGAGAGCAGCATTTTAATGGCGTAACTCGTGAATAATCTTGCTGAAAGGTCTTTGTGCTCGCTGCCCTTTGGTACCTGACTGTGCTTTTGTGCTGCAGTGTTTGTTCCTGGTTTCTTCTGCTAAAGTTTATAGATCCAACTTTAAAAGAAGGGGGAGTGTTCCCATAATTATCCCCTCACCAATCTGCTGCAGTAAATTACCCCCCAGCCCCGTGCCTTGGTGTTTAACACGAATCAGAGGAGAGAGCTCCATATTTAGTTTAATAAACTGTAATTTGTGACAAAGGTAACTGTCACCTTCTGTTTCATTCTGCGCGTTTATTTTTCAAGCACCAGAGCTGACCTCCGAACTCAATCTGCACTTGCCTATTGATGCATAAATATCTGTAATATCACAGTAAATTAAATTCAGTTTTAAAGGGTTTCTATTTAACAATCTGTCAGAACTTTCACAGCGTTTGATTTCTAGTTTCCTCTGTCCACTGACAGGTTTATCTCGGTATGGCTTGATTAATGAAACCTTTTATTTGCAGTAAGCACACCTATTATTACCATAATCTCTTAATGCTTGCTTAGGCAACATTGTACTCTGACAGCAGGGCTCCAAAAACTTCCAGCCCCTTCACTCCTTGGCAGTGCAGGCAGCAGGATTTGGGGCTGGAGAAGGGATGGCACTGTCCTGCCCTCCACTCTTGGGGGTGTTTGCAAAATTGAGCAGTTTCCCCAGTTTAGCACGTTTGGAAATGTTATTTTCATGGAAACTGGTGTTAAATGTGTCTTATTAGAAAGTATTTCCACCTAAGATTAACAAATTCACATCTAATTTGTGATTAGTGTTTTCTAGGGAGGAAAGGGATGTTCTCAAGGTGAGTTCTTATGGATCATTTGTTGAATTTAGGGAAATACATTGTAGCATAGCCTGGAGAAGTTTGTATAGGTTTGGATATCAGAGTTGTTGACTCCAGTTCCTGGTTTTCCTACGGCCGTGGGAAAATCACTTCATCTCTCTGTGCTGTAATCCCACCTCACTGATGGTCGTGTGTAATGGAATAAATAGAACTACGCCATGTGAGGGCAGAGTAAAACTGCTCCAGATGAGAGACAGTCAGGCCAAAACATTCCAAATTTCTTTCCTTACTGCACAGGAGGAAGCTGAATTCCCGATTCCCCCACACTTCCAGCACACAGAGCTGCTGCTGTGACTGCAGAAGGCTCTGCAGCAGGGACTTGGATGAAAGATGAGGTGCCTTGGCATCCTTAGCAGGACAGAAGCCAGGCAGGAACCAGCAAGTCACACCCCTGGACTAGGAAAAGACGCAATTTTCATCCCTGAGGGAGCTTTGTGTTTAAACAAGTTAAGGAGAACTGCAAATTTCCCTGGGCTCCCTGAGCATTTTCTCTGTACAGGTGAGGGTGAACCTGCAGCCCCTCAGAGTGCAAAGGGAGCTCTGATACCAACTTCAGCAGGGTCGTGGCTCACTGGGAGTTTGATTCCATTCTTGGTCTTGTTTACAGCTGGGTTTTGGGCTTTTTCCAAACTGCTCCTCACTGGGAGTTCTTTCCTATAACCTGATTGTCAGACTCTGTCAGGTTCTGAAAATAAAGAAGCCACCTCCCAGCCTGAGCACCTAAAATGAGACTGAACAATTTAGGGGAGCTCTGACATTTGGGTTGTCTCCAACTTTCCAGGGACTCCCTTTGCTTTTAGTTCTCTTGGATCTTCAAGAGACTTTTCTGTTGAAATCCACATCCCTCTGGAATCAGGGACAAAGTTGCCAGTAAAGATTAGATTGCTTGCATGTCAACGTAAGGATCCCAAGTGGAAAATGTCACTCTAAACAGCCACAAATCCCTCTTGTGCAGAAATACCCAGAACTTCCATGTCAGCACTCTTGAAAAGGAGAATAATTCTGAAGGTGATTTGTGCACCGGTTTCTTCAGCATGAAAACATTTCAAGAGGTTTATTGAAATAAGATGTTAATCAGCATCAGGAAACACGTTCTCAGTTCTGCAAAAAGACCCAGAGAGGCACTGCCATTTATTTGTTTATTATAGTTGCTTATTCCTCAATAAACAACTCACAAATGAGGATTATATTTGTCTGTACAAAAGCACATGCAACACTCTGCAGGTATGAACCTGATCTCTGAGTATTTTCCTGGTATGAAAAGTTGGAGGGACTCATTGGAGGCAAACTGTATATTTTGGATCAATAAATGTAATATGGTTCGACGGCCCCGCACTCGGTGTGTGTTTCTGCAGCTCCAGGAGCAGCGCTTCCCATACCCAACTGCCTGGCATAAAAGTGTTTATCTGCTCCCAAGTACAGCTCCTGCAATCCTGCTGGTGGAATTATTATCATTCTCCAACACGTTTCGGACTTTTTTGGGTTGTTTCGCACTCTGCTTTTTAACCTTCAACAACAAATATTGTTGTATCATGAAGACAGCAAATCCAAACAATTACATATGTAGTCCAAAGGCATACACAAGAAAATCAATATTTGACATCTTTGCAACTCCCTCCTTGGAGCAGCGCTCAATAGCTCTTATTCATTATACACTTATATCTCTTTCAGTTTCGCCTTTGTCACCAGAAACCCATTTTTTTTTCTCCTTTGACTTCCACATAACTTCTTTGCCCTGTACTTTTACAGATGCCTTCTGGCTATAAATACTAATGAAATCTCTTTGCTTAATTCAATTTTGCTGGTACACTTACAGTTATGACCTAACTTTCCCACGAGAGAGACTGATTGAACATTCCAATACCTTATGGATGGGAGCAAACACTCCACAGAACTGGACTGACAATTTCCATAATTATAGAATTCACAGCCTAATGACCTTAAAAAACAATAAAAAGATCTCTTGTTAATTCCATTTCTGTTACTGACATTCAAGATATTTCATTTTTCACAGGACAACAAATTTACTTTTTATTTTCAAAAGAGCAGTCTATCCTTTTACCCTAGATTAAATTTTCTGAATATTGAAGGATTTCATTGAATATTTAGCATTTCTTTGTCTTTTAAAAGTTAGAATATTTATGATCCTTAGAATGCTCCTGACTGATTTATAGCAATCAATTATAAGAGTGCGTTTTGAAATAGCCCTTTTAAAAATGAAGAATAGAATAATTAAAAAGATCAGAAGTCCTCCCTTGCATATAATTATTTCATTATTTCATTACGGTGCAGAAATTGTTTTTGCTGACTGCGAACAATTTTAATTGAGCAAAAGCTGTATTAATATACGATAGCAAGCAGTTCTTCCTAAGAAATAAGAGCACTAATTGCCTAAATTTTTATTCAGCACAGTGAGCCTTAAAAGCCACATTGTAATATAAACCTAATCACTGGCTACAGTGGATCCTTTCGCCGTGGTGGAGACATTCCCAAAGCATAACCTTGCTGTGCAGTTAATTTATTCCTTCAACAGGTTTATTGCTGCATGAAACATTTGTTTGGGTGCTGATTTGTGGCAGGCTGAGAACACAGAGCTTTGTGGCAGCCCGCCTGTGCCTGCCCAAGCAGGGCTGCCCGTGCCACCCATGGCCACCTTGTCCCCAGGTTTTGGTGGGGACACCACCATGGTGGTGCCTCCACTGCTTTGGCTCCTCACTCCCCATCGCCTGGCTCCCCTCTCCAGCTGCTCCAGGGTTTCCATCTGTGCATGGGGAGGAAGAGAAACACCACCAGAGAGAAATTAAAAGTGGAGCCTGACTTTGGTGCCTTGATTTACTACGGGAGAGAGGTTTCCTCTCGCTGTAAGGATTTGGGGAGCTTGAGCTGTTTCTGAAGGTCTAAACTGTACATACCCCACCCTGGGTGTGTGTCTATGCATTTCCAAGGAGAAGGTGGTGGTGTTTGTTGCATACTGGGATTTGGGTGGTCTTGCTTTGGCCAGGAGACCTCTTCTCATGCTGCTGTTGATCTCTGTGTTAGAAATATTTCACTGTCACTGGTGTAATCTCTCCTCAGGGGTCTGGACTCTCTCTGCCACCTGCTGAAAACCACCCCTGTGCTGGCTGGGCTGAAACTCCTTTGGCCACATGTGATGTGACAAATTACTGTCAGCTTTGCAAAAGCAGGGAGCAAACCTGGCCATGATGGCCCTTCCCGGTGCTTCCCACAAGGGACTTGCAGAAGGGTGGGATTGGGCTGTCTGCAGTAATGTGGGCATTGACAGGAACTCTATAGGGGCATGGCTATAGGGGCAAGGGCACCCACCAGCTGTTCCTTGCTCCCAAGCCCGTCCCAGCCTCTGGGATGTAATATTCCACTGTGCCAGGCACCGGCAATCCATTCTTGTGTTTGGCTCCCAAGTAGAGCTCAACATCCGAGCTGATACAGACCAAGAAACACTGGTGAGGTTGGCTCAGAGTCCTTAACTTCATCTGAGACAGTTTTTTGGAAGGAAGCAAAGTCTTTTTAATAAATAATGACACCTTAGCTGGCACGGTGCTGGCAGATGGCTCGTGATAGCTTCTGCCTAAGGTCTCTGAGCTCGACAAGAGGAGGCTGCAAGTCCATGTCAGAGGCAGTGCTATGCCTGGGAGTGCAGACACGGAGTTATCAGGAAATAATCGCTGCAGGGGAGATCTGGAGTTTGTCTGGTGTCCAAGTTTCTCCTGTCACGGCGTAGTTGCTTCCGGGGTGCTGGGGGAAGTGGCAAGTGGGGCTGCTGGTGGCTTGTGAATAAGGCTCTTTGTCAGTGCTCTGACTCCCCCTCCTCTCAAAGCCTGGCTGAAGCCCATCTGAAGAAGAAAAGTGGAAATGAAAGATAAAATTCTGGTCCAATGCAGCAGCCTTAATATAGCGTCTGAACGGGAGAGAAAAGATTTATAATTACCTCAAAGTGAGGCTGGAATTTTCCTCCCGAGCTCGCTGCTTTCCAGTCCCACTGTGAAGTCTTAAATGCAGTTTTGGTGCCAAATTAGCATTGTAGTGTTCAAGTAAGAGCAGTGGAAGTACCAGTACCAATAACAGCCAGCAGCGCTCAAACACAGCCACATTAAGGATTGCCTGGCAGCAGATGTGATGTATCCCTCTGCTATTCCATAGTGGCAGCCCTCAGGTACATAGTTATAATTCCTGCGAGAGGCAGGCTCTGGAGATGACAGACTGAATAGTTACAATCTATCATGAAAAATTTTCAAGGATGAGTTAATGATTTTGTGCAATTTCCAGACCAGTTAGCTGAAGCCTGCAAGCTGGAGTTTCCCTGGGCTGCAGCTCACCAGGAACAAGTAACTGTTTTCTCCCCGTGCCTCGGTTTCCACTTCTACGAAATGAGTAAAGATGCTGCCTTTTCTGTGAAATCATTTACATCTATTTCAGAAAAGTGCTGTATAGGAAATACTCCAGAGCAGGGAAGGTGGGTTATAACCAACTTTTCTTGCAGTAAAATCGGGACTAAAATTAGTCCTGGGTTAACACTTTTGTTTTTCCTGAACAGTTGCATCCCATGTTTTCCTGAAGGAAGTGCACAAGGGTAAGACAGGGAATGTGTCTGTCTTCACCAGTGACTTTAGTGTCTGGTATCTGTGCAGGTGGAGGTGGGAAATATTGGAAACTCCTTTTGTACGTGCTTGTCCCCAGCTGGAGCCTGCTGTTGCCTGCATGGATTTTGTGCACGTGAAAAAGTCTTGCACCTTCCCAGTTGAGCTCTGCCCTGCTGTGGTGAAAGCCATTACAAACATCAACTCCACAAATCCCTGCACTGGCTTAATTTCCTTCCCTCTCTCCATCGAGTTGGTTTCAAAGAATTCCAGTATCCCAGAATGGTTTGGGTTAGAAAGGACCTTAAATCCCATCTTGTTTCACCCTCTGCCGTGGGCAGAGACACCTTCCACTATCCCAGGTTGCTCCAAGCCTCATCCAACCTGGCCTTGGACACTTCCAGGGATGGGGCATTCTCGTTTGCAGAGGTCTGAAGCTTAGTTTCCCAGCCTGTAAGAACCTGATAACAGCCTGGCCATCCAGATGTTGGCTGGGAAGCTAAAAGATTGTGAAAGATCCTCAATGACTCCAGAGTCCATCCCTCCTCCCTGGAGCTCTGGCCCCTGGTACCCTGCTCCCTGGGCACCAGACCAGCAAGGCTGGTCCTCGCAGTGCTCCGGGACTCTGGCAAGGAGAGGAGCTGTGTCCAGCTGTGTCCAGACACATTTTTGCAGCACTGTCCCTTCGCTCACAGCTCTGGCCTTTAAAAACTTTGGCACTTTTACCCTAGTGAGCCCTCTTGGTACTTCCTCAGTGCCCAGGGTAATCCCTAAGAGGTCGGTTCCCTCACAGTCCCAGGACAGCTGTGCTGGCAGTGTGGGATACAAAGGATTTGTGCTGCCATCTGTGTCCTTTGTGCCTGCTCACGGCCATTTCCCCCTGTGCCCGGCAAGATGGAGAAGGTTATTTGTCTTAAGTACATTTTCTCCTTCTCTCTCCTTTGTTTTGCACCAGTGTCAACAAGCAATTTGCACCATAATTCACTCTTGTTTGGGCCCTAACTGTCCCTCCCTGTCCGGATCTGGCTGCTTGCCTTGCCATTCCCAGGCTCTCCCCGGGTGTTTCCCAGAGCTCCATCCAGGCAGGGTCAGCCCTCGGCTGCCGAGTGGAGGCTGCTGCTCCGGGGGCATCCCGCGGTATTCCAGGAGAGTGGGAATAGGGAGAGCTCCAAAGAAACACTCTGGGGCATTTTAAGGTGTTGCTTCCTCCAGGTCAGCTGCTACTGCCCAATTCCCAGCCCTTCTGTGGAGTCCTGTTGAGAAGAAGGCAGCTCTGACAAGACTTGGGGTTGGAAGTGGAGACCATCCTCTGTGCTCTCCAGCCAGGCAGCCATCATGACCCAAAAAAGCTCAATTAAGGCTAAACTCATATAGTTATACACAGACTGTGCAATAATTAATACAACACCCAACCAAAACCCTCCCCTCTTTCGCCTGGGTGACATGAGACTTAATTAATTAGCACTTTAAGGTGCTTGGATAGTCCATTGGTGGGAAATCATAACTTATTCATTTTCCCCTCCAGGTGGTCAGAAAAGAGTCAGAATTTCATTCTCATGGATGCAACAGAGGCATCTCCATTGCATCCAAAATTTTGCAAGGGAGAGAAGACCTAGCAGAGGGCTTTCACTTCCTGGAAGTGATTCTGATGGCAGGAATCACTTAAAGGGAGAGAAAAGCATGTCTCTATTGAGCAAAACCCAGAGCAGGCTAGGAAGGCTTGATGATAACCCAGAAGTTTCAACAAGGACAAAAGAACTTCTGTCACAGTCTTTTCAACCTGTACCAACCAGGGAAGAAAACAGGGAAGGGCAAGAAGATACGTGGCAGATTCAGAGTGATGAAGAGCAGGTTTTTTAAATGTAGGGAGTAATTCAATTCACCGTCCTCTCTTTGATGCCCAAGAAATTGTAGGAGGGTTTAAACCTCAGGAATTCCCAGGGGGATTTGGTGATTCATCCTGAGTTCCCTGTGCAGTTGGGCTGTGCTGCAAAGTCATTTCTGCACCCACTGCCTTGCCAGCACCACACACACAGAGTCACACGCTGCACCTCGGATGGCAAAAGCCAGAATGTATCACTTAGAAAGGCTCCAAAAAATCCACTTTTCTTTTATGATAATATTTCCACAGGCCAAGGAATTGATGGCTGGACTAAGGGAAAACATATCTCTTTGCTTCCAAAGTAATAGGCTGCAGATTTGCAAGACTAAATCCTTTTAAAAGCCCAGGATCACATCCATTCAGTCCGTAAAAGAAGAAGAGGTCTAATTTGATAACATTATACATAAAGCGTTTTCTTGACTTAGATATATTTTAGGCATGCCAGTTATATAATACAGAACAAGCAGGGGGAAAGGACTTGATCACATTCAGATGATACTAAATTATCTTATGACACAGGCTGTATCTTTTTTACAACAGAAAATGGAAACAACTGTGTCCTTGACCTTCAAAAAGGAATTGACTTCCCTAGCTTAACTATTCAAACAAACAACTGTGTACTCTCTTCAATTCCTGTGATAATTTTGATTTACTGTAAATGACTGAATTTAATGAACTAAATTATGCTATTTAAATGCATTTTGTGAATGGTATTGTAGTTTGTTACTAAGCATTATGTCTATGCTAAAGTGTGCTGTAAATGATATGATATGGAACATATGTGCTGTATTCATAATTTAACTGTTGCTATGGAGTGCCTTCTTCAATAGGCTCCTTTGAAAAACGAGTTCTTTATTTACCTGGTGGAATGAAGGTGATTTCTCAGCAAACCTCTAGGTCTCACTGACCTTGACAGAATTACAGTGCTAATATTTTCACATGGATGAACTGTTCTTCAATAATTTTTCCAAAATAGATGGCACAAATAGGTTTGCCGCTAATGCCGTGACATACTGCATGTTTTCTAATCTCACTTTTCTTTTTGTTTGAACAAATGTTTATTACAGCTCTTGCAAAACGACTCCCATCCTCATTAGTGATAACAGGTTTCTGAGTTCAGAGCTGGATCTCAGGGTCTTGGATGTGATTCCCCGAAATACCTTGATCCTGATGCTGCAGAGGCAGCCAGTGCCCAGCTCCATTTCCAGCCATGCTGTGCAATGTGTGTTATGCTCCTGTTGCTGAAACCCTTTGTATATTTGGATTTGTCTGTTTGTGATACTGAAGGCCACAAATTTGACTCTGTTTTGCTGATATTGGCGAGGGGTTTTTTGCACTTAAAGCCAGGTTCATCAGAGCTAAATCCTGAAACTCTGCAAATTCCCTTTAGCCAGACACCTTTTTTCCTTTAAAGCCTCCGTGCCTGTCAGGCACACATAGCTAGTGGTCACAAATTAAGGGTGTGATATGTAAAATGATATAAAAATAATTCTAGTGTTTTCAGAAAATGATGGGAAATTGAGTAAAGCCTCTAGAATTTCAATAGCTACTTTTAAATTTGGAGCCTCATTTCAGATTTTTCTTATTTTCTTCTTCTTTCCAAAGAGAAAATGTCAGTAATTTCTGAGAGCAAATAACAGTGCAAGAAAACTCTGGGAACAACAGGAAAGGATTTCTACAATATCTTAGAACATATCAGTCTTCATTCAAAGTGCATTTAATGGGTCAAATAAGGACACTCTTGATGAAACATTGAGCCATATATAATGCCACCTTTTAACTAATTTGAACATCCACAATAAATTATGCTGCATTTCATAACTGTTCATCAACCATCAGCTCCCAAGGAGAACAGCTGAGTTTTCTGAATATTAGCTCCCTTGGAAACCCTGGCTGGTTTTAACCATGTGTTATCACTGCAAACCAATGTAGCAAATATTGTAAGGGGTTTTTTAATAGTCGTATTTCCACCAGTGCGTAGCACTGGTGGCATTTTTATATGTGCAAAGGCTCCTCCTGGAGGTCAGTTTCGGTGTCAGATGCCCTGCTCCACACTCAGGTGGGTTTTTGCAGACCAACCTTAGTTCCTGCCTGTGCCAGAAAATATAAAACAAATTGCTAAAAATAGAAAACACATGGAGCATGGTTAAAAAATTCTTGCTGGAAAGCTCATTCCAAAACATTTTCTAACCTAATAGAAGTGTGTCTGTTGGTTTGGATGTGTCTATAGAGGGAGAAAAACTTGAGGGTGACTTCTTATTTTCACTTTCTCTTGGAAAAATAAAGATCTGCTGAAGGTAGGTGCACAAACAGCGAGGGGATAATGCTTCCCAAGACTTCACTAAAGCAGGTACTCCTGGCATCTCCTGCTGCTGGGAGCTTGAGCACACAGCCAACATGTCCAGGAGGATGGGCAATGTTTGGGCTTCATCTCAGGTCATCAACACCTTTCTGAGGGGATACAGCGAGGCCAGTGCCAGGAGCAGGATGGGACCCCTGCCCACCTTCCCAGCCAACACAGCTCCATGAGAGGAGCTCCTTCTCTAGCACTTTATATTTCAGGTTAATCAACTGCGATCCCAAATGCTGTGCAGAGTGGGTAACGCCTCCTGAGCCAGGAATCGGCATGGCAGGAGCAGCCTGCCCCGGGTACCTGCTCTGCATTGTGCACCATAATTGTGTGAGAAAAGGAGCTATTTTTCAGCAAGTGGCTATCGGATACTTCCCGTGCTGCATATCAACAACCAGATCTTGACCCAGAAATGTCAGTCCCCGCTCAGAGCAGACAAGGAAGCATAATTAGAGATGCTCTGGCAACGTATTTTAGCACTGACGGTGACAATGTTTAAATTTTTAATCAGGCATGTAACATAAAAAGCACATAACATGAAATGTGAAAAGAAAATTGGCAAATACCAACGTGCTGTTTGACACTTTATTTCACTGAAGGAAGTGAACATCAATAAACATTATTTATCATAAATGACAGAGAGGAAGGCGTTTTTCTAATAAAACCCTTCCCATTGCAAGGGGTGAATCTCATAAAGGCACCCTGATAGTACTGTAAAAGCCATGCTGGGCCAGACCACAAAAGGAAACACGGAAATATTTATTGGGAAGCTGTGATGTGCACCCAGATGTGTTCCTTCATGACAGCTGGCTTTGGGGGGCAAAGAGGTGCCCCCAAGGTGCAAGGACCCTCTTCCTTCATCTGCCACATCCAGATGTGGCACAGCTCTGAGCCCTACGGTGGGTGACACAAAGGTACAAATGTGTGATACAGCAAATGCCCTCCCAGGTTTGAGGGCTGACCCTTCCAGAACTGCATCCCATGGCAAGTTTTGCTCCAAGATGGAAAACACTGAGTCATGTATTTCTAGCTGGAATATTAGAGACAAACTGAAGAGATGCAGTGGGCTGGGTCCAATGTACTGGCCCAAGGTGCAAATGGGGAGCTGTTGTGTGACCTCCTCACCCCAAAGCTCTTTCTGTTTTAGCAATGCCTTTGAATGTCAGTGTCTTTGTAAACATTGCTGGCATTTTCTCCTGCCTAAACCCCATCCCTCCCACCATCAATACTGGGTGTGGGCTCCGCTGAGCAAGGCCCTGTGGTGGTCTGAGCCTGGAGAAGCACTGAGCTTTACAGGGTAGATGAATGCACCCAAAAATTACTTGAGGGAAGTGCCAGTCCAAGTATGCCAAAGTTAGAAAAAGTCTGATTTAGGGCTATTCTGGTCACTTTAATTTGTCACTGTCATATGCCTGAATAGAGAGTCAGTCTCCAACTGCATGATTCCAGCTGCTGCCACAAAAAAGTACAAACTAAGAGAAAACAATCTCTCTGTGCAGTGCACACTGAGGCAAACAGTGTGTGGCTGCCCCTGACGTCCATGTGAACATATGTGCACATTCTGATAATTTCTGAGTGTCCAAGCTCCTCTCTGCCTTCTCCAGCTGCAGTTCTGCCTTTCCTCCCACTTGAAAACCCCCTTCTCTTCCAGTCCTAGTCCCTGATATCTGCCTCCTTGATGCAGTTTCCTGCCTTTGCCTCCTTACTGCCAGGTCTGGCTCTTGTGTCCTCTGCAGCAGGGTCATGTTTTTATGCTCTGTGCTGCTGGGATGTTGTGAGGACGAGCTGGGAGCCTGGGAAGCCCTGCTCAAGTGCCAAAGCTGTGGGCTGCTCTCCTTTTGCTTGCTCCAATGGGATCATGGTTGCCTGGTTGATGGGAGCTGTGAGGAGCAATGTGCTATGTGCAGAAGACAGAGCCTTTGGAGGATGTTGTGGACAAACCCTAAAACCTCTAATTTTTTTATAAGATTCACCAAATCCAGACAGAGTCAAGAGTTCATTCCCAAAAGCAACGGAAGTCTCCCAGCCAAATTTTAAGTACAAACCATACAGAAGTGAGATCTCCTCAATGAGATTGTTGTGAGATTCTTTTTAATGTGGGCAAAGGAAAATATTTTGCCTTGTCCTTGTTTGAAGAAAGATGAGAATCCTCTCTTTTTTTTTTTTTCCCTTCTTTTTTTTTTCTTTTTTCTTCTGAAATGTAGCAAGAGAATCCAGCTTGAGGCAGGCAGTCATCATGGGATATTTAATCTCAAATGGGTAAAGGCTGGCAAAGACCTGGGCAACTGAAGGCAGATTTATACAATGGGGAGTGTCAGAAAAGCTGAACTGTAGGCACTGCTCTGCCCCACTTCTCATGGAATTCATAATAACGCTTTTCATGGGAGCCTGCCTGGGTTAACTCCTGGACGATCACAAGCCTGCGTGTTGCTAATAATAGCATCATTGGCTAAAATATCTCCACATTTACTGAGTTTCGTATTGCAGTTCTGTGTCTCTCTTTTGTCCTGCTTGTTCTCTTTTGTTTTCCATTCCTGTCATGCTGTTACACTAATATTTTCCATCTTGGTTCCAAGGGCTGCCACCATTAGCTGCTGCACCACGTGAACATTTGTGTCTCTCCACCAGATTTGTGAGGAGGCTGCTACGGCATGGCCAGCTCTCATGGCAGTGTTTCCTGAGAGCAGATGGTGACAGCTCAGCGCTGTCACCCGAGGCAGCTGGGGTGAGTTCCCTCTCTTGGAAGCATAGACTATGACCACGGCATGGCTGGAACTGATCAGAAAGTCTGGGGAATTTGGGCAAAGAAAGAGGAAATTCTGGTTTTTATCTAAAGATAAGTAGTTTTGATTTATTTCAAATTGAGGCAACGGATAGAATGCTGCTGTCAGCCCTCACCACCCAGCAGGAGTAGCTGTTTCTGTTTTCTAAAGGCATCGCTGCATCACCCCAAATTAAGTTCTATCACACTGTGCTTGGTAGTTATGACAAAGGGTAAATTTGAGTCACGGAAGGAAACAAGAGAGTTTGCTGCTGGACTGTTAGTCCTGCTTTAGACTTCATGGACTTGGTCAACCACAAGACAGTTTTTGCTGGACCAAAATCATAGCGAAACCCCAGAAATTAATGTTTATCCCAGCTCTATATCAATTTTGGGGGCACTGGACTTCAGATCCTTACATTTGGACTTGACAGATTCTTACATTTGGACTTCACAAATCCTTACATTTGACTTCACGGGGATTTAGATACTGAAGGATTTGGGTCTTAACCTCTGCTCTAGTTTCCCGGCTGAAAGACAGTAGTAATATTTCTCTGCCATATGGCAGACTCACGGTGAGTAATTATTTCATATTTGTAGAGTACTTTGGGAAGAATGTGCTCCATATTGCTGATATTATTAACTTCTGGAGCCCAAGATGGAACAGCCAAATGCCTCTGTGCTGTTCAGACCTGATAATCTTGAAATATAAGGAATATTTAGAAGTTTTGACAGGAGAAACTCTCGGCAACAAGAAGAAATCCTTTCACACAGCAAGGATTTGGGGAAATAATGTAGAAGCATCAGTACACAGTCCAACCTCTTGTTGCAAAGTGAGCGTGTTTCCAGCCCACATCAAAGCTCTGTTTACTTCTCCTGTCAGATGATTTTGTGAGAGTGTTGCAGAGGGCTGGAGCACGTTGGGGTGACAGAGTCAACTCACAGAAAGGACTTACTCAGGCAGCAGACGTGCAAGTAGAGGTCAGGGTTAGCAGGGACAGGGCGCAGGGTCTGGTGAGTGGATGAGAGACACAGAACAACAAACAAATGTACTGTGGGACAGAAATCCAGGCCTGTCCTGGGCTGCATCAAAGGAACTGTGATCAGCAGGTCAAGGGAGGTGATTCTTCCCCTCTCTCTGCTCTGGTGAGACCCCACCCGGAGCACTGAGTCCAGCTCTCGGGTCCCCAACATAGAAGGGATTGGAACCTGCTGGAGAGAGCCCAGAGAAGACCACAAAGATGCTCCAAAGTCTGGAGCCCCTCTGCTCTGGAGCCAGGCTGGGAGAGCTGTGGGTGTTCGCCTGGAGAAGAGAAGGCTCCAGGGAGACCTCAGAGCCCCTTCCAGGGCCTCAAGGGGCTCCAGGAGAGCTGGAGAGGGACTGGGGACAAGGGGTGGAGGGACAGGACACAGGGAATGGCTTCCCACTGCCAGAGGGCAGGGATGGATGAGATATTGGGAAGGAATTGTTCCCTGTGAGGGTGGGGAGGCCCTGGCACAGAGTGCCCAGAGCAGCTGTGGCTGCCCCTGGATCCCTGGCAGTGTCTAAGGCCAGGCTGACGGGGGCTTGGAGCAACCTGGGATCGCGTAAAGTGTGCCCTGGATTATGAGGGCTTCATTCTGCTCCTCGTTCCTTTCTTCCAACACAAGGGGGCTGGGTGTCTGGAGAGCTACTGGTCTTGCCATGAATGGCTGAGGCAAAGAAGCCATTGAGTGCCTCAGCCTTTTCCTCAGCCTTTGTAACTATGTCTTTTTCCCATTCCTGCTGGGAAACCATTAGCTATTAAGGTACTTAATATAAAATTTTGAATTTTATTGTTTGCATTGGAAATCGTGACCTGGCTCACTTTGAAGCATTCAATATGAAGGTTGCGGTTTTTATCCTTTTCTTGTTTTTATATAATTTTCAATAATTTCCTCTTGCCTTGTGCTATTTTAAGATGTTTAACTTAGTAGCTCCAGAAGAACCATTCACAAATAGTGTTGATCTGTGTTTTGAAAGTTTAACATACACTACCCAATGCACATTTACATACACCACTGAAATCCGGCATTTGGGAAATTAAAACAACAAAACTTGATTGCATATCATGATTTCATATTTTGCAGATGTTAATATTTAATCATATGCAGAGCCATTTAGCTTAAGTGCATTAATGTAACTCATTTAAAAGAGGCCAGTAATTGTCCTATTAACTCCCAGCCTGGATGTTATCCATGCTGCCCTGCTGGTAAGGCCAGAGGGAGAGTCTCCTATTGGCACCCACAGAGATTGCTCTGATCTGTTGAAAATCCTGTTAAAATCTAATTACTTAGGAGAATAGGCCAGGGAATATCTAATGAGCTTCAGGAAACCCACTGAAAGAAATTCTCTTTTAATACAGACTGAAACATCTTCTGTGTTTCAATTACAGTGGTACCACACGAACATAATTACACTTGTATAGAACGGGACTAGTCTTTGTTATTTTAATTACATATCACTAGATTTTTCTTAGTCATGGAGAAAAATAATTTGATTCCCCATAAAGGTTAAATGTTGATGAAAAGATGAGTGTTAAAATAAATGTAATCTTTGTTTATGATAATTTCTTCTTTGTTTTGTGAGGAAATGTTAGTCAAAGCGGGTCACCGAGGGAAGATGACCAACCAAACACACACTGGGGAAGCCTTGGGAAGGTGGAGACGTTGTACTGATGAGAAAGATTTCAGAGAAGGTCACTCACTTTGCCAGCATGAAATTTGGCCTTACTTTTGTTATGGTAATTGACACTATTGACATTAAGCTCACAATAAAATCTCATAGCGGCAGCAGCAGCACAACAGACTCCTTGTACCAACAGGGGGGACTATTTGCAATTTCTTCCGCTTGCAGCCTCTTAATTTTTTTAATTTGAAAATTCCAGTGGTAACGTGACCAAAATTATCACTGATGGCTTTTTTGCCGTGACACAAATGGTTCTGTTTTTGCCCAAGATACTGGAACAGGCTCCCCAGGGAATGGGCACAGCCCATTCAAGGTTTCCAGAGCTCAAGGAGCGTTCGGACAACACTGTCAGGCACAGGGTGGGATTGTTGGGGTGTCTGTGCAGGGACAGGAGTTGGACTCGGTGATCCTTGTGGATCCCTTCCAACTCAGGATATTCTGTGCTTCTGTGGTTCTAATCCATGGACCTGCATGGCCTCGCTCTGTTGGGAAATGAAGAGCACGGGACTGCTCGTGGGTTTGGCCCCTTTGTTGTGGCTGCCAACAACCCTGGAACCAGAGCAGCTGATCCAGACAGTCTGGAGCACTGCTGCTGCCACTGCTGAAACTGGGCAGTCTGTGGAGAATCCACAGAATTTAAGGGGGTTAAACCCCGGGGAGATGGTGTGGGCACAGAAAAGGCAGGATGCCATATCTGCCTGCCTGCAGGAACAAGCTGGGCAGCAAGGAGTATTTCCCATGTTATTGCTGCCTCAGCACATGGTCACGCTGGTCCCAGAGCAGGGATGGCAAAGAAACCAGTGAAGGAGTAGCTGCTGGATAAACCCTTCACCATCCGCGGCCCCAGGTGCCTCACACGCTGTGAGGCAGCAGGGAGGCGGGAAAACGGAGAGGCGGGAAAACAGAGAGGCGGGAAAACGCTTCCTTCACATGCAATCTTAGCCTGCCCTGAGTCTTTTCTGAGCAATCCCATGTGAGAATGTGATTCCCACACAGCCTGGCTGCCCTGAGGGGAGGAGAAAGGCTGAGGAGAGCTGAGGAAAAAGGCTGAGGAGAGCTGAGGAGGGGCAGGCGCCATGTTGGGTGCCTGAGGGTTCGTGAGGAGACAACCGGCCATGGCTGTCCCAGGTGGGTTTGCCCACCCTGCGCTGTGCAGGGCTGAATCAAAGAATCACAGAATCTGTCGGGTGGGAAGGGACACTCAAGGATCATCCAGCCCAACTTCTGGCCCTGCACAGACAACCCAACAATCCCACCTTGTGCCTGAGACAGTTGTCCAAAAGCTCCTGGAGCTCTGGTAGCCTTAGAGCCATGCCCATTCCCTGGGGAGCCTGCTCAGTTCCCGATCACCCTCTGGGGGAAGAACCTTTTCCTGATATCCAACCTATACCTCTCTGACACCACTTCAGGCTATTCCCTCGTGTCCTGTCCCTGGTCACACACAGCAGAAATCAGTGTCTGCCCCTCCTCTCCCCGCCATGAGAGGCTGTAACTGCGATGAGTCTCCCCTCAGTCTCCTCCCGCTGAGCAGACCAAATGCCCTCAGCCTCTCCTCAAATGGCTTTCCCTCACGGCCCTTCGCCATCTTTGTTGCCCTCCTTTGGATGCTCTCAAATGGTTTAATGTTCTTCTCATGGAGCCTGGCTGGATGTGCAGGTTGGTGCAGTGCCTGGCAGAGGTGCCCTCAAGGAGCTGGCTGCCCTGAGCTGGGAGACGCTCTGCCATTCCAATATGGGGGGCTGACTGTGTGGTCCCGCAGACTGGGGGGTGTGAGGGGGGATTCGCCTCCTCACAAGCAGCACAAAGCTACAAACAGAAGTAATACAGACTAACACCCGCTGTCCACCACTTCAAACTCCCACACAGGGTTTTAACCTGTGGGAAACTATTGCAGTCAGTTTGGAGAGTCATGGCTGCGGAATAACTTTAAAAGCCATGGAAGAGGCTGCTATGAGCAGGAGCAGCCTTTGGGGTTATTCTGACTTCACAGATAGCTGGAATAAGTTTGCAAAATGAGGGATCCATGTAACAAAACCTTAATTCTGTTTCCCTTGTTTCAGGTTGTGCACAACCTCAGAATTGTGCTGCTGCTGTTTTTGCTTCAGAGCCCAGCCCAGTGTCTTCCTCTCTGTTTGAATGGCAGACCAAGGAAAGCTGACACAGGTAGTGTACACAATTCCTATCAGATTCCTATCTGATGTGGAGCTCTATGTTTTAATTTCCTTGATTTTTTAATAACTGAATGCATTTTAAGAGTGTCACTCTCTTGCTTATGAAAATAATTGAATACTGCAACACAGATAAAGAAATTGAAAACGTTATCAAACTCCATTCCGGTTGATTCCAATAATATTTCTAAAGAAGACAAAGTAGTCCTATTTTCTTAAGATGTTGGGGGTTGAATATGAAGGGTCAGAGAATAAGTTGCAGAGCCAAAAATGTATAAATTTGAACTCTTTAAAAAGCTTTTCTTTGAAACTTAAATGATACATCTTTGTCCAACACATTGTAGATATATTTACTGTGTTCATTCCAGCTACCAAATGCACTTGAGTGGAATTGTATCCATTATGTTTGGTGTTAATTGGAAGTGAGGTATTTGGTGTTTCATTTGACTGCATCCAGGAGAAAAATGTGCTTCCTCAAGCTGAACTCCCACTCATCTGCCTGGAATTTGAAGGCCAAGTGCCTTATAAGTCCTATGTAAAATCTATCTGTAATATTTCTCACTGCATCCATTTAAATACTTTTCATACTATTAAGATGCACATTTGGCAGGGAGAAGGAAATGAACTCAGGGAAAAATATTAAGATTTGGCTGAACTGTAAACTCTATATTGGGAATTGGTCCAAACTTTGATTTTGCCCTTTTTAAACCACAAGACTGGACCTAGATTTTCAAATTCTGAGGCTCAGCTTGGTGTGGAATTCCAGAGTTCTCAAAAATCCAACCCAGCCCCTCGGGCTGGAAAACTCTTGGAGGCAATCCTGGCACAGCTTGAGTTAGAGTGAGAGCTAAAGAACCAGAGGAACCTCCCAGGCACTGCAGTCACATTCCCTGAGTGATTGTAGTTTAAACTTCTGCAGTCTCTTTCCTGAGTCTCATCCTTAATAGACGTCACATGAAAAAAGGGTTATTCCACCTACAGAATGAGCAAAGGAGTTTGGAGACTGCAGACACTTGAGGGAAGATGAAACTCATTGACAGGAGGGGGAAAAAAACGGGTCAGAAGTGGAAAGGAGGGAGGAAAATGGCTGCTGTGAAAGACCAAAAAAATCACTGGGAATGTTCCCACCCCCACCCAGCATCCTGGCTCCGGTTCTGTGTCAAGGAATTTCTTTGGAAAAAGAGCCAGTCCGAGTACATTGCTGCTCGAGCCCGAGTGAGTGCGTTATAAAAATGGAGAGTAGCATGTAAATCATTCATGGGGACGGGGAAATAAATAACCCTTTATGCCCATATAAATACTTATCAGATGTTCATAAGGGGAATTTACATGGAGTTTTATTCAGTACTGTCAGCCATTCCTCTGTCTTCCATCATTCCTGCCGTGAAGACAATTCAAAATATGGTGGTGGAGAGAGCAACCTCTCCACCAGTGGATCCGCAGCACATCATGTAGAAAGCTCTGAACTTGCCCTCAGTGCTGCTGTTATTTTTATTATGGCTCTTAGCCGAGTGAGATCATTCTTCCTGGTTTGCCTCCCAAGAAATAATGGGAAGCAGTATGTTTAGCCAGTGGATTGATTCAGTGATCTATTAGTCTAATCCTGACTCTGCCAATCATCTACTGGGTGACTGCAGGCGAATCAC
The DNA here is from genome assembly GCA_013397975.1 of Machaerirhynchus nigripectus. Lineage (NCBI taxonomy): Eukaryota > Metazoa > Chordata > Aves > Passeriformes > Dicruridae > Machaerirhynchus > Machaerirhynchus nigripectus. The sequence continues at coordinate 172,585 of VZRQ01005735.1, forward strand.
GTCACTTCTTTTGTGCCTCTGTTTCCTCTCTGACCTTCTGCCTGTCTTGTTTATTTGGACTGTAAGTTATTGAGGGCAAGGGCTGCCTCTTGCTGTTTGTGTGTACGGACCATGTCTGGTACTCTGGGACCTCTGTGAGGCTCCATCTCCAAGTGGTGCTGCATGTAAATAATCACATTCAGCTCCTCTTCTGGAGGTCACAGAAAGAGAAGGGGTTGGCAGTTGTATAAACTGGTGGCAAACTAGAAGGACATGAGGAAGAGCCTCTGCCACGAGCTGTTTTGCTGGGTGCTAAACAGGCACAGAGCAGAAAGGTGTTCCCTGCCCCACAGATCGTGATGTGAGGCCACTTTGGCCATCACGAGCTGCCCTGAGCCCTCAGTGCTGGGATTCTTGACTTAGGGATGCTTCCTGAACATCAGGGACTGAGCTGTACACAGTCACGAGGCAGATCCATGCCGTGTGGCAAATGGAAAGTGACTTACTTGGTCCAAAATTAGCCCATATTAGCCCAAATTATGTGGTGTTTTATTGCATCTGCTGTGAGCAAGGAACTCCTGTGGGCCAGGTGGAGAACTGTGGCAGCCCGGCCTTGGGTTGTTTACCTGAGCCCTCAGGTAAGGCTTTAATTCCCAGAAGGATCAGGTTGAAAATTCTTTTGGGTTTTGGGAACTCTGTGTAATGGCAAGATCCATACCTGTCACCAGGGCTCTACCAGAGGTATTTATCGTCAGTGGCAATTCTGCCTTTTAACCATCATTTTGGTTTTGAAGCCCCTCTTCCAGGTTCAGGAGCAACACCAGCATAAGGTAAGTTTTGGTTTGGCATTCCCTTAGTAGAATATTCTTCATGGATACTGTTGAAAACTTGATAATTTTTTTTTTATATGGCTTTATTTTTGATAGGCCTGATGCTTCTTCTGAGCTATTTCAAATACCAGATTCTGGAAATCTCTGAAAGTGTCTCTGTTCTGTTCTGGTGGAGATCAGGAATGGAGATGGGCTGTGAGTCCCACAGTAGAGCCTGGGATTGTCTTTGCTACTCTACTCATGCCTTTCTAGTCCCTGGAAAAGGCAGTCTAAAATATTAAAAGAAGGGGATGGTCCTGCATTTTTCTCCATGGCTTTTAATAGGAAATTCAGCATGTTGCTGTGTTTCTGCAATTCAACATCCTCTTTCAGACACTGCTAATTCTTAAGTGTAACCTAATTTTTAAGGTCAAATTTGGTTTTTGGATCATCCAATTCAGTTAACATTTACTTGTGATTCTGAAAACAAAAAGTGACCCATAAGATGCGAAAAAAAAAAAAAAAATTTATGTCCCTTGGTTAAAAATTAAATAAGAGAATTGAAATGATAGATGTTGTTTGATATTTTCCTGATCGGATGGTTTATTAAAATTGGAGCTAGAGATGTTCAGAGGTAAAGGAATCTTCTGAAATCATAGGGTGTAAGTACATTATAGAGCAATAATTTGGGTAATGTTATAAACCTGCTGAATGGGAATTTATGGAAGCAGATCCTACTAGTTTTAATGGCAGTAACAAGCATAAATCCCTGTGCAAGAAGATTAAACTAAACTCTGCAGCTTTAATTATTGGCAACATCACTTTTTTATTTGTCATGCGTCCTACTTGGTAAGGGAGCCTCAGTACAACTGCTGGCCCACTCCTCAGACAGGCTGGTGAGCAAAGGTTTGTGAGAGCAGCCAATGCCTCTCCTCTTTTGAGAACCACCTCCAAATTGCATGTGTTTGTTTTATTATCCATCCTCCGTGAGTCTTGTTCAGAGCCTGTATTTGTAATATTTAAAAAATACTGCAAAGTTAGACTGTGGCTGTGGTGAGCTGCCCTGTCAATTGCCACAGCACCTGGAGTCCTCCACGAGGTACCACCAGCTCACAAAGGTGTTGTCCATACTGGACTGAGAAAAAAAGGACCAACCTAGCCTGTAAACCTAGGCTAGTTCTGTATTTCTAGAAAATAATGTAGGGAAACATCCTCAGCTGACATAAATCAGAAATATCCCATTGAAAAACTTCAGTCAGCTTATTAACTCACTTGAATTTTATGGTGCTACACTTATTTCTGCCAGATGACAGTCTGCCCCATCACTTTTCCCATTGCCAAAGACTGACAGTACTTAAAAGCTAACACATTTTTTGTTACATCGATGTATATATATACACACGTGTACTACATGTTCTGTAAAGGAAACATACAGTCCAACACCTGGAAAGAACTGATTTGAAAGTTAAAGCCGATCCAAGCCTGAAATCCAAACATTGATTAAATGTTAAAAGGTTAGATAAATAAGTTTTAAATTAATTGTGTGTGTACATGCTTATGTGTGTCTTTTATTTCTTGATATGTTTTCTTATAATACCTTTGCCTAATATCTGAAATAATTATTGCCTTTCTCCGAAATCTGTGCATTTTCAATTTTTGCAGAAGAGTAAATCAGACAGAAACATAAACATAAAATACAGTGGTTACATGTAAAAAATTAAGTACCTTGAATCAAAAATAGTAAGATCATTGCTCTGAAATTAGAAGAGATTCATCAAAGTAAAAGTAACTGTGACTAAGGACTATGAAAATATAAAGGGATTGACATATGTGGTAATAGGGCAATTAAATCCTCAGCTTTTTCACTGTGATGATTTTATAGCATCTTCTTACTGTTGCCAGTTTGGAAGCTGCCAGCAAATATTTTCTTAATTGCAAAAGGAGACAATATGTGTCCCACTGTTTCATTCATAACATTTGATTAAGTTAAAGAGGCTGCACTTCTATCTGGGAGAACAAAGAGTTGGAGATGGAAATAGCAAAGACACATTGTGCGTTTGAAAAGAGATCCCAGGAACAAATGATTAACCAGAAATTTTACAGGAAAAAAAAGTCTACTTGTCTTGACAGAATAGCCTGATCCTGTAATAAACCCTCCCAAAGTCAACAGTTCATAAAGTCTTTTGTTCTAGTAAAAGGGTCTTTAATTTTTAACACAAACTCACACTTTGGTATGCATGAGCTTAAGTAAAATTAGAAGACATGTATATAATAGGATTTAATGGATTATCATCTGCATTTTCCAAAGATGTCAGCTTCTCTCGGCTCTGATGGAGTAGCACTTAATGTAAATTTAATTTGAAGTGATGTATGGAGGGCTTGAGGTGGTACTCTGTGATTCCCTAACTGCCTGGAGAGGCTCTGTGGGTAGCATCTGGATTTGGCTGCTCCACATGCCCAGCAGCATCTACTAACTAGGATTAATGAGGTGGCCTGTTCACCAGTGATCCAAAGGAGGTATGCTACATTTACTCCCAACAATATGAATAGGAGGGCCAGTTTCCTTTGGGGGCACACTGTTTGATGAAACTTAATGATGGTCTCGATATTAGGTGTAATAAATATACTGTATAGAAAGCACTTTTGCTTTGTCAGATTTAAATGTTATTTAATCATAAAATGGTGTTTGGCTTAGCAGGGCTGAGTTAAAGCTCATAATGGCCTCGGATGACATCTTTAAAGCTAATATTTTGCCTAAGTTGGGAAATAAAGTACCAACTTAAAAGATCTGGTATTTACCTTTGAGACAATTAATTTTTTTCAGTTTGGGGAAGAGAGGGAGGAAATCTCTGCTTGCTTGCAAAGTTGTGAGACGGTCTTAAAAAATGTCTTTGCTCTTCCCTCAATGTGTTTGTGTAGAAATCAACAGCTATTAACTTTTAGGCAAAACTTCTCTGTGTGGTCTCAGCCTCATTTACGTGTCAGAATTGTATTTTGCCTTTGTGTCTAACTGAGCATTGAATGAATTCTCAGCTAATTTCAAATTCCCTTTGTCATCATGGTTTTCAGCCAAAAGTCTATAATAAATGGTCAGAAGATGAGCTGAGACTGAATGAATAGTGAGTGGTATTCATCAGCCAAACATAGAGTCCAGATCCAATTATATGTATTCATTAAGTGATAATGATATCATGGTCTTTAACTAGGAAGAAAAGAGTGTAATTGAATAATAACAGTTGTACAATCCCAGCGGAACACACTTTCCATCCCAGCACAGCGACCCTCGGGGATGATGCAGAATTGATGGAATTCTATTACTCTTTGATAGATTTATTATGAAGGGCTGAGTGGACTTGCTACTCCACTTTGTCACTCACACTAATCAGTATCGTAAGGCCCCGAGCGTGCAGGCTTTTGTATCCCTTTGACAAAGACAAGGTTAGGGGAGGATGACAGACACCCAGACCTTTACAAACCCATACCGCAAGATGAAATGGGCCAGCTGAGCTCTGAGCTGGGACAGAATTTTAATTTGTTTATCAATGGCTCACATGTGCAACACCATAAGGATATTTGTCAGAGGAGTAACACTGAAGCTAAACTCTTTTGTTTGGCAAGTGGAGCTTGGAAAAATATTTATTGAACTGTAAAAAACAGGGTAAATGAAAGGAAGGTGAAAAGTCTAAATGGAGTGGAAAATAACTTGCATTACTGTGCATAAAGTATGAGGAGGATGGGTATCTTTGTCTATTTTTGTTTGTTTCTGTTGAAGGAAATTTGCTCACAAACTACAGTCTGATCTCTTGTTGATTTAGATTCTGGGGGGGGACTCAGACAAAACACAAGTGGGCAAAATGAATTTCAAGTGTTGCTTTTTATTGCTGTTTATTTATAAGAAGCTTCCAGTTCAGGCAGATGGATTGCTCTCCTGCTTTTTCACTATGAAAAAAACAGCAAAGTAAATAAAATACCCTGGCCTTAAAAGCTGGAACTTGTAAATACAGTCTTGGATTTATAAAAACAATCTTGTATGTGTTCAAGCGAGGCTGTTTCTCCTATCCATTGTTCCCATTCAAATGCAGGCAATACACTCTGTCAGCATGGTCAGCAGCTATCAGAGCCCACTGGATTCAGGGAAACAGACAATTTGTTGTGCTTCTGATCCCAACAGGAGCTGCAACCAACACTGGCATAAACAAGGCAGTGCATAGGAGCCTGCTGCCAGGGTTTGTTTTTTGTCACTGTTGTTGAATGATAGATATTTCCATCATTTTCTTCTCTCTGAATTGCTTTCCCTTTGCCTTTTTTTAGCGTGGCATTCTGCATTCTAAGAGGCACTTGACAATTCAGTGTCTGGGTTCAGCATCCCTGTCCATAAAAACAAATAAGTTGAGTGGTGCTGTGTCCTGTGTGGAACTGCCATGCCAGTGCCTCTGTCCCTGGTTGGGATTTGTGTCCGAGGCAGCACAGTCAGCTGTGACCACAGCAATTGCCTGAGCTGGCATTCACTGTGGGCAACGAGGAGCAGGGATACCAGTGACCAGAGCAGAAAACATTTAGGACAACCTTCGTTTCCCACATTTTGTGCCGTGGATCCTCTGTAGGGCTCTTTTCCTACAGAAGCTCTTTTTTTCCCTCTCCAGCCAGAGGCACAATTTTGGGGATGTGGCTGTGGAGCTTGGTGGCCCTGCTGGGTACATCTGAACAGCCAACTCAAGGTGCATCTGGAGCCTGGGAGGACCTGCCCACGCTGGTTGTTATCTTGCCAACAAAGCCACTGAAGGGAAGATGACCCAGGTTTGACCATATGTAGCAATCACAGCACAGAGCTGCTGGCTGGCTGGTGCTTGGGTCTGGTGCCCAGGCACAAGCCTGATACCGTGTCAGCACGGCTACTGAGTGTTTTATGTTTTGTCTCTCTTCTTCCCTCTGTATAAGTAATTCTGAGGCCAGGCAGTGGATCCTTGCTCTCTTCCAGGACCCGCCACATCCATAAACCCTGTGCTTACTGGGGTTCACTGAATTTATTTGGTTAAGGTGCCGGGGAGTGAGTGAATATTTCAGAACTGAAAATGACTGTGCTACAAATCAGACCCCCGTGACAACAGCCCTTCCCTTGCACAGTACAGCCCTGTGTCTCCTTTTGGGTTGCATGATGACAGCTTTCCCACAAAGGCACTTTTTTTAACTTCTTCATCTTGCACAGTCATGGGCACGATGAACAGATGGCAGCGTTTTGCATCTGTTTTGCAAGAGGAAGCCCTTAAAATTCTGTAAATGGAGCACGAGAATAGTAATCCTTTTCAGTGCCAAGTTTTGTGATGACAGCATGGAATCTCACAAGCCTCTGTTGCCTCTCCCAGGTGCTGGCACCACTGCCTGGGAACAGCCACCTCCTGCCCTGCTCTGCTTTGCTCCTCTTCCTGGGCACGTGGTGATCAACAGGTGCAGTCAGGTGGAGGGAGTGTGATCAGCATTGCTCCCACAGGGACAGTCCCTGCAGAGCAGATGTCACTGGCAGCCTTCTGCTGCCTGCCCAGGTAACCCCTTGGTGTCTGCCCAAAGACCTGACCACCCTGCACAGGCTCAGTTCCTCCCAGCCAGATGGGCACAGGCACAGGCAGGCCAAGGGCCACGTGTGGGCAGAGAATGTGTTGGAGGTGGGCAGTCTGAGCAGCCAGGAGTGGCACAGCGTCCTTCACTCCGAACACCTTCAGCGCAGGGGGACGAGCGCAGATCCAGCTGAGAGGGGAGTTAACACTCTTTGCTGCCAGGAGGAGGCAATGGATCGGGTCTCTTGGCACTTACATCCCCTGAGGTCAGTGGAGCTCCCCTGACACTCATTGCTGGAGCTGAAGGCAGAATCAGCCCCCCCGGATTTTCAGAGGTTTCAGTCCAGGCAGAATTCACCTCTGGATACAGATGTGCTCAACAAACGGGACAACAGGGGTAATTCAGCTGGATGGCAGATATCAAAATAACAATTTTTTTGGACCAGATGTTTTGTTATAGATGATATCTATAGATCACAGCTCCTTGTGGAGCAAGGATTCATGTTCCTAGGAGAGTCCAGCTGTAGGGAACAATCTGTTCCTTTGGGATGTCCGCAGTGCTGTAGTGGAGGAGCCCCAGCCCTGCCAGCACAGCTGGTCCAGGCTCCTCGTGCTGCAGCTGAGCGAGGCGGATGTCTGCAGTTCTGCCAGCAGAATGGTGTGGAACCTGTTCCTGTGCTTGTCCTGGGATTTACTTCCCACAAGACAGTACAGTGTACACTAGCTGACTTATCTGTGAACCATGGAAACATTTTGAAAAGGTAAAGCAGACAGTACACTGAAGAATCATTTGTCACAAGTAATTGCAGGCAGTCAGAAAGAGCAGGGAGAGTATATGAATCATGACGTAAAAACAGTGAAGGGCAGGCATTTAGTCTGGTCTGTGGCTATAAGTGCAGTGACACAGGTTAGTCCTGGCATGATATACAAATGTTATGTGCAGAGGGACAAGTACAATGAATAAAGAATCCCCGTTTTCTCATTATCTCATGCAGCAGAGAGGTTTTTTACTTCACACATAACTCATAACTTTTAGTAGGCAGGAGATGGCTACATTGAATTAGTGGGAACATTTTGTTTCCTGAATTTAAATATTCTCCCTGTGACAATTTATTTCTAGTGTAAAATCCTGGTAGGATGCAGAGACAGGGAAATTAGCCCGAGCAGCCATTTCAGCTGGCCAGAGCTGGGGCTGGGCACCACAGACCCACCACCACCATAGTCTGGTAACTTGACTGTGGCAATCCTGACAGACCATCAGGGAAAAATATTGATCAGCTTTGGCAATTTCCTGGTCTGTAAACAGGGGAAGAGCTCTAAATAAGGAGCATTAGAAAAAAAAAATAGTGCAAAGAATTAGAAACAAACAAGACAACACTTTTTTTTTTTGCACTTTTGCTTCACAAATGGGTGTTTCCATTCTGAAATATTAAAAATAACAAAATCCATGCAACTTAGATAAGGAGAGAACTGTATTCGGATCTAGAGGGAAACTTATCATTGGAAAAGGAACAGCTGAGTGAGTAATCATGTACAACGCTACTGCTTATGAATTTGTTATAAAGGCAGACAACAGTGGGAACTTCTTAGGTCTGCTTCAGGAATTTATTATTTATGGGCAAACACATGCATGATACATAATAACTTTTAGTCGTTCTGTAATTCTCTCCACTCTGACATCTCAAAATGATGTGTAGATGCAGGTAGAACTACCAGCTCCATTTCAGAGGCTGGCCAGCAGCTGTCCATGAGGAATGGCTGGGTTGAGGTGCAAATGTAGGGCCTTGGAGGTCCAGTGCAGAACTGGACAAAACATCTGTGAGTGGGGGATAAATTGATTTCTCTCACTCCTGTTTTGCATCAAGGTGACTTAGGAGGTTGGCACTTCTGGCTCACAGTCCTATTTGGATTTAGCCAAAGCAGTTGAGAAGATTATCACCAGTATTTCTCCCCCGTAAAAAGGTGATGATTTTCAGCCTAAAATATTTGCATAATCGTGAATAACAAAAATATTTTATAGTATCCACACAACCTATCAAAAATAAGTGGTATTGGGTAGTGGAATAAGAAATTAATGGCTGAGCTTGATCATGGAGCAGTCCATCAGCTTTCCCCTTTCTGCTGACGGCCAGTTGTCCTGGTGATCTCTGTAAATGAGCAGCCCAAGCTGAAAGTTCTCATTTTCAAATGAAAGTGGGAGGGGGAAAAGTTCCCAGAAAGTTGAAATATCCTGGTTTGACATTTTCAGAGCAAAAAGTGGAAATTTCAAATGTTGAAATTACTTTTCATTTCAAATATTCAGATTCTGTATTATATTTGAATGTTGTTAAGAGATAAAAAGGTCAAATTCTAAAAGGCCATGGTAGAATTATTGTTTCAATTTTGCACTGAAACTATTTCCCATGTTGTACAAATTTTCCTTCATTGAAAATTTCAGGTTTCATTTCTGATCGTAACAAAGACAAATGTTCAAACTTCAAAATCCTCTGCTCTGCTCTTCTCTCTCTTTCCTCAGAATGGTTCTCAGCCCGAGTTGTGAGAAGCCCAGTGGAATCAGCCAGGAATTTTTAGGAACCAAAAAAAGTTCTTAAACCAAGATGTGAATTGTCTTTTTTGGAATTCGCAAAGAGAATCAATGAACTGCAACTTTTTGTTGATGGATAAAATAATAAATAAATCCTAAGCTTCATCAAGTCAAACAGGAAAATTTTTACTCAAGTTTTTTTTCAGTATAAAGCAAAAAAAAACCCACCAATCATTAGGAGTCAAGGATCTTCATAGATATATTTGTGTATGTTTATTTTCTAAAGGTCAATTTCTGATTTACTCTAATTACCAGGCTTCCATTTCCAGTCTTGAGGTTACAGACACCAGTTCCTACCTGGGGCTGGGTTGCACCTTCTTTCCACTTTGTCTGGCATTGGCTGTCATCTCACCTGTCCTCTCTCATGAAATGTGGATGTTCCTGGCTCTGATCTTTGCTGTAATTGGGTTATTGCCTGGTTATTTCTGTCTTGGTTCACTGTGGTGGGGCAAATCTGCAAAAGACCCCAACTCTGAACTTCAGTAGAACTGACATCTCGCCTTCATGTGCGGCTGCATTCAGCACAAAATTTTGTAATCCATTAGGTTTTTTTCCTTCTCCTCCATGCCATGCTTCTCCTTTGTTAAGCAGTTGCTTAACAAAGCTACCTTTGAAGTGAAGGATCAAGCTCCGAATCTTACTGTTTTACAAGGGAAAAGAGATTTGGAATGTCAGATCTTTTCCAGCCTTAACAATAACATCACTGCCAGCAACTCTATAACAAGGACTGTTATACTCCCACTCCTACTTAGTGGCAGAAATTGGTCTGTTTTATGTTCCTGCTCAGACATTTCCATTCATCTCTGCCTTGCTTTTAATGGCCCAATCTGTACCGCTCTCGTTAGGCAGTGTTTATGTTCATGGTCCATTTGGGTGGAACGATTTCTCACCTGAGAGCTGCACAGCCACTCTTCTGCTTGGGGTTTGTGCACTGAGTGGATTTTAGGCTGAATTTGGCTATGGGTGGCCTTGTGTTTTAAGATACTGGTGTGTCTAAGAGTTGAGTGCTGTTGTGGCAGCACCGGGCTGGCTGGCACGGGACGAAGGGTAGAGGCAGGTCCTGTAGCTCAGCACTGTGTTACTGTACCCTGCTTGTGGAAGGGTCCCTATCACCTGAGTGTACTCTGAGTGCACTTTTCCATCCAGGACTGCTTCAGAGACACTTCTGTGGGTAATCTAGACATATAAATAGGTGAAGGTTATTCTGGGTGTCAGATCATCCTGTTTTTGCAGGACTCTAGGAAAAGGTTGGGAAGATAGGTGGAAGAAAACAAACAGATGGAAAAAGATTTTCTGAGCTTATTATAATATATCAAATGGGGCAAAATCTCAATTGGTTTGAGCATGGTGCTACTAATGCCAAGGTTGTGGGTTAATTTCCTGTAGGGCCATTCACATAAGAGCTGGACTCCATGATCCTTGTGGGTGCCTCCCAGCTCAGAATATTCTGTGAATCTTCTTTTCCTGAGGCTGCCAAACCCTCCTTCCTTTTCATCCGTGGAGTTTTCCAGCCTCAGATGAAACTGAAGAAACAAGTTAATATTTTTATTACCAACAAATAACCCATCAGAGGTGACTTTTGAAGAAAATCAGAACCCAGTGACACCCACCAAAGGGTGTCTGAATCAGCCACCTGCAACATGCAAGAATCCCAGTAACTGTAACAAGTGAGCAACTGAGACCATTTTATTTCAGTCAAAATCTAAATGAACAGCTGTTAATTCAAAATTATCTGGGTTTAGATTTTATTTGATGTTGTTTATTTTTTGGGGGGGTGTAACTTGACTGGGGTTTTTTAATTGAAGTTGGTTTAAATTGTGCATCTCGGCTGCTGATTTCATTTAAATTTAATAAGAGTTATTATAGAATAATTAGATACCAAAGGACTATTAAAAATGTGTTTAAATTTAGCTGTGATACTACACACTGATAAACACACTCTTAATAATCAATTGATATTTAATCACACAGCATTTTTGTGAAACTCATTAAATCTGATTCAGATATAATTTAAACTGAATCAAAGAGATACTCAAATATCTATTACTGTAGAACAGCAATTTGTCTTGCCAGCATGTTCTGGGGAACAGACAGGATTCGCTACATCTATGATCAGCACTTCACATGTTTAATTTTCTGCTCACCATGTCCTTTAAGTGGCTTTATAATGCAAATAAATTATAATAATGGCATTATTTTTCCCGTGAAGGGTTTGGATACCAAATATCAGCTTGCAAACTGTCCGTAGCTCCAAGTCCATGAACAAAATCCTACTTCAGTTCAGAACTTGAAGGATAGGCCTGGGTTTTGGGAGCTGTTGCTGTATTTGTGAGGGCCAGCTTGAAGGTACACAGCAGAGTTCCTTAGCCATCCAAAGGGTCACAAAAGACAATCAAGGATATCTGAAAACTGAGAATGTTATTATAGTCTGAGGGTAAACCTCCTCTTAGCCTGCTATCCTCTCATCCTCCATGCTTAAGTATTCCCTGTCAGCTTCAATCCATGCACAGGTACATTGCACCAACCCCCTGCTGCTACCCTTGGGACAGGTGCAGGATCTACCTGTTAGGTTTTTATGCAGCATAAACCTCCCCAAGCCAGAATAGGTGTGAATGACTAATTGTGTTTGCCTGTCTCTCTCATATAACTTAACCTTGCAGCCAGCAAGTGATGGTGTTAGGATCTCTTGGCACTGGGTCAAGGCACTGAGAGGTTTTTAAGGATCCCTGGATCTGAATTCCTGTGAATCTGTGTAAGGCATCTCAGGGTCAGAAGGGCTGCTCCAAACGGAGCAGATCTGGGTTGTGGTTGCTGCTTCCTTGGCAGGTTCAGCTCTCAGCCTTCAGCTCCGAGAGCACAACTGCTGCTGCAATGAGTCATTAACCAGCTCAGTCAGAGGAGCCTGCTTCAGAGAACCTGCTACTAAAACTCGTTAGGCTAATCAAATCATTGGCCAGGTCTGCACTAACCAGTGGCTACCCGGACATTTGCGCTGGCTGCTCCAAGGGGGCCCCACTGGGCGCTGTGGGAGTAGGGAAGTGCAGCAGCGTGGTCCTGTGCCAAGTCACCCTTCCAACAGCATCCTCACTCCTTCCTTCTGCACAACACGGAGCAAACATCCTGCTCTCAGGATGTCACAGGGCCTGGCTGGTTGGTGTTTATCCTGCTCATGCACTGCTGCCTGAAGGCTGTATTTATCCCAGCCCAGATGTGTTGGGATTCCATATGCCAAGCTGTTCTTGAAGTGAAGGGATAACTCACGTCCTGTAAGGCGCTCTGTTAGACTTTATGGAGAGGGAGTATTAGAGGCAACAAAGTATTTGTTGTTCGAAAGTTGGGAGGGTTGCTGAACTGCAGCAAGGGAAATTTGGAAGGTTTTAGCCCGTTTTGAAAATGAATTTATACACGACAAATAGTGACATTTATAAACTGTTGGAGCGGGCCCTAAAATAAAGAGTATGGAGGTCAAAAATATGTACAGCAGCCTGGAAAGACATCAGGAGGAAAGATATGAATAGCAACTCCCTCCCTGAAGTGCAGAGAAGTAATAAAAGACTGCCAAGAACATTCCCATTGGTGGATTGTTTTTTGCTATGACCCTTCTCAGAATGTTTCATTTGGTTCTGCTGCTTCACAAAACTGTTGTCACACAGCAAAAAAGGCAAAGGTCTCTAGAGCAAAACCTCGCAGCTGAAGGTGACGTTCTGCCTTCAGAGGGGTTCCTCTGGCTCACCAAGACTCCTCAGCTTCATGTGGAAAACCAGTACAGGCTCAAGGAGAGCATCAAGGGATGCACGAGAAGCTGACACTCCATAAAAAGAAACTGGGCTGTTAGGTTGGATGTTTTTATATCGAAAGCTTTGGCTTGAGAACACCCAATATCCAGGGAACATTCAGTATTGGGAGAATCATGTTTCAGGAGGAAATTACTGAAATTTCATTGAAATCTAGACATTGTTAATAGTTACTTAGTATAATATTTTTTTTTTCACTTAAACAAAAGCATTTCAGATACAACTGACAACCTGCATCTCTGATTGTGATTGGAGAAGGGATGTTGCTGGCTCAGGGTAGTCAGTACCTTCCTTTCTGTAGTTCTTGTGCCCTGATGCCCTGCAGTAATGCAAATAAACACTGTACAGGTGGCATGTGAGAGCCTGAAGTGTGAAAGCAAGGTCTTGAAAACCTGGGGGATCACCTTTTGCTTCTGTTTTAGATAGCCCTGGCATCTTGGCTGCAACTGGGTTATTACTTTCACTCTTCCTGCATTCTTGTTGAGGTGTCTGTGAAATACATTTTTCACTTTCCCTTCGGAATAGCTGACACTATTGTGGTATCACAGTATGCTGCTAAATAGCTGATTCCTGCTCTCTGTATGGGGCTGTATTTCTCAGGAATCCCAAATATATCTTCTAATAGAGAATGCTACCTAATGTCAAATTATCATTAGGAATACAGATCTGGAGAGTCTGTTAACAATATAATTAAATGTCAGTAATATGCCCGAGATCCTTTAAAGTATAAAACAAATCCTTTCACAAGGGGAAATCACTCTCTGGCACATGAACTGGCTATGGACAGAGAACCATCTCCCACAGTATTTTGTTGTTCTCAAGTGGACCCTATTTCATCTGAGATCTGAATGTGGTCTAAATGGCAACTTTCTGTAGTTTCCAAGACCTATAACAATTTCTTCTCCCATTTTATTTTAACAACTCCAGTAAATTATGGTCTGTTGTGACTGGGAGTGTTACAGCTGTGGGATTTGTAAGCACAGCAAAACTTTCTTCACTGCTGGTTAGCACAGATGGAAGGAGAAGCAATCCAGAGCACGTCAAGAATCCCTCTCTCTCTTGCATGGATAAGCTTAATAAGGCAAACTTGTTGTTGAGGGAAGGCACTCAACTGATTCCAGAAACAATTAGGAATTACAGCAAACAAATAAGCCTTGGCGATTTGAGTTACTTGGGTGATCCACCTGATTCATCTGCTAAAAAAACATTTCCCTTAGTTATAGACTTGCTATTATCTCACTGAGTTGGAGCAAAAGCTTGCAGAAAATCACTTATCTTTATTCATTTTAAGGTTTACAATAGATGCTCATAACTACCGTGGGACTGTTAGGAGATGTGGGTCAGAGTTATGAAAATCGATAGAGAATTTGGATGCCCAGATGCAGAATTCCAAAGAAGACCCTGATTTTTTCCACAAATTGCCAAATTCTCTTTTTCTGAAAAGTAAATTTTAGTGGTGCACAGGATGCTGTGATTTGGCTGTTAGCCAAACTGGCTACTACTTTTTATTCTTCTCTAAAAAAAGTTTTCCAAGCTCTTTATGGCTAACTGCTGCATGAGATGTGATCAGTGCATGAAGCAAAAAGAAATTCGGAGTTATTTTTCCTTTGTGATCACAGAAGTCACCCTGGCTGTATGTTTTGTTATCAGATCTTACCTGCAGTTTTATAAGAGATAATATGGTGGATTTATGTAGCTAATTTTTATTGTAGTTTAATTTTTGTTAAATATATGTTGTATTAATATATATACACGCCAAAGGAAGGGCAAGTGGAAATCCTCTTGTCTGGCCAACAAAGTTCTGCTGCCAGCTCTGTGAGTATTGCTTGAGAAACCAGAGACCTAAAATGATGTTATACAGCCATAATTCAGCTTTAATCTACTTTAAAGAAATGAGCCACTTGATTTTGTGTTACCAACCCTACATTCAAAGGATAGTTCAGTGAGAGAGTCCTGCAAAAAGGGAGATAATGATTTTAATTATGTTATCTCTAAGTGCTGTGCTGTAATATATAAAATGGAGCTAAATTAGAGTTGTTTGATGCAAACTTAATTCTGGTCTTCCTGAATGGGAGTGTTGGAGTTGACTATTTTAAAACTGGTTTTATCTGTGTGATTTCCTGGGCTGTTAAACAGACAAACTGGGTCTGACTGGAAAAATCTTGTATGAAACACTGCATAACTACAACTTGTTTTTCTGAAGAGCTGGTACCTTTAGGTTCACCACAGTGACTTGGAATTTGAGTCCGTGGACATGGGTCACACTTCACCACTGGATTTCACAGATTCTTCCTGTGAGTAGAGGAATTGTGACATTCAAGAAGTCTGGATTCCCTCATGTTTCAAACTATGGTCAGGCTTTTTCCCAGTTTTCTCATTCCAGTCCTGACCACTTCTCTGCTTAGGTTTTCTTCTTGGATCAGTCTCTCCCAAACATTTCTTGCTTCCAATCCACTTCTCCCTCCTTCCCAGCTTAGCTTTGTCCCAGCTCTTTGTCCTCATGTGGAAATTTCCCTGAATTTAATCTCAGTCTCTCATCATCTCAGCTAATAAAGTTTGTCATCATTTATCAGTCACCCCCTAATTTCCCACCTGTGAGTTTCTTCCAGCCCTGCGTTCCCTGGGCCAGTCCTTTCTGCCAGCTACTCCGACAAGACTTTCACCAGCTCTCCGTGTCCTGGTCTGTACTGCTCGGTGGTGCCCCTCTCTGCCAGCCATGCCTTTTGTCTCCTGGATGTATCCCTGCTTTTGCTGCCTGGGTGCTGGGAAGCAAATAACTGATGGTAGTGGGAGGAGAGAGTGAAACTTCTTGGAACTGACTTCATGAAACTGAATTTCACCTCGTATCTACAGGGTGTCTTTTTATTTCTATGTTTTAGTGTTGGCCTGGCATCAAACATTTAATGTTTCTGAACTCCCAACATACTTTAGGAGAGGGTGAAAACGTGACCGTGTAAACTGCGAGTGGGGAGATGCCTCCCCCGGCCCGGAGCTGTGATCTGGGCGCTAACCAGGAGGTGGGGATATTCCATGGGAGGATGGAGCAGGGAATCCGCGCAGGGACCCTGCTCAGCGCTGCTGCTGCTGCGGGGCTTCATCGAGAAACTGGGGAGGGGGGAAAACAGAGGGCAGAGTGGGCAGCAAGGCGAGAAGATCCCCAGTCTGTTCACACCTCTTTTTTTTTTTTTTTTCGGTTTCTGCCTTAAAACTTGGGATTGCTGGGCAATGGATAATTAAGTAATTTTGTAGCTTTGCGGAAGTGTCTGTAAAAAAGGACACTGAGGTCCATAGGAGTTGGCAATGCCACCAGGACCAGGATTTCTCAAGGCTTGAGGGCTTCTGTTACCATTGCAATGTCTGCAATGGTGCTGAGCCTTTCTGGAGAGCCACATCCATAGCTGTGGGTTCAACCAGTGCATTGGATTCCCTTTTTCCAGCTGCAAGGATCCAGAAGTGCACTTCCATGGTGTGCCCTCTTTCAGCCTTGGAAGGGAACCTGCTGGGAAGCCAGAGAGGGATTCTCACTGGGAACTGTAGTGACTGGGTACAAATTGAACAAGAGGAAACTTCACTTAGAAGGAAATTTTTTACTGTGCGGGTGGTGAGACACTTGAAGAGGTTGCCCAGGGAGGCTGAGGATTCCCCATCCCTGGCCAGGTTGCCTTGAGCAACCTCATCTAGTGAGAGGTGTCCCTGCTCATGGCAGGAGGACTGGGACTAGATGGTGTTTAAAGTCCATCCCGACCCCTTAATATTCTATGATTCCATGGATTTGTGGATCAAACATGGCTGAGCACCCTCACCTAAGGCCAACCCTTAAACAGCTGAGCGCTGGAAAACTGGAAAAGCTCGGAAGGGCTGAGGCTGGGTGTGCTGGGGAGGCACCCTGCCCTAGTGCAGGTTACATCCTGCCCTGGAGCAATGATAAAATATGCAGGAGGTGGCTGGTGTGTCCAGGGATGTGCTCCATGGAGACAGAGTGATTGGAACCGTTCAGACAGCAACCAGAATGCCAGGTACCCCCTTGCTCCTTGGACTTCTTTACCAATCAGACACATAAAAGCCAAATATAACCCAATTCCAAAGCAGCTAACCCCCAGTAACAATTCAGAGAACACATGGGATGAAAAAATAATGTAGCTAAAAAGTCATAAAAATGAAGACTATTTGATTAGATCCAAACCAGTGGTATCAACTGATTTTGCTCATTTAACCTGTCTCCTGATCGCAGTACAGCCATCATTTAGCTGCAGGGTGGATGTGTTCATACTGAACTATTAATCTGTTTCAAAATGCCATAACATTTCCATGAAGAACTTCCTAATTTTTTTTTCAGAAATTAAATGTCTGTTTAAAGTTCATTCCCTCCTGCTGCAACTAATTGAAATGAGATTTGGTTTATCTTTATGACATGAAAATGAGATTGAGTTTCATAATAATAACAATAATGATAACTCTATAGATTTTAGGACTAGCAGTTAATAATTATAGTAATATGTGGAGATTAGAAAAGAGTAATGCAGCATAAACAGTCCATTGTTATTTGTTGAGATATGGGATTAAGTATCAGTTCATATAATTTTTCTGATTTTGTATCTGTTTTCAGTTCTCATTGAATTTTAGACCAGTGCATTAATTAATTTCACCCCAGTATCTGGAAGTTTCAGTAACCTTTTGTGACCTAGTGCTCAATCTAAGCCTTTCTAAACATGGATTTTTAAAAGGCGAAATTCTGGAAAAGCAAAGAGCTGAGGAATATAAACATTAATCAGCCATCTGTCACCTCCCCTCTCCTGGGGGTGTATGATCAGGAACTGGCCTTGTGGGTGGCTGGAGCAGTCTGAAGGTGAACCTGAAGTCCATCATTCCCAGCTGGTGCACTGGAGTCAGGAGGGGACAGAAAGGATCCCTGCCTAGCCCAGACTCTTTGCCCGGTGGTTTGCGTGCCAGGGCAGGAATTCTGGGGGCACTTCCCAATTCTCCTCGAGGAAGGGTTTCTAATCCAAAATCTTTCAAACCTCTACAAGCACTGGTAGCATGAGCTCCCCTGAGACTCGCAGTGAGATTGCTGTTGTGCCACAATCCACTGCTAGAGAAGAGCAGATTGTTCTGGAAATGTCTATCTACATCTATATGTGCATATGCTGCTTATGTCTATAGGGGTATATGTCTATATACATATCTGCATATAAAATACATACATGTATTTTAGTGATCACTCAAAATCATGTTTGTTATCCTTTGAACAATCCTAGAAGTTGTTTAACTGTTTTAATTTTGGTTATTTCACAGCTAATGCTGCTTATTAAAAGGGTAATGATTTGAGGAAGAAAAGCAGCAATGTAGCCCTGCAAAATTAAAGGGTAAATTCCAGAGGAGAGACACGTGTTCATTTTCTTCATGACAGTTTTCCTTTTTTTTTTTGTTTTACCTGCTTTGGTTGTTTTTAATCACTGAAATTTCAAGTCATATGTGGACAACCTGTTTATGTGGAAGAACATAACCACCTCGAATAATACTGCCTTTATCCATGATGAGATTTACCTTATAAAATAAATAACCCACTGGCTGTAAAGGGCTTTTTGGGAAGTAAGGCAGTGTTTAATGTCAGTCCATGAAATCTGGTCTGTAGTGCTTTGAATTGTAACAACTTCTTTCTTATGATAGGAGTTAACCAAGGAGTCAGCAAGCACAACCCCTGGGTTTGTGTTTTAAATTATTTATATTTTCTGTAGAAGACAAGGGGGAAAATCTGGCCGGTAGATTTGAGACTCCTGACGCTTCAGGAAGTTCAGGTTTCTCAACCAAAACAGGAGATAAAAAAATCACCTTGTATCTCTCCATCCACAGTAGGTACAGAGAAGAACAGTGATGGTAAAAGCTCTCAGCACACTTAGATTTAGGAGTTTTTTAGCTTAGGGACATCCCCCCACCCCCCTGTGTGCCTCAGAGAAGGAAGGCTGAAGGTTTGATCGGGACGGGAGTGAGCTGGCCAGGAAAGCTGCCCGTGTGGCGTGGGCACGATGGCTTGGGGAGGAAGGGCATTGTCTTTGGAAGTAGGGTCTCCAAGGGGGACTCAGCTGAGCCCTTCTGGGTGGGAATGGAAGGAATTGGTTGACACAAAGGACAATTGGCTGTGATGGCTCTTTCAGATGGTTATGTTTTATTGTGTAAATGCATGTTTATCAGCTCTTTTAAAATGCAGATTAAACACCTAGCACTGCATTTAGACTTGGGGAAGAAAACACCTCATTGACTCAACAAACCACTGCCCCTTCTTTTGAGCTGATGAGTTCCCTTGTGCCAAAACGTGTTTGGGCAAGGTTTGATGTGTGTATTGCATAACCAAGTAGTCAGTGCTGCTGCTGGCAGAGCTGAGGCAATAGAGGAGGTGCAGGACAAGCAGCACCTGGGCAGTGTCCGTGAGGATATAGACCCAAAGATCGCCCTTGTTGTTGCGCACTGGTTTCAGGGTGGGAACGAATGCGCCGCCTTTGAGCTGGAAACCAATCCGCTGTTTAATAGCAAGTGCTGCCTTCCAAACTGTGGGTTAGATTTTGTCTGTGCGAGTTCACTGACTTTAGTGGTACCAAGTAGCTTCAGCAGAATAAGGTTTTGCTTGAGAGAGTCTTTTACACATCCTGTTCTGCTTCCAGAGCTGCAATCTATCTGCTCTGGCTTTTCCTGCTGACTCATGGCAGGTTCAGTGGAGAAAAACTGTCTCTGTTTCTTCATTACCCCTGTGATTACCTTATAGCATGGACAGGTTGGCTCCAATCACCTCTCAGGGTGATGAAAATTAGAAATGACTCCACTGTAGGGATTGGATGGAGAGACATTCCACACCTGTATCAGTGGGGGAAAAAAACCAGGGCTGCCATTTACCAAATCACAGAATCACAGAATGGTTTGGGTTGGAAGGGACCATGAAGTTCCACCCCCCTGCCATGGGCAGGGACACCTTCCACTATCCCAGGTTGCTCCAAGCCGTGTCCAAACTGGCCTGGAACACTTCCAGGGATGGGGAAGCCTCAGCTTCTCTGGGCAATTATTGTCCTGAAGGACAGAAATTAGCTGTGAGGCGTTAAAAGATGTTTTTAAGTAAGGAAATCAATAATTTGTTCTTTGCAACTTAGTTACTAAATAATGAAGATGACTCCAGCAGTCTGGAGGCTGAAGAATCAGGTCCAAATATTTCTCTTAAACCCCCAAGTTTAGGGGAATCAGAGTGCTGTGCCTTCCTCACATCATTCCACACCTTCTGTCAGCACTGCTTCCTGGAAGATCCTCTTCTCAAGGATCATGCTAAGTACATTTCTGAATTCTTAAAACGATTTTTTTCTCTCTTTAAACCTTTCACCACCATCATCCCAGGAAGTTTTGCAGAAGATGAGATTAAAATACTCTTGGAAACCTTCAAACGGCCAGGCTGGTTTGTGTGGCAGCACACGGGGACCGCTCCGTCCCCTCCGAGCAGCCGCCAGCCCCCCGTCAACACGGGGCTCTCTCATGAAGGGAGCACAATCAATAGGCCACAAGGGCAGCCCCAGAATAAATTTCCAAAGACATGTTCTTGGCTGTCTTTCCAATAGGAGATATAATGACAGTGCTGACATGGAGTGGCACTGAAAGACTTCTGTAATAGGGCCGGTGAATTTTTTTCTGTGTTTAAAGGAAAATGAGGTTTTCTACTATGAATATTTTTCATGACAGGTGCCCACTTTCCTCTAAGCATGACAGTGTCTTGTTAAAACACAACACTTTCAAAGTGATGTATTTAATTTGAAAAGGAATGTTTTTCATTTCTTGTTACCTGACAAGAAGAAGGAATTTTGCCATGAGAGGACACTGATGTAGATAGGAAAAAAAAGACATAATTTTCTTAGGAAACAAATTACTGTTTTCTGTTCCACTCTGCCTTACACCTACCCCTGTAGGGACCTACTTAGATCCTGGGCATCAGTGATAACAATTTTTTAATGATGCCAGTTTTAGGGAGCCTGTGGGAAAATATGTGTATTATTAAGCACAGGTAGTGCTACCCTCTTGCAGATCAACATTCAGGCCCAACTTAGTGTCTTCTGTGAGTTATTGAGGGTCCACTCAATCCCCTCATTGATAAAGATATCAAACAGGACTGAAAGTCTGGATTAAGTATTTTGGTACCTCCTGAAGAGTTAAAATTTGTTAGACAAGGGAAAAATGGAGCCATTAGAATGACATCTGTCCCTAGTAGGTGATGCACAGATTTGGCATTTATGAAAAGATTTGTTGAAACATACCGGACTCAAACTCTGTGGTAAAGCTTTCAAATAATGTTGAAACAGAGAAAATGTTAATCTTCATAATCTGAGGAGTGTGGCCTGGCCCTGTAGCATGGTTTCTTTTCTCACAGTTTTAATGCATTTAGGCATGTTAGAGCTGTAGGAGCTTGCACAAAGGAAGAAACCTCTTTGGTGGCATTGCAAATACTCACCCACTAAACCAGTGCTTTGGCACATATTTAATAAGCCTTTGATCAACATGCCCTGAAATCACTAAGGATTTCCTAAAGGACAAAAATCTCATTATACTATTAATTTTTTAGTGCTGAGGTCCTCATATTCATGGAGATAAACATATTGTATTCTTTTAACACACAGCTGAATTACCATAAATGTTTTTCAAGGATGACACCCCAGATAATTCATTGGATTTTAATTTCTCTTGCGATGTTTCACAGAATAGGAGGCCTTTGTTTTTTCTGGTGAGCCGAGTGCAGGCAGAACGATTCTTTGATTTAGTGGCAGTACCTCAGGAGGCATCGCAGCGTCAGTTAAATGTGCAAGGTAGCCCTTGGGGATGAATCCAGCACTTATTCCTACCCAGCAAACCATGTCCTGCTTGGCAACAACCGCTGGCTGACTGACAGGGAGAAGCTTTTGATGTGCGAGCCCAAGGTGGCCGTGGTGGGGTTCCCTGAGCACCGCTCCCCTCCCGGTGTGGGCCGCTGTCCGGCGGCGGCCGCACCGACCCCGTGCGATGGCAGCAGCCACTTCAAACATGGCCTCATGAATAGGGGCTCGTTTGACCCTTGACCACGAGCAGCCTCTAAATTGGCAGACAGAGAATCAGAGTAATTTGTATCATTTCAATTAGTTACTAGCTGCATAACAGGGAGGTCATGACTTTTTTGGGATGATTATTGCCCATGGCAACCAAACTTCAATGTACCATCAGTTTCCAAATACTTTCACTTAATAAATGTAAGTTCATAAACAAGGCCCGATTGTTGGGGACACAACAAAGCCAATTATCTGCGCTGCTGCCGAGGGAGCGGAAGATGACATAACTTTGTCGGCAAAATCCTTTTTATTAGCAACAAGAGAAAAAAGTCCCTGATAAATGGCTTTAATAATGTTGGCTGAATGAACAGTATTGATCTTTGACTATGTAAAATGGCGAGGAAAGGCAAGTTTATATAAGAGCACTGTTGTTGTACTATTGAGAGCAGGCCGGTTTTGTTTCACAGTTTGTTCTATGCACCAAAATTCTGAAATTCTAAAATCAATGTTGCCATTGTTGGGCCAAAACAGCACACCCTTACCATAGACAATGCAAAGAATTTCAAAATATAGATAGCTCCCTGATACATACAGATCGGATTGTAAGAAACATTGGGTTGTTTTTCCTTTCTGAAGAAAGGGCAGCTTGTTCCAGGGTGCAGACAATGGTGTGTCTACATGCCTGTGAAACTTCATGAACCCAGTGCAATAATTCAAGCCTTTGATTTGAAAAATGTTTTGTATGTCTTCCTCCACATCTGCAAATACCTCCACTTTCCCTTGATGCCAGCCAAGAGTTGTTAGCAGGCGAATGTTTTCCACTTGAGGAAGAAAAAAAAAAAGTTAGGCACGTACATAAGTTTTGCTATTTGGCTTTTGTTTTTTGAATTAAAATAAAGGTTTCCTTCTTTCATGTCACAATCTATTAGCCACTGGGATACCTGGTATCACAGTTCTTTCCCCTTCACCCCTGCATTTGTAGCAGATTTGACGGTGTGTGGAAACCAACACAGGCACTGCGCTGTGACTGCGTCACCTGCAATCAGCCGGAGATGCTGCTGAGATTAATCATGACAGTAGGCAATATTTCCAACATTATTAGAAGAGAAACCTAATATTTTGGGACATCAGGGATCTCTGAGCTGTTGTCCATCAAACTGAGAACCTTCATTTTCTACTCCTTGGATGGGTAACCTTAAGTTTTAACCATTTCACAGACGGCAGGTTCACACACACTAACACAGGCACATCCTACACTGTGCCACATGGGGTGAGTAAATCCTGAGTACTCTCTGGAGCTGCTCTCAGACACTTGCACAAACAGGGGCATTGTGGTCAGACCAAGTCTCTCTCCTCTTTAAGTTGTAGTGAGCTGCTGTTCACTGCCTTAACTCACCCTTTTGGTCATTTGTTTGTAAATCTGTGGGCATTTGCAAGACAGAAATCCAGGCACTGGTGTTTGGCAAACATCTCTCTATTCCACTGCAGGGCTGCAAAGGGGAATTAATTCACCCTGCTGATGGTCTCTTAAATACAATTTTAATGAATCTTATTTGAAGAATACTTAAAGTTCGAGGCTTTGTTGTACAGAGAGCCCACTATAATGTTTAATGACTCTGGATGAGCTGTTTGGACTGCATCATTTTGAAGGATAGAGTTAATGCAGCTTTTGTCTGAGGCTGAAGCAGTGCAATATCCACATTAATGGGCTGGGAATTTTCATCACAGTTTTACTTTTTTCTTGCAGCTGTTGGTTGTAGGTCAGTGACATAAATTTTATTTAAGGCTTCGTCCTGCAAAACTTTATTATGGATGGTAGAGATTATTGTCAGTGATACTGGGCACAGCAGTAAGTGCAACCTTTCATGCTAAGGGCTTGCAGGGTCAAGCTGTGCTCCATTTGCAGGAGTAAGCAGTGCCTCAGGTTAAAAGATATGGGGGATCTGGCTCCTACACTTTAGGGAAATATCCAAGACTGTGCACAGCATTCAGCACATTTAGTTCCTCATGAATGCAGTGGGAGTTGAAGGCACTCAGCACCTTCTGGGATTTGGCCCAGAATAATTGTTTTCAAATGGGACTGCAATATTTGATTTTAGTTTTGAAACAACTGCAGTCCTCAGTCAGAAGGGAAGGCTGACATTGTTATGAAAAAAAAGAAAAATCAGGGATTTTGTCCTCCCTCAGCAGAGAGCCTGAACAATTGCCCTTTGATTTAGAAAGAAAGCTCAGAGCACAAGTGAGCTGGATGCTGCAGATCTGAGATGGATTTGCATGTTTACTTTCAAGCTGTGCCTGAGAAGCTGGTGGGAAAGAATCTCTTTCAAAATCACCACCACACCTCCGACAGAACTGCTCTGCAGAATGATTTGGGACCTCCTCTTACACCTCACTGTGTTGCTCTGAGCTCACACACAAAGGTGAAGGTGCTTCTGGAATGAACCAGCAGATCCTGTGAAGCTGTAACTAGCAAATTACTTCTGTTCTCATTTGAAACATCATCCTGAGAGACACTGAGCTTCCTTGCTCTCCACAGATCTGCTAAGTGAAGTGCTGACACAGTGGCTTCCATGCCATCTCCTCCACAGCTCAGTTCCTCTGGATTTCAGTGGCACCCAGCCCCAGTTGTAGCCCCTGAAGCAACTCAGGTTTCCAAGTTCAGCCCGTTTTGGAGCTCAGCACCCTGCAAGAGCTGCATGTACATACCCAGAGACAATGCACCTCCTCTGGGATGGAACCCTCAATATTCTCCCAGCATTCCCACACTCTGAAAGTCATCAGCAAACTCCAAGAAGTTAAATCAGTGGTGTGACAGCAAATAAATTCCATTCTCTTGTGTTCCATAATACCTTCCAAGGAAACCAACAACTCCTTCCGGTACCCTTTCCCCCTCCCCTCCATGATGCATTTCTGAATATTTCTAGAACCTTTTCACACTCCTTTGGCAGCTGATCCTATCCCACCTTATCCATCATCATTGCTGCCTTGAGAGCTGATTCATTTATCTCATTGCTTTAGAGCTGTCACCCAGAGCTTTGGATACATAGACCCAATTTCTTGGATTTGGTCTTTCATGTGGCCTCTTCCCTGCTGGCATCCACTCAATCATCCCCTGTGCCAGCTGATCTCCTGAGCTCCTCATATGTCATACACTTCTCAACCACCTGGTGGTTGCACACAGGATCTACTTTTAGATCTTTCTTTCCCCTCACATTCCTTGTTTACTGCCATGTAATGCAGGATTCATCTTTTTGCATCTTTGCAAGATTGTTTTTTCTTAATTACAGTCAGAGCACAGCAATGCTGACAACCGATGGGTTTGTGTCTGTCCTTCTTTATGTTTAGAAGACTTTTTTTCCTCCAGAAAATACTGTCTGATGGTTGTGAAATTCAGTTTTATTCTATGCCTCCTTTTCCTTCTTTCTGTCTTGCTGTCTTGGCCCTAAATAAATTACTTACACTTAAAAATAATGTAAGTATTTACATAATCTGTTCCCCACCATCCCCACAGGATCTGCCCTGCCTTGTACACCTGGATGCTATCTTGGAATCACCCTTGTTTTTCATTACTCACAGACCTGATTTTGTCAGACGAGACTCTGCCATTCCAAGTTCCTTTCACCTGCTCTCCTTTCCACCAGCTCCAATTAATATTCCTTGCTGCAGGAAGCATCTTCTGCATATTCCAGCACCTTTTGCTCTCTGAACATAATTCTTATATAACTCTTGATATGATAAGTCATACTGGCCAGAGTTAACCTTATTACTAGAGATGTACTGAGCAATCTTGCAGTCACGAGATACCAGGGATATTTCAGTAATGGGAAATCTGCTTCCCATACAAGATTGATTTTAGTGATGACCTTTAGCTGGAATGATACCTGTAAATTCTTTTCTGCATTAATTTCTTGTTTTCTCTTGTCACATGCTGTCAGTGTATGTGTATCTTGCAGATATGAAGTATAAAGAGCCAGCCCTGTAGCAGACTGTGAGGACCCAGAGTTATTGCAATACACTCAGCTTTACTGAAGTGAAGTGTCTGGGCTCCTGTACTGCCCCTAGGACATAGTGCTTAAGAAAAATGAAAATCCTGATACTGACTTTTCTGTTATTTACAGACAGAGAATTATTTCAGAGCATCTTCATGTTTTCTTAATGTGACTTAATAAGAAACACATGGCCATAGAACTCAGTTTGCTAAAATCAGGGTTTGAAGAAACAAGAATAAATTGTAAGTAAAAAAATAAGGTTTAATTTTCTCACATCATCTTTTCTTCCAACGTGCTTTTTGTGGAATCTCAGTCAAACAGGGTAGTTGGGATTCTGTTTCTCTCTTTCTGCTAGAGTTTGTTGTCATTGCTGGTAAGTCTGAGTTCATTAAACTGTAAAAATGATCCATGAATTGGGGTTGAATATTCCCCTCAAAGATGGATTACAGCTCACACAGTAAGGTATGCTTGTTAGAGAAATCAGTGGGGAGGTCCTGTGGCCATTGTTATGCAAGAGGACTGTCCCCTTTGACCCTAAAATATGTGTGTGTGTAGAGATGAGAGGACCCTTACTGTGTCTTACAGAATCTTTCCACCATTAATTAATTTTGGAGACCTTATGTGGCAATCAGCTCCCTATTGCTCCTTTCTGTTTGCTGTGGACAATATTTGTATGATGCTCACTTAAACAAATTAACAATTTAAACTTCTTCTCCCTTATAGATTATGAACATGTGAGTGTCTTATTGTCCATAACTAGGAGATAAATGGCATTACAGATAATTTAGTAAAGCAGACACCTCATTTCCTTATTGCTGAAGTGATTGTGAAGGAATGTCCCCATTCCATAAGATGGTCATCCATGAAGAAATCTGTCCCTTCCATCCTTTAAACCTTTAGGGTCAGAGACTGTTTTTTATAAAGCATCTGGTGGCCTTCTCTGATATCATGGAAAGAAGTGCTCACAAAGAAGACCTAATTAATAGTGTGGACATGCTGTAGTAAAAATGTTTGCTCACTGCCTAAGATTGGTCAAAAAATGTCTAGAAGGGAATGGAGAATCATCCTCAACTTTCTGTCACTGCTGGGAGCTATTCTTGTCTTTGACCTTCTGGTCAGTCCTAGTTGCTGCGTTTTGAAAAAGATATAGCAGAAATATCAAAGAGCTCCAAAAGAGCAATAAATACTGTTGGAAGCTTGAAAAGCTCATATACTTTAGGAGCCGAGAGGTGGTTTCTGTGCTCAGTTCACCAGGAAGGTTGATGTTATTTGTTGTGTGAAATGCAGCACAGCAGGAGAAATGGCTGGGTTAACTTTTGTCCCGGTACCCAAATGAGGGAACCACTGCATGGATGCAACATTTTGAAAAATACAATATATTAGGTTAGGTTATCACTGTCACTAGACAGTGAGACAGAAACAGGACAGAAATAAAGCTTTAGGCCATCGTGGGAAGAAAAGAACATCTGTGGATACATAGGAAAGGAAGAAATATATAAACCCTCTTAGTTCAGAATAAAATCAGCTGGTATCAGGAACATCCCCAATGGGTGTCTTATTGCATAACTGTCCGTTATAGGGGTTTTATATCTAGCACTAGATGGACCATTGGTCTGATTTAGTATTGAAACTCCTCTCCTTCTTCCATCATTTTCTCCTAGGGATACTTCCCATCAAAGTCTGCAATGTCATTTGAGTTAATTCATTAATTTTCATTGGCTTCTTCCCTGTCTTAAGCTGGGTGCACTGACAAATCAATTACGGTCTCTTCCCACATCTGAACCTCCTTCTGGATGCCCCTGGAAGGTTTTTGTCACTGATCCACCTCCAACCTGAGCTCTGGGCTGGGGAGCCAAACTTGTCCATGTGGGACCCTCTCTGCGCTGGGGACTGCAGCAGCTGAACTCCATTTCCCACCTGATTCTGTCTGGTTTTACTCAGGTTCTACTTCTGCTTATTTCTCCTGCAACCTGCAAAGAACTTAGCTCCTCCTTTTCTGTTTATCCTTTAGTGAGGTCAGTAGGAGAGTTTTCATTCTCTCTTTCATTCTCTTACCTGCTTCATTTCTTTCTCCTAATTTCACCAGCTATATGAAATCCATTTTCCTACTGAGTGAATATCACATTTTGTCTGGGGAAACCTATTTGTCCCCAGTAGGAACTTCCCAAATGACATTACAATACACAACTATGTGCTTATGTATTTTGTTGTATTTAATTTTTTGAAGCTGTGCATTATATGCACCTGACTTACTGCCAGTATGGGACAATAGGTAATGCAGCAAAACTCCAGTGAAGATAAATTGTTCTCCTCTGATTTAGTGATGAAACTCCTGTCACTAATTTTCTACAGTTTGCCAAGATCAGCTTTATAATTTCATGTTAACAAGATCACGGGAAATGAAAGTGAAACTAGAAGCTGAGGGAAAGGAGGCTGTGTGTGGAACTGGAAGAACAGGGCTCATTATGGCCAAAAGGGCATGTGAGAACATCATCACCTAAACCCAGCTCCTTGTGAACCCTATGAATTCTTCCTTCAGCATTTCTCAAAGCCTGGGTCCTACCCTGCAGGGTGATCCTGTGCAAGCAATGACAGGTCTCTGCTGTGATACATCTTTAATCATCAGGGATTGCTTTCCCTCGCCTTAGGCAGCCACACTCTCTTATTGCCAGTTTCTTACCACGTATCTCCTGGATCTCATTGTTTTACCTCTTGGGGATTTTAGGAATGGCAGGAGTGGTCATGGCAACAAGTGCAAGCTTTTATCAACTCCAGGTCTTCCTTAGCCTCATGAACTTTCCCCCAGATCCTTGAGTGCCCTGTGATGGATTCAGGATATTGTAGTAAAGGAAAGCATCTTCTTAAACTGCTCAGAACACGGTCAGGGACCCAGTTTTTAAAATGTCTTTAACCCATTCTCTCCAGCTGTGGATGGTGACCAGCCCTCCGCATCCTTTCATCAGCCAGCCTGATGTGACATCATGAGAACATGCTGACTTCAAGTGTTGACCCCCAGAGCATAAATCTCAGTGGTGTCACAGCACAGCCAAGAGTGAGGAGCTGAAGGACACGGCTCAGGTCATGTGGCCAGGTCACATCGCCAGGGGCTACAGGAAAGGTCTCACCCCTCAGTGGGATTTGCTTACCCAGCTACAGTGGAGCCATAGAAAACACAGGTGCAGGCACTCGGGTACTGAGGCAAAGCTCCCATGTCAGAGTGTGGTAATTGTGCCTTGAGAGGTTATCCCTGATTGTCTGCCAGAGACACAGGGGCCCAAAAAATGCCCTCAGAGGGTAATTTGGGAAGGCATGGAAGACTGCAGCACTCCTGGGATGTGATCTTTCATCCTTCACCTGCCACCCAATCTCCCTGACTCACCCAGGAGCACAAATCCTGCCTTGGGTTGAGTCATTCTGTGTGTTGGGTAACACCAGGACCAGAGCAGCCCCCATATCACACCCTGATGGAACAGTGCGTGGAAAACAAGGCTTTAGCTTTTCTTACACTGCTTTTGGGGAATAAAGGAAACTGAAACACTGTGAGGAGCCCAGAATGTCCAAGTTTCCATGTCAGATGCACAGGCAGCTTGAGACCTACTAATAATCCTTGGTGTTAGGATGGCAATATATGTGGCATTACCCCCTGCACAGTACATCTTCTCTTTCTTTTCCTATTCTTGGAGTCTCTAACTTGAGCACGCTCAGTCCCTCAGCCCTAACCCAGCCTTCAGAATCTTCAGATCCCAGAGAACCTGGCTGCATGTTTTCAATGCCATTTCATCACCTTTTTACTAGCCAGTATTTGAGAAGTAAGGGAAAAAACCCAAAGCAATAGGCAAAGTATTACTTTAAGATTTCTTTTTAATCTCTTTGAATGTTTTAGGTTTTTTTCACACTGCTTTTGCTTAATTGCTGCCACCAGCTGCATTTGGAGCCTACAAGATGATGGCCAGATCCAATTTAACATCTCTGGAAGACTCCTTGCTTTGTGCAGCGATGCTGGGAGTCCTCCTTACTGTCACACAACCAGTTAGAGCCTTCATTTAGCCAGCTGTGGAGGGGCTTGTATGGTTTTTTGTGCTGTGAAATGTGTAATTCACAGAGGGGCAGAGCTGTGGCTGCCCAGGTGCTGCAGGCCCCATCACCCCGTACTGCGATTGATAGTTTGCTGCACTTCCAGCAAAATTGTGGCTCTGGGCTTTGTTCTATTTTTGTGCTCATCCTATATGCATCTGTTCTCACTTTATTCTACATCCTGTTGCCATCCTCCTGCTCATCTGTCTCTGCCATCTTTAGACATCTTCCACTATCGGGTTGACACCACTGTAAATTCAGTGCCATCAAAGGAATTACTTCTGAGTTATGTCAGTAAGTAAAGACTTCAGGCCTTTGTTTTTCTCTCACACCCACCTTTCTTTTCTTGCCATGTGCAATTGGACCTCCTCTCAAGTGTGGATGTGCACTGGTCATCAAAATTCTTTGCCATCGAATGCCACTGTAAAGTCTTTAATGGCCTTATCACTCTCTGTCTGGGTGTTCTTTTCCTGAGGGTCAGGGCAGTACAGGACAGAGAGGATGATCTGAGGAGGGGCATGTCTGAGAGAAAGTGCTGCTTGGTGCCAACCTGGCCCTCAGGTGACTAAGGAAAGTGGTATTCCATGGAATTCAGTGGGGCAGGGGCAGCCCTCAGTCCTTTCAGTCATTCTTGCTCTAGCATGTATTGGCCTTTTGTAAAATTTGGTAAAATAATAAAAGCGTTCCACTTAGATAAATGCTTGATAAATCAGTGGCTCCTTAAGCGATATTTCCTTGTGCCTGCTACGAGTTTATGATGTAGTCACATGAAAAAAAAGAAACAGAATATAAAATGTGAAAACTCTGTCTGAAGAAGGTCCAATCTGTCATCACAGGATACACTAAAATTTCCTTAACTCTTGCCACGATCACAAAATCCCCTCTCTAAAATTCTGACATTTTCTCTCTGACAGCAAACAAAGGAGAGCAATATGCACGAGAAGGCAGTAGGAAGCCTGAAGCTATTAGCATGTCATTGTCAAAGGCAGAAATAAAAACCACAAAAGTTAAAGGATTCTGGAATATAGCAGAAATCTCCAGACATGAGTCAGATGCTAAAAATGCCCAAACTCATTTAAAAAGCTCTTTGTCACAGTCCAAAAAAACAACATTTTCAGTGTTTTTCCTTTTGCTTTACATCCCGCTATTGCAAGTACATGGCTAATTATGATCTGAATGATATCTATTATTCCTGTGTCCTTCTAGATCGAGCCGGATGTGTTCCAAATATGGCCACAAACATATTCCAGTGTCCAGTAAAATCAAAAGAATAAGATAATTCTGTTTTAATGGTTAATGGTATTCACTCCCACTCAGTTTGACTCACTGGACAAAAGCTCCAGTGTGCCTATTCTAGGCAGCTGTGCTGAACAGTAAAGATTTGGAGTCCTTTGTAGGCTGGAGAAAAAGAAAGCCTTTGTAAACTTTTTATTTAGTATGTTCTACCAAACACCCATGTGTAACAGTTAAAACATTTGGAGTTGCAACAGGCTAAGGAAAGTTTGCGCAGATAAACAGAGTTATTCTAAATTTTGTGCCTACTAGGGTCTGAATCACAAAGTCTCATTGCATTTCATTTAAAGTGTATGTGCAAGGAATCAGTTTTCTTACCAGGGCCATTGTGCCCTTTGGGCTTTGTTTAATCATGTTAAAAATGTTCATACAGAAAAGAAAATCGTGCACTGTTTGAATCACGATGTTTGCAGTAAGCTGGGAGTGCTCACGCTGCAGAGCAGCATGGTTTTTATGCAGGTATAATTCTCTTTCCTTCAGTGCTGTTGCTCTTGGGTTGTACTGGTGAAGAGTCAGGCCCACAGGCACTAAAAAGCAAACACATCCAGGCATATTCTTCCATCATCTGGATATATCCCTCTGAAACAAAATCAGCTTTTACAATACTCTCTCAGCCTTTGCGTGCCTCAGCACTTCCCCAAAATCCTGGCTAGGAAGGCACCGAGGTACTTAAAAGCAGAGACAGCACAGCAGAACTGCAGGAATCCAGCTCCAGCGGGATTATAAACCCCCATGGGTTGATCCAGGTTTGCTCCCTCCACCACAACCTAAAGAATCTACAGCCAGGACCGTGGACATGTTTTAAAGCCAAAAAAAAAAAGATGAATATGGCTATTTTCATCACTCAGTCACAAAAGAACGAGGGAGACAGAGTTGGGAGGCTGGAAAAGGCCTTTTCAGCCCACTACAACCTTCACCTCCTTCAGGAGATCTCTGCTCCCAACAGGAGCATCCAGGGCTGGCTGAGCTGGCTCAGGCTGGGTCAGGTGTGAGGTCAGTCCCTCCACTGCTCTCTCCAGTCACTCACTATTTCACAGCCCATTTCACCAGCTGTACTATTATTTCTGTAGCAAAATGTTTCCTTTCCAGCAGTTGCCTGCTGCACTGGGAACTGAATGGTGGCTTTTCCTATCCCAAGGAAGGCTGTGTTCCAGTGGGATCCAATGGTTATTTCCCAGTTTTTAAAGTGTCTTGAGGAAGAAAGATGTCCCAGAAGTGGTTTCTGGTGTAATAAAAAGCAGTGAGGAAATTGCCTGTGTACTGGGGTGACAATCAAATCCCGAAGATCTTACTCAGTTTTCTGTCCATAAAATTCCTGTTAACTGGAACAGGAGTTTATTTCATCAGGACTGTCAAAATTTTGTTCAGAATTCATGGTTCAGGCCATAACTGAAGCAGGTGTTTAAGCACATCCCATGGGAATAATGTAGCTCTCTTGCTTTTACTTAAATATGTGTTTAACACAAACTACATCCCTGAATGCCACAACCTGTTGTTATTTGGGCACTTCTCAAGTTCATCAGATCGATACAAGACTTAAACCCGAGCTTTTGAAGTAAAGCTGCATTTTTAAAAAGCTGCCAAAATATTTGCTAACTTTTGAAGGAAAACCCCTCATATGTGCTCTGGGTATTGAATAATCTCAATCTTATTCAAGATTTTCCTACTTTCACAGATGTAAATCTTGCCCCTTCCAGGTATTTCAGCCCATATATAATGTCTTTCTTCACTGTGTTTATTGAAAGCACAAAAGATGAAGGCATTTACTGAAAAACCATGTTGAAAGTATATGTGGTGTTATTCTAGTTGCAATTATCTGAGGAAGAGTTGTGCTTCCTTTTCAAACTGATCTTGATGTACAGATTTGCCAAACTATTTGAAAGCTGCAGACACTTTAGCATTCATGACACTATTATTCACTGCCATAAATCTAGATCAGATATGTGCTGTCTGAATTGATAGTGGGTATTCTGCCTGAGAAAAATGTGTTCCCCTTTAACTTTTAGCAGTGACATTGCTTATGTTACATCACTTTTCA
Organism: Machaerirhynchus nigripectus; assembly: GCA_013397975.1. Lineage (NCBI taxonomy): Eukaryota > Metazoa > Chordata > Aves > Passeriformes > Dicruridae > Machaerirhynchus > Machaerirhynchus nigripectus. Next base: position 205,741 of record VZRQ01005735.1, read on the forward strand.
TGTTACTATGCATCACATTGGTCAAAGATGTCATTATTTATAGTGCAGAGATAGTGTCACTATAATTAAGGTTGCGTTAGGGTTTATATTACCTTATAAAAGCTCTATTTTCAGGAGCTTCCAACTCCGTAACTAAATCCATTTTGGATGTGAAGCTTTCAGTTGGGGAGTGGAAGAAAAGAAACATTTGTGGTTTCAGTGGGTGATGGCCTCTTGTCTTCCACTTTGGTGCCTGCTTGTGGGCCCTGGAGTCACTGCACGTTCTGGGTGGATTTGCTTTCATCTGACATTCATTGAGACAGATTCTTGCTTCTTTGTATTTTCGAATTAAGAGACAACAAGGACAGCGTGGGTACACTTTGTGAATCTGGGAAACACCTGTTCTTGTATTTAAGACCTGTGCCAGCAGGTTCAGGAGCTGATCAAAATCAGGTCCTCTGGCTGCTGCCACTGTGCAAATAAAAATATGGGGTGAAAGAGAGGGGTTTTTTTTAGTAAAGATTAGTTACAGCTTATTTAAGGCAACTCTCAGTTTGGAGTGGTTCATCAAACCAGACATACTTAAAGTCATAAATGAGTTGACTAAAAAGCTCAGATATTTTCTTTATAGATTAAGTGTAGAGCCAATGTTGGAGTAATCCCTTTTATTGGACCAACTGTACACTATTGACAAACCACCTTCCTGGCTATAGGAATCCATTCTTGGAGCCAGCCCCTTGCTGACCTGCAGGGGAGTTTTGTGTATCCCTAAAGCCAGACTGTCAATATTGCTGCATTAGCCCAATAAAAGGGATTACTTGAAACTTGACTCTAAATTTCGTCTCACTAGTAAAGGCAAGTAATTAAAAATATTGAGTTGTGTAAGAAGACACACTGTGTGCTGTGATGTGCTAGTAACCAACTCCTTCCACAATGATTTGCTGTATTGGTTCCAGTGTACACAGTGGATAAAAACAAGTGGGAAATCTCCAAAAAACCCTTCAAACTACAGCCCATTTCTGACTTCCATGTGATTAACCAAGAGAAATCCGCAAACAGGCAAAAAGAGCAAAGAGTTAAACGTGTTTTCTTCTTCCAGGAATGGATGGATCAGATGACATTTCCAGCAAGGCTTTCAAGCAAAATTCTTACTCACATACTCATGCCATGTAGCGGGCTGCTCCCTGACCATTCCTTTTGGAAACCTCAAAACTCCTCACACAGGAGGAGGCTCCTCAGTGGAAATAAAGGGATCAGAGCACGTGGCCCCTAAATATTATGGGTTTGGTTAGGAGTCTGTTGTAAACAAGACAGAGTTAGTACAAAAACTACTCTTGTGTTTTGAGCCCTCCAGCACTGAGCCTGTCCTTTTGTTCTTGTGTCTGTAATATCCCAGACCTCTGTCTCAGGAGTTGAAAGACCTTTGTAGTACCCTTGTTTCTTAAGGACACTTGTAAAACTGGGAAAAACCTGCTCCTCTGCTCAGCAGAGACGTTTCAGCTTGAACCCTTTACTTTATAGTACATTGCAGCTGCCCTGTGCAGATCGGGTCATATGCTCAGTGTTCCGCTGAGCCCAAGCCTGGGTTTTCCCAGGAAGATAGATGAGTTTGGGCTTCCCAGGAGCCCCAAATCCCTCCTCAGTTCTGTCAGCTAATGTCCTGTGAGGCGGTGTGGTAGCATTTCCACAGTCCTTCTGGAAAGATGCCCAGGCAATGCCTGGGATTTGTGCCGTTCCACCCCGGAGTCCCTTCCTATGTTCTTACAGAGGGCTGTTGCCATCACAAGATCCCCAGTTTGGCTTGGGAAGAGGCTGGGAGGTCTCAGCCACCCAGTTCATACAGGGGGCACACCCCGAGGGTCTGGTGGCCACTGCCTGGGCATTGCCAGTAGGCCAATCCCACCTGAGGGTGCAAACTTCCCACTGTGCCGGGAATCCCATCCTGGATGTGTATTGCAAACCGCAGGTTGGAACTCCGTGAAAGCAGAACCCGGAAATTAAAGCTGTCAGACTTGGGGAAAGCTGGATTTGATTAGAGCTTTACTGCTCAAGCCATTTTCTTCCAAAGTCCTGAAGAAAAGCCAGCCTTGTTTGTGCCACTCTCGCTCACTGTGGAGCAGAAAATGCTCTTTCAGATGGAGTCCCCGACTGACAATTTTTGGCACCCAGTTCATTCCCGCTGGCAGTGGTGCAGGAGCGGGAGAGCAGGAGTGGGGAGTGTCGGAGTCAGTGCTGCACTGCAGTGGGCTGTGATTAAAGGAGGACAAAATGTTTAGATTCACCCTCTTGTTTTATTACATATGACTTAATCCGTGTTGTCCCCCCTTCCCCACTGCTCCTGGAAGGTGAGGAAAGCGCACATATTTTCTTTTTACTGGCTTTATTCACTTGGATGCTTCAGGATACTAAGTTATGACAAATTCTTCTCCACAGTAGCTTTTGGCTTCCTTCTTCTTGGAGCTCTTTAGACCTTTGAACTGCTGCCATTACAGCTGCCTCCGAGCCTGTCATGTGGCTGTTGAATTGAGCTTTTGAGTGTGCCTCTGCGCTGCTCTCATTCCTGACTGGTGTACTTCTAACAGTATCATTGTTTTGAATGAAATAGCACTTCTGTGCCAAAAATGGAGGTTATTTCTCCACAGCACATTCTGGGCAGGCAGGCATTCAGTCTGCCTTCTCTCCAAGCCAGCTGAGAGCTCTGCAACCGCATGAACACAGTATTGAGCCTGACTAAATAAACTGGATTTGTGTTTGAGCAAAAGTTGTCTTGAAGCACTTGGCTGATTCATGGCACAGTCAGAAGCAGCTGGTCTCGTCTAAGAATATGCAGGATGGGTATATTTTAACCAGTGGGATTATTTGCTATTATTATTATTATTATTGTTATTATTATTATCATCATCATCATCACCACCACAAAATACTTTTATGCCATTAATAATTCTGATGGAATAAGCATTTCAATATGCGTTCCCACAGACTGAGAACCAAAATGCTAACACGCCTTAATCCTGCAGACATTTACACATATTTTTAACTTTTTGCAAAAAGCAATTGGCTGAATGATGTGATACAGGTGGGTGAGTGTTTTGTAGATGGGGACATTCAGAGCTCGCTGAGGTTGGGCTTTGTTTCCAACACGCACGTGTATAAAAGCAGTAAGTAGAGCCTGAATTAATGCAATAGCAGCATTATCTACAGCCAAAAACCACTCATAAAAGATCATTTGGTTGCAAAAGCCTATTAACAAAATTTTTTATTGTTTAGGTAGGGCCTCTCATCAGTATAACTCGAGCAAATATCCTTGGGAAAAAGCAGCAAAAATGTGTCTTGAGTGCAGTGAGTTAAACACACAGAGGCTGGGCTGCAGCAGCTCTCAGTAGGACAAATTTCAGAGACAGAGCTTGGGGAAACAATTACTACCTGATGTTTGCTACAAATGCCACTTCAGAGATGAATCCAATGGCCTACAAGACTGTGCTTTTTTATTCTCTTTGAAGTGGGAGCATTAAATTAAAACAGAAGCAACAGAACACTTAGCACTCAAGCTGGAGAACACATGATGAGCTTAAAAATAATGTTGAGGGAAAGACAACAGAGAATAGAAGAGGCATTGTATCATGTTCGACTTCATTTTCAAGCAAAACTAAACATCAAAATATTAGAACACAGGCACAAAACCTCATTGTCAGTAAAACTAATTAGTGTTCTGCTGCTTAATGCAAAAGCCTACATGATGTCTTGACCTTTTTTACACATTGTGTCTGAGGGTGTGCAATAAAACAGAGGGAAGCTCAGAGTGCCTCCAGCCAGCCCCAGAGGTTTTCTTCCTCACCGAGTTCAATGGATCCCAACAATACCGGCTGTGTATGAGCCCCTTTTTAAAGCCTGGTGATTTCTTAGGGCTGGGGCCAGTGAATTAACGCTGCCCCGCTGGCAGGGGCTGTTCCCCAGGCTGATTGCCATTCCACAGTCCTGGATTTTTAACAGCATACATGCAACAAAGATTCAAATGTCTTGGAGAAGGAACTGCCTATGGGGCATTCCCACCAACTCCTCACTCCTTGAGCTTGTCTATATCTAGTCCCTCTTGGAAAATGATGGCCAAATCTGTTTTATCTTGGCCAGATCTTGCAGAAATGCTGACCTCAGTAATACTTTGCTACAGGCTCATACAGCATCTCCTCTGACAGCAAAAGGAGCCAAAAAACCTGTCAGAATTTGGGAAACATGGTTTACTGCACTCTTCTCTTGAAAACAGAAGTTTAAGTTAGTCAAAAGTCACTCTTAAGGCAGAACAAAGACCATGAGTCTCTTGCTGGCAGCACAAAATCCTTAACTTCAGTCAAAGTCACTGTTGGATATGCAGGTCCCTGAACTCTGGATATTTCCATTAAAAGTGCTCAGGCAGATTGAAATAAGCTTAGGTTAAAATTTCCGTTAACATTTGGTGTTGACCCAAATGAGCCTCTGTTGAAATAATTAAAATTCCCATCCAAGTACAAAACTCCCATTACTCCACTGCCGTTTGCAAGAATTATTACTCTAAGTTTATAAAACATGAAACAAGTAAATGTGGAACAAGTAAAAGTGATTTTTAAAAGTGGTTTTGAAAGAAAGGAAAGAAGGAAGGTGAAGACGATGAAAATTACTTATTTTTGCTCATCAGCTAGAAGAGAGACTGGAAACCTTTTACAGAACTGAGAATGTGTTTCTTGTACTAATACAAAATTTGGTCCAAGGTTTTTACTGGTACAAGAAATCAGAAATGTCCTACAGAGACCAACATGTCAAACTGGAGGGAGCAAATTGCCCATTTATTTGAGTAAGACACCTTAGAAAAACTGTCAGAAAGCCTGGAAGTCAGGCTGGGAAAGGCACAGGGATTTTCCCTGCTTGGGCTACTGAATTCCACTAGAGGGGTTGGCTCTGTGTTTGGGAGAAAGGGGAGGCAGAAAGAAGAATCATCCTACAGTGTCAAAAGAGCTTAAAATCCAGGGGCTGTTGTGTGAGTTACAAAACATGCAGAGCCCCTTCCCAAATTCCTGAGAATCTCTCTCCCGTATTTTGGAGCACAAAATGTGATTGAATGAAGATAGAACAGGGCAAGAGGACCCGGGGAAAAAGGGGATGCTGATGCAGGCAGAACACACAGTGGGAGATGGAGAAGGGCTTTGGTGTGATCACGTACCAAAAAATACAGGTAGACAACTACCAGAGTTACACTGACAAATTCTAGCCTGAGTAAAATATTCATTCTCACCCATGTGCTCTTGCTGTCACTAAATCCTTTCTTGTAGCTTCTCTTTGCATGTCAGGATCTGATTGTACAAAGGGGGGATTCAGGTGGCAACTGAAGCCTCCAGATGTGAGAAGGGAGCTGGAGCTGTTGTATTGAGTGACAAACACAACCTCAGGCTTCTTCTTTCTCAGAATTAACACCCCAGGTCACAGAGTCTGAAGCTGACCTCCACAGAAGATAATATTTTAAATTTTATGATCTGGTGGGTTGAAATTAAACATTTGCTAATTACAAAGGTACTGCAAGTCATGCCAAAACCTCTTTTTGTTGTCTGGAGAGTTATAACAATCCTTTTCTGGCAGTTAGTTTTAAGATCATTAAATGATCCTCATTTGCAATATATTTGCAGAAGATTACAGCCCATCTAAATTGACCCTGAAGGAAGACTTATTTCATTAATGGGCTGTCCTGTGCTAATGCATAAAGCTAGAAAAATATATCTATTAAATTCTTAATGTGTAAATGATGTTTCTGGCTTTCTTCTTAATTACAAAGCAAAATGAGCCTGAAGTGCACTCCGTCTAGGAAAAAATGATCAATTTAATTCATCTTCCAAGAGAAAACTTTTTCAGCGAGTTCCAAAATCCCAGCTATTCTCAGCTAAGGCTGTAGCCTTATTGCTCTGTTCAGAAACACAATAAAATGTGCCAACACAATTTATTTTTTCCCTAGATTCCAATGAACGGAGCTTTCTCACATCAGTTTAGTTTACTCGCTATCTGTTAAGTTTTTGAGGAAAAAGCCAGTGCAGAACCTGGCTGAGCAGTGCTTTGGAGATGAGTAATGCCAGGAGATTATGGGTTGATGGGGTATATGCAGAATATTAATACAGCCCATAGAAGGAGATTTACAGTACAAATGGCTGTGCGATGTACTCTGTACAGAACCACCTCATGTGCTCTGCCTCTCATCACAGCACAACTCCCTGGCAAAAAAAACCTTATTAGGGGAAGGGAAGGCTGTAAATCCATATCAGTAATTTAGGTGGGGACAGGAAGCTAACACAAGACTTTGAGTGAACATCGGGAAATTAATTCTAAGTTAGTGTTACACTTACATCAAGCAAACAATGGGAAGTGTGGAAAGGAGGGACAGCCCTCGGGTCACTCCAAGCACCCCGGGGTCTCAGGGACAAGTGTCCTCCTTGCTGACGTGTGTAATCTCAGATATGCCTGCTTTGGCCACAGCCCTCAGTGGCTGAGCACCTTTTAGATCCTGTGCATGTGGCTGTGTGTATGCTGGCATTTCACTCTGGGCTGGTGACATTTAAAGTGTCCATCTTACACAGCACAGTAACAATATTGTAATGAGGGGCTTTAAAAGTCTGCAGATGCCAGTAAACAGCAGGAAAATTTTCTGGTGCACGTCCTGCAGGAAGCTGATTGCACCTCCTTTAGGTTTGTAATATGTTCCTGTAGTTGACTATGATGCATTAAAGAGAGATCCTAGGTAAGGGAATATCTGCTGTGTCTACCCTGGTGTGCTCAGGAGCCAGGGAAGAATAACAAACCCCTTCCTAATGTGTAGGGGCTTCTCGGAGGAAGCCCCACTCGTGATTCCCTCTTGTTTGTGCCCAGCTGCTTTGTTAGGAGGCTCTCCCCTGATTCCAGGGCTTCAGCCCCTGGGAGTGAATTCCCATTTCCCCACTGGTGGCATAACCAGAGAACCAGAGCGCATCAGTCAGTGCACATACAGTGAACACAAGGGAGGTCACCAGAGGAACTGGGCTCAGTTTTGGCCTGATACCTGATAATTTTGATATCAAGGGCCCAGCATGATCCTTCCTTCCTAAGTCATGGCTCCACTCGCTCCAGTGGATGTCTCCAGTGATGGCTCCAGTTGTCCTACAGAGTCCTACAGATCCTACAGATCCCTGTGGGAATGTTCCTCCTCTCGGACATGCGATTTCCTCCCTCACCTCAGTCCTTTCCCTCTGCAATGAGGTGTTTTCCTCGAGTTTTTCCTTCCAAGCTCCTTGAATCTGCCAAGTATTTGTTGTGGCCACCACCAGCATGGATTGGAAACAGCAACAGCAACATCAACAGCCATAACAGCAGCCAGACAACATCTTCCTTTTCTTCTTTTATGCTGCTTTTACCCCGGTGTTGGCACTGCAGAACAACTGCTTGAACCTCAAAACGATGGAGCTGTGCGTGTTTCGTGCACAAAAATGTTTCAGGAGAAGCTGTCCAGCTCTGGTTTCCATTGGCAAGGGAATGAGAATGGCTTGGATCTGTGTTGATACCCATGTTGGGCTGTGCTGCAGGAATTCTGCTGTAGATGTGGTGGACTTGTGTCCAAACTTCAATTTCCCTTGTGGGCAATGCCAGGTGCAACTGCATCCTTGAGAATATTAGGGATCTATGGGTCATAGATCTGCCAGGCTTTAGTTCTTTCCATAAAAGCAGATATTTGAGGAATTTCTTCCTTCAGTTGAGTATTTATATGATATTCAGCACCTTCAATATGTAATTATAAAACAAAACCGAAGTTCTATTACTTCAGAGAGCAAAATCTACTCCTTCTTTGAATTCAAGCCTCCTGAAGTCCCAGTTTTATTTCAAATTTATTCCCACCTATTATTGCTACCATTCCACTTAATGAATTTGATATTTAATACTTTTTTCACACATTTTATTTTTGCACCAATTACAGGGAAGACAGATACATTGTTCTTACAGATTTCTGCAATCTTCAAGGCATTTTTTCCTCTTGCATTTTTTTATTTCTTAGAAAATAACAATCATCTTGGTATTTAGAGAGAAAAGCAGCAGGAGCAACACTCTTTTAATGCTTAGGGTGTATTGAAATGAATGTTTTTACTTCTATTTGCTAGAAAAACAAAAATGGTGAGAGAACATCTTCAGTTTATGTCCTTGATAGGTCAAATGAAGTGTGTGTGAAACTGAAGAAGTCCTGCTATAACCATGCCAGCGGAAATGAAAATTATACCACTCATATTAACAAGTACATTTCCAAAGGGGCTGGAGGTATTAGGAGACTCTAAACAGATGTCTCTGAACTTAAAATACACTTAATTCCAAAGGCTTGTCTTGTAATTAATTCAGCCAGCACAGAACCTATGAAGAGAATGCAGGGCATAGCACAGCATTACTCAGCATCCCCAAACTTCGAGGAGCATAAGGACAAATCATTTAATTAAAGAAAAACGCATTCACACTCATTTTTCACATTCATTTCCATCAGGACCATAGTGGCAAACATCAAGGAAAACATTCTCCAACTTATAGCTTAATCTCCTGCAAGAAAAATCTCCATCTGCTATAAAAGGAAAGAGCGCACATAAGCCACATCAAAAGGATATCACTCATACTTCAGTTTCAGTTTTTATTCCCATTAACTTGGGCTGGTGGTGTATAAGTCTGTAAACAGCCCATTGAACAAGTGGAGCTTACTCTGACTGTTTTAGTAACACACACTTGAACCACAGCTCTTCCATGCCCATGTTACCACAGCTTGGGTTTCAGTAGGAACCCCCAAATCTCAGCTGTTCCCTGAGATCTGACAGCTGTATTTTCCTAGCATGAACTGATGTGGGAGCGGGGACACTATGGGGGACTCTGGACCTCAGGGGAGAAGGTTGGACTCCCTTGAGCTTGTGGTGCAGGTTGGGCTGAGGCTCTGTTGCTCTGAGAAAGTTCTTGGTGCTGTTAATGGACTCCAGGCTGCTGCTCCTTCATTTCCCCAAATATATACAATATAAATTTCTGTCACAGAGCTGTACACACAAGCACCACAAACCCACAAGGAGCTTCACTGCATCAGGCTTGCTTGAGCTAAACATCACCTGGGAGAAGGTGAAGATGGAGGAGAAAGGATTTGCCTCATCAAAAACCACCAAAAACATTTGGTGAAAGGAAGGAGCAGCAGCCTGGGGTCCATTAACAGCACCAATCACGTTTTTGTCACTTGATTTTATCGTGCTTTAGGATTTTCAAAGGACATTACCTGAGCACAAGGCTTCCAAGGAGTGCAAATGTGTACTGACATCCCTTTTCTCTTGTAGTTGATAAATTCTTCCTTAATAAATATCGTTGAATCTGATAATTCCATATTTATGCCTTGAAGAATTCCTGTTTCAGACATGATGGTTTCTGAGGGGTTTTCAGTGGGACAATCATTAGGGAAGCAGCTTTTGATGCTCAGAAAGAACTGAGCCTCTCACTGACACTGATGCCTCTGGGAATATCCTCAGTTGTGACGGAATTTGGGCTGCAAAACCTCCTTGCTTCTCCTGATGTAATCCTATTTAGTGCAGTCAGCTTAGCTTAATTTGGGCTAAAATCAGGGAACATTATTGTGCTCTCAAACTTTCTATCTGTCATAATTTCTATCTAATTAAATAATAACAAATTGTAGAAGCTCCTAGGAAACATGTTAGTCTCACTGCTAGTGAGAAGCACTGGGGAGGAGAGTTGATAACCACGGGGCAGTTGAGACTCACATTTAGCAAAGAAGTAAATCCAGGTGGGAAGGTCTGAACTTCTGCCACAGGAAAAAGTCAGGAAAACTTAGAGCCCTACTCCGTTCTGACCCAGCAAATATGGAAATATCATCTTTATCTCTTTACTCTTTCTGTAAAGTGGCAACAACAAATCTGTGCTTAATTACTGGGTTTTGGTGTTGTTAATAACCTGCTCAGGTAAATAAGAGATAAGCCTGCTTCTGAAAAAGTCATCGCATCACGCTCTCTTCGTGCTCAAGCAGACCTTATTACACACCTTCCTTTAGCCTTCCCACATTTTCATCACTCTTCTCTTTTTTTCAGTGAAAATATAGATTTTAAACACATTTTTGTTCAGCAAAATGGAACAGCAGATAACTACAGGAGGCTTTGAGGTGTTGTTACCCTCCCAGAGTATTTAGCTGTGGTTAATTCTCTCCCACAATTTGAGTCTGACCTGTATGAGACGCACCAAGAGAAAACTCCCCAGCCTTCTCTTTGCTTATATTGTAACATCAGGAGAGCCATCAATGCAAAGCTGCACTGAAAGACTGGTTTGCAGTGAAGACATAACTTTAGACAGCCATGTAATTTCCTTTTCATGTTGGTCCCTGACAAGAGACAATATGTTATAGTTCCAGGAATGGATAACACGGGAAAGAGGGGAAAGTACAATAGCTTTATTTAAAAGTCTGTACAATCCTGCTTCGCTTTTTAAATAGCTTTTTGGACTCAGCTTGGTACTGTGCTCAATAAATTATACTATTTTTCCAGATTTGCTATCAGTTAAGTGACTGGTCCAGGGTGTTTCGAGACATCTGGTCTGGTTTCCTGGAGGATTATGATTAATAAATGCTGGCATACAAAAGCAGTTAAACACTTGTGCTCTGCCTTCCTTATAATCTCCTGTTTAAGATCCATTATGCCAAATCCTTCGGTGCTTGTGGACCCTCTGTAACTCCAGTGATGAGTTTCCCATTGCTGTTTGTGAGAAATGGATCTATCTGTTACAATTGGTTGTATTCAGATCAATAACAGAGCACGATACTCTTCATTCACCCTTCTTAAATTAATAATTTCCAGATCGCCTTTTGAAATTGGTTCTTGCATTAGTTTAAGGAAATTCTGAGGTATGCACGTGTTAGCTCAGGGTGGAAGTGTGCAATTTGTTTTCAGCAAGTGGTGAGAGACAATGTATATCCAATTTTGAGCATTGGTTGGAAAACGCATCTTAGGGAGTTGATGGGGAATTTTACCCCGTCTGTATTATACCACCACTCACCTGTTATATTTCTCACTAGGCTCTATTGCCTATCATCTGGCTTCTTACTTATTTTTAATAAAAAACTTAAATTAAAATTCCGAATTTTGACCAATTTAGACTGGCCGAATATTGCTCAGATATTTGTAGGAATATTACCTTGTATTTTAACTACTTCTGCCTTCACTTTTGTCTCTAAAATATATCATTTCCTTTGGTTTTTCTCCTTTTCCTGAAAACCTTTGTGTTTGTTCTGAGAAACGAACATTTTGGGGAAGTCTTAAATATCCCGTACAGATGGTGGTATTTGGACACCACAGTGACTGAGAAGTGATAACAGAAAAATCCCCTTGTAGGGACCTCATGGGAGGATTATTCCCTTCCCTCGCTTCCCAGGTGGGATTGTTCCCTGTGATGCCAGCCTTTCCTGAAGTTCATGAGGTAACCCATGAGCATCCCATCTTCTCTCCAGATTCAGACTTAACTCTGGTCAGATGTTTAGGATGACACAGTTCCTTGCCATCTTTGTGGGTGTTCGAGCACAGTGAGCAGCCTAAATATGATCCATGAGCCAGCACTGCCTCCCATCCTTTAGACTGCACCCCCCTGCAGCAAAGGAACAGGAAATAAAACTCACAATCTGACTGTTTTCATTGTATTATTCTAACAGAACAACTGTGAAAGATGGAAGTGTTTCATGCCTTTAGTAATATTATGAGGAGCATTGCCGCTCTCTGGGTCTCCAGTAAATCCTGCAGAGCTCCAAATCACTGGGATTTAAAGGAATCTCCCATAATTGCCCTGACAGCCAGTAAAAGGTTTGGGAAATCAGATTGGTGTAGGTGCATCTGTGTGTGTGTGCATGGACACCTCTGATATTTTATCCTTAATATGCAGATGACAGTGGAGAAGAGGGAATGTTCTCTTCTGAGCGAGATCGTTTCGGAGAGACGGGAAGAGGATTTTTACTGTATTGGTATTCATGTGATAAATCACCTTCTATTGCTGCACTCCTGAAATTAGCAGATGAAATGGCATTCCACACTGAGAGGCACAGTATTGGGAAATTAAATTTATTGATAAACGTTGCCTTGTTTATTATTTTCTTTTTCCTAACCAGATATTTTGCAGGGAAATATACGTCTTGTGTTTACTTCTGTTTGTTAATGCTTTGATAAATCAGACATTTTTAGTATTCTATCAATGGCAAAAGTCTAATTGCCTTATTGTATTCTGATTTATTTCTTTCCTTACTTTCTTTGCATCCGCAGCCCAACAAATGAGTCTCCAAAGAGATATATGTTATGATACAGTGTCAGTGAAATTAATCCTGATCAATTTTAAAGTTCACATTTTTATTTGATGACTTTCCTGGGAATCACTAAAACCGAGATTGACTCGGCCTCTTTTTGTTGGTTAAATATTGTTGTTTGAGAGCGCTGGATACAGCAGCAGAAATCTCTTTATGATTTACCAGTTCTGTGTGAGGGAAAAGCCACATAAGCAATGATTTTTGCTAATTAACAGCCACCAAATCCTGCTCTTTGCTGGCACCAGTGAAGGGTCCCCAGTAAGGGTCTAATGGTGAAAAGTATTACTTGCCTGGGAACACCTTTACCTGTGAGACGTCCCTGGGTGTAAGAAATGGAGCAAGATAAATTCTTATGGCTTTCTAAAAACCAGGCTCTCTGTTTCCATCAGGATTTCAGTCCTGCAGCTCTTATGAAAGCACATGATCTCTAGAAGAAATTGGAATTTTCAAATATTGTGGGAAAACAGAGATGGGGTTTATTCCCATTTTTTCCTTTTCTGTTAGAAAATAGTTTTTTTCTCAGTTTATAAATGCTTCCATAAAATAACCATGCAGAAATATAAACCAGGCTGTGCATGCAGGTAATTTGGGGGGGGGCGGATTTTGCTTATTTATGTGTTTGATTTGTCAACAGAACTCAGGTTTTTTTCAGGTCATGGTGGTAGGCAATGCTTTTGACCCAAAGGAAACAAAAGACTTTCTGTTTTGGTCCTGTGATTCCTGCCTTCTCCGAATTAAAGGAGATGGGGACATACAAGAGTTACTGCTATCAAAAGGAAATAATTCTAATGTCCACAGTACCCAACAAATCAGACCTTAAGCCATTCTCCCCACTCTACCCCTACCTTGGAGAAGTTTAAACAGCATAACCAGCTTCTGTGAGGAACCCAGATTTTATTTTTTTTTTTATCGTTAATGTCAAACAAACATTTATTTCAGGTGCAAAGCCTCGGGATATGTTAGTGGAAACAGTGGCACTGCTGTTCTATTGCTTACTGCCCACTAAGTGGGTGGGAAAAGGGTACTGTGACCCTTTTACCCTTCCCACCAGTCTCCCTAACAGCTTTGGCCTTCGGGTCAGCTCAATTTCCCCTCCGCTGAGTGGCCATTACCGAGCGAGGATGTGATAAATGCTTTTTGGAGGGGCCGGCAGCGCCGGCAGCGAGCGCTGGGAAGGAGGGAGCGGGTCCAGGCACACGGAGCCCAGGCACAGCCCGGCTGCCGAGCTCCCGCCTGTTCCCTAGCAACACGGCCGACATCACCAAAAAATGAATAGACCCACAAACAAAAATGAAAAGGAGATAAAAAAGAGTAAAAGTCTATGGGGCTCAAAGGTTAATATTCCTCTATCTAATAACTTAGTTTCAGAAAATTGCATTTTAACCTTTTCGAAGCATCCGGGAGAGAGATTTCTTTGAAATTAAATTAGATCACATTTGTATGAAACGGGGGGCGAGAAATTAAATGCAGAATTTATTATTTTTTCCATCTTCCTACTCAGTATTTCTGCAATTCCTTGTATTTTCTGTTGACTTCCACTGCTCCACTCCCCAGCTGTGTGTAGCCTGCAGCCTGCTGTGGAGCTATTGATGGCTCCGGAGTGGAGCGCGCTGGTCTCATTTTGTGTTTTGAGGAATTTTCTCCTGGAGAAAAAGAAAGCCTTGCCCAGCGTGGCATAACCAGACCCTGTATCCCCGCCGTACTCCCCATCCATCTGGCACCTCTCGGAGAGAAGGAACAGCGAGTGACACCTTGGAAATCCCAAAGCAAAGGCCTGGCAGAAGCCGGGAATGAGCCCTGGGACCGGTGGTCTCTGGCCCGGGAGCCTCAGTGCTCCCTGTGCCATTCCCGTTCTTGCCATGCATCCACATCCCTGCGAGACCTGGAGCTGGTGGTGTGCCCGCCCTCCTCCTGAACAACCAGCCCCCACCCCAGGCACAAGTGGTCTAAAAGCTGGAATGCAAGAGGAACGGACCGGAAATGGAGAAGCCCATAGTAAGGTTGGCTTGTACTCCCAGGGGTGCCTCCTTTAGTAAATAGTTTTGCTTACTCTGATCTGTTTTCATTTAAACAAACAAAACTCTTTCAGATCAAATAACTTGTGAGGAGCTGAAGTCCATTTCTGTTAACTCCCTCTCTGATCTGGGCAGATGGAGCTTTCACCTTGCCTTCCTTCCCCACGGGGAACCATTAGAAATTCCCATTTTATTACATAAGCCTTATTTAAACCTCTGGATCCAAATTCCTGCTCCAGCTACCGTGGCGTAAATCTGGACTAACTCCGCGTGTTCCTGTGGGGTTATTTTGAGGCTGCAGCAGCACTGCTGGGGCAGGATCCAGCCCCTGAATTCCTTGGCTGCCAGGGAAATCCGGGAAAGCGATTGTTCTATTTGTGTCATGGCTGTTATATTTAACTTCACAACAGAATGCCTTTAAACTTTACTGCCATCTTTAAACCAATGAGCTGTATGGTTAACTAATTTTCCTGTGCACTGTATAATACAGGATCGATAATGCTGTTTCCTCACATAATGTATTTGCTCTCTTCCACTCACTCTCTTCATATATATCGTATAATTACAAATACTGAAATTTATGGGGCATGTAAACCTGTGTTTTAAATACAGCAGATCACCACAGTTGGGATGGTTGCTGTTATTTAGCATATTCCAATCAACACCTCCCACTGGAGACAGGGAATCTGTGGGTGCACAGCAGGTGAAACACCAGCCAGAACATGCTGGGTGTTCTGCTGGCTGAGTCTCCCACCAGCCCCTCAGCCAAGAAGCACAGCAACTTCTGAGCTGGTGGGAGAGGCTGAGAGATGGGAAGAACCACTGGGGGCTTTCCTGGTGGCAGGGGAAGGAATGGTGCTTCAGAATCCCCGAATGGTTTGGGTTGGAAGAATCCTTGAAGATCATCTCGTTCCACACCCTGCCATGGGCAGGGACACTGTCCACTGTCCCAGCTTGCTCCAAGCTCTGTCCAGCCTGGCCTTGAACACCTCCAGGGATGGAGCAGTCACAGCTTCTCTTAAACATGATCCTTATACCCCTGGAAGAGGAACCAGGAGACATATCCAGGTTCTCCTTTGTAAAGGAAAAAAATGAATTTGCTGTATCACAGAGGCCATAACTTTATATGACCCTGTTCTAATCCCTTATTACTGGCTGCAGAAGGGGCAATCAGATACTTGGTTGGAGCTGTTTCCTTATTTCTTTCTCTGCAATGATACAGACAGTAATGAAAGGGCTAGAGCTAATTAAAAGACAATAATTTCATGAAGGGGTGGTGATGGTGATGAGGCAATAAACTGTGAGAACAAAGCTTGAGGGGTTTTAATGACTCATCAACCCCTTGATGGGAATTTAGCTTTACAATCACTATCCATTTATAATGATCAGTGATATACCTTCCTTAAGAGCAGGAAAAACACTCTGCTGGTGGTGCCTGTCCCTGGTCCCAACACCTTGTGCTCACAGTGTTCCCACCACGGCCAGGCTGCCTTGTCAGAGGGCTCCAGGTATCCCGAGTAATTCATGGCACTTCGCACTCTTGCTGTGTCACGGCCCTGAGACATTCAGGTGACAGTGTCAGATCAGTTGTGTCTGGTGTGGCTTAGGGTGGATGCAAGGATGAGGAGCCAGAGCAGTGGCAAGGATGTGATTATGGATGCAGAGAGGGTTGTGCTGCACACAACCAATCCTCCAGGACAGTCTGGGGGCTCTTCTCTGAGCCCTACTGCAGGTTGTGGTTACAGAGCCAGGAGGTTAATTAGGTTAAATTCATCCATATAATTCCGTGAGAAAAACCTCCAATCTTCCTCTCTGGTGTGGGGTTGCAGCCAGCTGGGGCTCTGGGCAGTGGGACTCAGGGTTGTGTCACGTTCCCAGCGTGCTGCAGCTTCAGGTTTGCAGGAACAAGAGCTGGGGGACCTGCTCAGGTGGGAGCGGCGAGGAAGAAGCAGAGCAAATTCCTGGTGAAAGGAAAGCAGCAGGGAGAGGGTGGAAAAAAGGCCATGGGCAGAGGTTTTAGTCTTATTTTTCTTTGGTGAGATGATCCCAAAAGCCTGGACAAAAAATATACAGTGAATTGGTGAAGGAAAAACCCACATTTTATGATCCCTTTCCTTTTGCAAGCTCTGTTTGGTTCTCTCCCTCCTGAATTCCCTGATGCCTCAAAGACACATTTGTGCAAGGGAAGGAGTATTTCTTTGACCTTGCCATCTCGAAACTGAAAACACAACAACATGTATATTAACAAAGAAGAAAAGGAATCTCTCCAAACCCCCTGAACACACATCTTTCCCCGGAGAAATGACCAGGGGACAGATAACACATACTTCATGTGCCATTGGAAGCCCCCGGATACTAATGATTAATAGAACAGAATAGGTTAAGTTACTGTCCACAGCAAATCCACCTAAGTGTAATTAACAACTGCTCCTCCTGGCATGGGCTGCTTCCATCTCTCTTTTCCTCTGTCATCCTTCCCTGTTGTTTATGCCTTTCTCTTATTCTTTTTTTCCCCATTCTCTCTTTGTTACCCCAGTGCTAACACCTAATGACCGAGTATTTCACACTTACAAACCCTGCCGACCCTGTTTCTTTGGTGTTTTATTTTTCCCCCAACCACTGCCTATCCTTATCTTCTCCTTTTTCTGTCATTTCGTCACCTTCCTCTTTTCCTTTATTATTTCACCTAGAAAGACAGGTATATTTCTCTGTAATTTTTATAGGCATGAGACAGATCTATATTGTGTATTTTGATAGGGAGTAAGAGACTCGTGTCTTGCTGGAATTGTGTTGTAGCTTGTGCTTTGTATTATGGCTCTTTAATGCCTCAGAGCCCTCTGATACCGCCCCAGGCTCTGTCAGCCTCTTGGGCCAATTTTATTTACTATTCTTTCCACCGGCTTTAAAATCAGCACTAAGGGCAGCCTGGAACTGTCTGCTTGGATCTCTTGGCCCCTGTGAGACGGTGAGGTCTGGAGGAGCCAGAATCTGGGGCAGAGTAATAAAATAAACATATGTCCTAATGGTAATTTAGGGAGATTTTGGATGGCTGCCTTCCCAAAAGTTTTCTAAAAGGATCCTTCCATATCCATCATGTCAGGTACATGGAGGAAAAGGTAGGATCATTCTGGAAAGTCATAATGGAGTTATTTGTATTCTGTTCTGAAAGTGAGATTCTGAGATATAAAGCACATTTCACTATGTGAAACGTACAGAAACGCTTCCAGTCCTAACGTTTGCATCAAAGTGAGATCATTATGTCCACTCCTACTTTCTAATACCAATTAAGAGAAAGGATCCAAACTGCCCAGAGATTCAGGTGGTGGTGAAACTCGGCTGTGTGTCTCTGTACGCCCAGTGCAGCAGCTCGAATAACCAATTACTGCGAATGGCAAACGAATTTACTCCACGTGTCTGAATGCGGAAGGCAGGCTTGTTTAAACTCTGTGTAAGAACTCCACTTAATGCTTCTGAAGGTTTTTACTCACAGTCAAGCTCTAAGGGCTTGTGCTTATTAAATTGGTGCAGTCCTCATGCAAATGAAACTGTACCTGCCTTGCCTGCACAGACAAAGAGGCCATGAGAGGAAATTAGTGCTCATCCTTGATTATTTCAGTAAAGTATGTTCTCCTATGTTACAAGAGGGAAAAAACACACCAAAAGAACGGTTCCAAGTGAGTTATTTTGTCTTCATTATCATTCATAATTTGCCTTTGCTATAACTCACATCCCTTCACAAAATAGCAACATATTAGTTGGAGCTTTTAATTAAACCCCCAACACCTGCAGGTGAGAAAACACAGATGGATTCGCTCCTCCATGGAAACACTCAGTTCCATGTGAACTGGCCACAGAGCCAGAGAGAGAATAGGTGTTAAAATAACACTCAGCTCCTCACAGTGACTCCATTCATTGCTGCAGAAACAAACATACCTGGAGTGTGGCCACAGCTTAACCCTTTGCTCTCCCTGTGCCAGCTGTGTCTGCTGCCTCCACCAGAGCCAGCTTTGGGTCTCAGAATGGCGTCCAAAAGCACCTTTGTGAGTTAGGTGGGAGCTTTGGATTCCTCACCGTGCCAAAAAGGAGATTTTTATGGTCCCGAAATTTACTTCTCTCTGGTGGATCTCTGAGTGGCTTTTCGTTTTGTCCCCCTGCTCTTCCAGAACCATGAGGCAGACTCAAATTGAGAACTTGTTAATCCCATTCTGAGCTCTGCAACACGACACAGAGCAGGATGCAGTAAAAGTGCTCACTGCTACGTGCACAGATCCTATACCTGCATAAACCCATCTGTATTTGTGTTTCAGTATTCTATAGATCTATCTGTAAATTCTGTATAGATAAATCCTGCTCACCAGCATCCCTGCTGGACAGACTCTCTTGCACACTGGTTCCTATTCCTGGGGATCTCCCAGCTGGGAGCACTGGGCTGATGTGGTGCTATCCTATCATATCAACTTTTTTTCCAAGACTATTATCAGCTGAAATTAAGAACTAAACTTAATGGCTGTATTACTGAAGGGCTTGGGGGAGCAGATGAGAACCAAGTTTTGTTTTAGGCAAGTGAAGCTGGTAAAATGTTAATTGTCCATATTGGACACCATAACATTCTGCTGTGTTAAAATGGATGTAATTTATTTTTCTGTTTAAACTGTTCTAGTGGTTCTAGAAAAGGATGATGGATGTAAGGAAAAGTGCATTTTTAGGTGTTCCATAAGGAAACAGCGTGAACTGAGCATTGTTTGAGTTGCAAAATCAAACACCTGAAGAATAACCAGTAGCAGGAATTCCCTGGGAGTTTTTCCATGTAATCTAACAGGATTTACATCAACAGCAGTATATTTCACATGTTATAGGTGAACTTCAAACTTGCTGTATAACCAGTTAAAAGTAGATTTGTAGTACATTGAGAAAACAACTTCTCTACACTCTAATAAGTTGTGTTTGAATTATGACTGACACATCTGATAGTAATTTTCAATGTAAAAATGATGAAAATATTGCAGCATTACTCTTCCTGCCTGTTGCAAAACACAAGCTCATGGCATGGTGCCCACTCTAAGGATTAGGAGGAAGAGGAGATGGGGAGGAAGGAGGTTAGGTCTGATGGATCCAAGGGCTGGAGACCCCGAGTGAGGCACAGAACCAGCGGGCAAAGGGACAGGGCCAGATTAGGGCTGAAAAGCTGAGGTTTGTGTTCAGTGTTTTAGTGTGAAAGGCTGGTCACAAGTGAGGAACTTTGGGGAACTGAGGCACAGCATCTGCCAGAGTCCAGGCTTAAAGGAAGTGTTTCCACCTGAGCTTCAGAGCCCCAACTCATCCCCCAGTGGTAGAAACCTACGAGGCTTCTTTGAAAAGGAATTTCACTCCTTGAAAGTTGAACATTATGTGACAACAGAGCAACCAGAGCTCTTTACTCAAGGAGTTGAACTCAATCCCTCTCCAAACTCATGGATTCTGTCCTAAACCTCTACCTGGACAGCGGTTTCCCATCCTGGATCTCAAACTGAAGAGAGTCCCATGTTTATCTAAGGACACATGAACATGTGGGTGCCCCTCTGCAGAGGCCTCCTCACCTGGCTGCCCCACAGGCCGACATCCTGGGCATGCTCAAGCATGAGAGTGTCTCGAGACAGCCTTCATGTGCTCCAAACCAGCAGAGCTCCCTCAAGGCTCTGTTTGCTGATCAGTTCATATTTCACTCTGATCCTCCTCCCCTCCTGTCCCCTCTGAACACGGTGATCTTTCTCTTACACCCAAATTTCTCCACGGTGTGCCAGTGGCTGTACATTAAATTACTGACGCTGACACTTCCTCTCTCTATCCTGTTATGAACTTGCCCTTCCCAGATACCATCACAACCTTCTCATTAGGTGCTGAGAGATGATGTTTGGCGTCTGAAAGCGTTAATGAGACAGGTTGAGCACCTTCAAACAAGCGCATGAAGGAGAGGGAAATGAGGTGTGAATCCAGGCTGAAATTCGGGCTGCTGGAGGAACTGACACATTCACTACCCAGTTACAAACAAAAGGGGGAAAAAATTTGTTTTCCAAGCATGGGTTTGTAATTTTTTATTCACTTTTCTGGCTAATTCCAAAAAGCTTCCACAGGAAGGTCTTCCAGGAGAGGATGAGGGTGTTTGAGCTGTGCTGGGCAGAAGCGGTGCTAGGAGTGAACTCTGGCCTGCTCACTCTATTTAGCAAGCTCTGAGATGTGTAAGTACATTATCTGCGAGGCTGCTGAAGAGCGCTTAGGGAGGATTTGTGGGTCTGTGGGAAGGACAAAGAAAAATGTTTTCTAATAAATTATTCACAGCCTCACAATCCCTTTTGGGCAGGTTGTTGCTCTGTTTGCCCCAGCGCTTCCCGGCTTCTCTCTCGGCGTTCACACGCGGAGTTTCTCACCTCCAGAGAGCAGCAGAGATCTCAGGCAGGCTGCTGCAGCTAATGGTGGCAATTAATAACTTGTCATAATCCCGAGGATGAAAGGGAGGGCTCGCCATCAGCAGTCAGGTCATGGCGCTTCTCTAAGGCAAATGAGGTGCAGGTGTTGTCCAGATTTAAGAGCTTTGCTCCGCTGTCAGTGCAGTGCGGTGCCAAGCCCCAGCCACAGCATCGCCCTACAGGTACATAACTTACTGCAGGAGTTTTCATGCTCCAGGTGCACGCACATTTCCAGCCTTCCCCCCCTCCACCGCTGTTCATTAGTGGCGGAGAGGAATCCTCGGAACGTTTCAATAAATCATAACCCGGCACAGTTAATTCCAAACCTGTAATTGCAGCGTGCCCGGGTATTTTCACACACCAGGCAGAGCAGGGAAGCTTTATTTTGCATTTGTAAACAGAAATGTGTTTGGAAGGGGACGTGTTATCTTTGTCTTTTAATTGAACGTTGTGGATAAATGGCTTGGCTACCTAACAGCGGCTCAGGTCCATGTTCTCTGCTCAAGCTTGAGAAAATGAAACCTCATTATGCCTTTGGTTAAACAACAAACTAGAGAATCACTTCTTTCCTGGACAGCTCCGTTGGCTTCTCCTTTTTCCGTTGCTGTGGGTCAGTTCTGCTTGAAATGAACCAAGTTTACAAATCTCTGCTGGTTTGTACACTCCTATTATGCAGACTAGGTTATGCATTTGTAACTGTCACGCGAGTCAGGGTGATCCAGCATTCTCATCTGACCCTGTTCATTTAAATGGGTGCGTCTTGTTGACATTGATTCATGTTATAACTTATATCGATGCATTATAATCCCTTTGTGTCACCCCACTGGTTATTTCTACTCAAATGTTGTGAATAAATGCTGGCAATAATGGTCAGTAGGATTTGGAGCTGTTTTAAGGGCTGTGGAGCCCACCTGAAGTCCCGGATGAGTGCCTCGTGCTGGCTTTTTCTCTGGAAGACAATTAACATGCAAAGTATCCTATTCCTGTGCATTTGCATGGCAAAGTGTCTCCTGGCTTATTAATAATTTGGGGCTGTGCATTCCAAATGTATATTGCACTCAACTAAAGGGATAAGTAAACACCATTATGCATGCATGTAGGTCTTTATCAAGGTGTGGTTGATAATGTTTTAAAGCAGAACTATTTCTCATGAAAATAGCTCCTCTTAATAGCCTCTGTCTCTCTATTGTGCTTCTTAGTGAAACATAAATCACTAATATGTTTTCAGCTGCAAACTACTCTCTTTTTCCATTGTATTCACAGATTTAGTGGCATTTCAAATAGATAAACACAAGCAACATCTATCAACACTACAAAAAGGGGGCCTTAATCAAAGCTCCAGGTCCCAGGTCTCAGCATCTCCATTTACCTTGAGATAAATCCATTGGTGTGACCACCACTGCACAGGGTGACAAATCACCCCAGTCAGCTGAGCAGTGCAAGGGCTTATTGGCCTTTCTTTAAGTGGTCTTACCCTTCAATGAAAAGGATGGTGCTTGTCAAGCAGGGCCAGATTAAAGTTAGACAAAAAGAAATGATCTGTTATTAGAAAACTCCGATTGAGAATCACAAAACAGGAAAGAAATATGAATAAGAATTTACAGTGAGGATGCTCCCCCCACCTTTTCTCATCCTCCCCAAGCAGAAATTAACTTTAATTACTTTCCCAGCTTAGCACATGATGAATGTCAAGACAACGAGGCATTAACATTAAATAAATATGTGGCTCTGGGAATGGGCCTGGTGGAGCAGGGGACAAGGGCAGCCTGTGCCTGGTGGGGCCTGGGTTGGAGCTGCTCCAGCTCAGGTGTGGCTGGAGAGCATCACTGGAATGCTTCCTTCAGGGGTGGCAGGGCTGGATCCACAGCAGGGAACGGCTCTGGAGAGATCCATGGCATCACCTGTTGGGAGGCAGCCCTGTCTGAGCATGGATCTCTGGAACTGGGAGGATTGGGGTTCAAAGGGAGGGAGGGGTCACAGACCCACGAGCAGAGTCATGGCCTGGTCAGTCAAGGGCCTGTTGGTGCCAAGGACAGCTTGGAAAGGCTCCTGATGCTTCCAGGAGCACATTCTGACCTTGTTTATAATGCCACTGCAGAAGCAGCACAATCTCCTCTCAAGGTTGGCCTTTAGAATTTTAGCTCACATAGTTCCTAAGAAGAAACTTGAGGTTAAAAAACCCACATGCAGATAAGCTGAAGCCTCCTGAATGTCATTAAATTATCTCAATAAATAATGGGCAAATTCTTCCCTCCAAGAGTACCCACAGCCTCTGCCTTGTGTTGTGTTGAGCCACACAAATGTAAGATTTGGGTAAAGTCTCTCAAAAAAATCCTACTTTTAAAAAGGAAACAACTGAACAGGCAGCAACTGAAAAATTTCAGAGCAAACCTACTTGGAAAACGGAGCAAATATTTGCCCATCCAATCAGTTTGTTTGCTAAAGGAATTCACAGTGAGGGTCTAGTGAGGTAGTAAGGGAAAAAAAGAAGGAAATTATCCATGTTTAGTTTATTTCATAGGGCCAATGTACGTGGCTGGGTCATGGGTTTTTGTTTGGTTTTTTTCCCCATACCATTGAGATTCGTGCATTTAAAATGCACTTGGTTTCTCGTGACTTGATAGACCACTATAGAAAGATTAATTTTCTGTAATCATTTGATTTGATAAATGTCTACACAGCCCAGCACAAGTTTATTTTCTACTTATCCTGATCCTGAAATTAGTTGCTAAGGGTACTCCAGGGAAACACTTCCATAATTATAAATAGGGCCTGACAACAGACATTTACAATTGCAATAATGTAAAATGGTTATATTTCACCTCAGAGCAGAAAATGCACTGGTAGGGACACACAAAGGAAGCGTGTGCAGCTTCTCTGTGGTTAAATAGACATGGCCTTGCCTGGCAAAAATGTCAGTGGTGTCTGTTCTTCAGTAATTATTTTATATCATTTTATATTATTTTATATTTTATATTTTTAGGTGTAGACAGCAAGATACAAAAGAGAAATTAAGGGATTTGCATGAGATGACAGCAAAGCAAACAGCAGAGGTAGGGGAAGGTCAAAGCTTCCTAACTCCTTAAATGGAGAGAAAATTGTGCTCTGCCAATTTGTGAAGTAATCCAAAATTAATGTATTGGAGGATTGGTACCTCCAAAGCTGGATCCAAACCCCGGTGAAAGCATGGGCATGAAAGGCTGGGTTCAGGATTCCTTTCTGCTGGCATTACTTGTCCTCCTGTTCAGCAGCAGCTTTCTACCTCAGGATAAGGAGAAGGTGCTGGGGCTGCAGCACCAGGGGACCTCTGAGGTGTCAGCAGAGCTGTGACACAGCCCCGGTGCGGCAGCACAGAAAAATACACACAAAAATACAATTTCTAAGCCTTTAAGGCTGTAAAGTGCTTTGAAGAGGCACAGAACATCCTGGAGGTGGAGAATTATTGGCCACGGTGCCTAGGTGAGGCCAAGCAGCAGGAACAGATGGAGTGAAGCCAGTTTGTCCTTCCTGGGCAAGCCTTGTGCCAGCACGCTGGGGCTGTGGGACTCCTGCAGCTGCAGCAGGGAGGAGCCCAGGAGCTCTGCTCTGGAGCACTGCTCGCTGCAGAGACTGTTCGCTCTTTTGTGAGGCACCTCCACCAAAAGGCACAGCAGAGACAATTAAAAAGTATCATCTCTAACTGCCTTTTAATGCAGTCACAGCTACTGTGGTAGTCCAGATATAATAAAATATCCATTTAAAGGTACCAGTTGTATAGATATAAAATACCAAGTAATGCTCAGAAGTTAAGAGAATGTAATAATTATCTGATAAAATGTCTAATATACATAGGCATAGCCTTAAACTGCCATGGTGATTGCACAGTAATTTAATATAAATTGATTAAGTACATTTTTACTGATGCTTAAAGACTAGTCATAGCATAGGAAATGATGTTTTGTTATCAGCTGTTACTAAATGCACAGGATTTGCTGGAATAAATCCAAGTGTTGGCTTTAAGGCACAATATTTAAACAGTTTCCAGCTGCTGTGCCTGCACTCCAGGTTGAATAAATTTACCAAACACCACACGAGGACTTTCCAAGTCCAGGGGGTTCTGTCACCCACAAGGACAGTGCACACCAAGGTACAATAGAACAGCAGAGTTTTCCCAGCCTTTAGAAGAAAACCAGTTGCTTTCACCAGCATAAAGAGAGGAGAATCCTCACATTCCTCACATAGGAAAAAATCTTTTGCCTGGTGGGGTGATTAAAGGCAGCATCTCGTTTGAGGCAGAGATACTGAAATAAAGATCACTTCAATTTACACCTCCCAGTTGCTAAGAAATTTCTTCTTGATCTGCAAATAAGGAACCCCTGGACAAGTATAACCTGCCACATCATTAGGTTATTTTCTATTATGAAAATGGCATGAATATTATTAAAATGTAACTATAAATATTTATGCTGATAGAAACCCCACTGTTGTTGCTATTATTTTTGTTGTAATGCCTTAAAAGAGATGCCAGATAATGGCAGGATTCAAGAGGTCACTGGAGGCAAAGAGGGGAATTTTTCTGGAGTTATCATTGCTGAATACAAACTACCAGGGAAGGTACAAGGATTTTTTCACATCTGAAAAGTCACTATTTCTCTTTTAAGAAGAGAACATATTCCCTTTTAAATCTTTAAAGATCATCTGTTCTCCAGTGCCTGCAAATCATTACTGTTTCATACTGGTTTGCCAAGCAGAGAGCTCAGCTATCCATTTTTCTGCTGAGCTCTTCCCACCTCGGCTCAAACCCTCACCTTCCCTGCCTTGCTCACCCCAACCTCTGGGAGCAAAAGTGGAATTTTGAAGAACTGATGTAAAACAAAGTGATAGTAATTGCAAATCTTGTGTTCTGAAGCCCAGAGTTGGAGTCAACAGCCCTTTCTGAACTGGATGTGAAGAGGGGGAGATTTTGGCAAGCAAACTCCCCCACAAAACATGGGCCATGAAGAAATGCCATTTCCATGAAACCAGCCCGAGGTTTCTGAACTGCTGAAGGAATTATTGCTTCAAAGACAGACTCAGAAATTAGCAATGCTGAGTGGATGGAGCAACTCAGGGGGTTTTATGTTTATGGGGAAAATAAGTGTTCATTCTTTAAAATCCTAAAGATCCTATAAATCCTAAAGAAAGACATTTTCTCTAAATGGTGACTCTTCAGTTTCGCCTAACAACTTTAAAATGCAGTTAAGAATTTTTGGCAGTTACAGGAGCTAAGCTTAGTTAATTTAGTTTAAACAAAAAATACTAGCATAGCCTCTGAGTCAAACCGATATTTTTATACAATACAAGATACATTGCAACTGTATAGTTTGGGCTCTCTGTAAGACCAGAGTGAGCAAAAGCACTTTCCAAGGGCTTGGAAAGTCTCTGGCAAAACACTGGGCAGAAAAACCTCCAGATAATGAGGTGATTTGAGGTAAAAGAGAGAAAACTCTGTGTGTGAGAGAGAGACACATACAAAGTGTGGGATTTTTGTGGTGAATCTGGGAAGAGTGTAAAAGTGAGTATAGAGCAGTGACATTTTCTGCAGGGGAAACAATCCCTGCCGTGAGCAGACAGTGTTTCAGTTCTGCTTCTGGACTGGGGCTTTTCCGAAAGGAGAACAATAAAGACTGGTCTGTCTCTAAAGGTCTTTTGTAAAATAAACAAATCTGAGAGTCATAAATACCCACTTGGTACTGAATGCGAGACACCTCAGGGAGAATTTTGGGGCCTTTTACTCCCTAGGATTTTTTGATTCTTGCTCTGTGAAATGTGGGTTAAACTCTCATCTCAGTAATTAATGAATCTCTGATTCATGTTTGTAAAGTGCTGTGATCTTAAAGGTATTTCCCAGTCCAAAAGAATCCATGAAAACACGTGGTTGGCTAGCAAAATGTTGTATTACAAATAGGAGTGTGAGGACAATTTCAGAGTTAACCCATGTTTTCATTAAACCTGGTAAATTCTATTTTTTTTAGATCTGAATTTACGTTTCTTCCCAGTAGGAATGGACAGCTCCTCTTTTTCCTCCCTCCTTTGCTGGCTGTTCGAATGGGGTGGAATTTTACCAGCAGATTATTTTCCAGCCGCTGTTGTAAACCACGGGTTGCCAACAAACTCTTTCGAGTCCAGAATTTCTTACCCTGAAAATCTCTCTATACGGTCGTGTCCCATCCAAGCCGAGCTGAGAACCACCCTCGGCTCGGAGCAGCTGAGCCACGGCTTTCAGTGCTCTTGGCAATGCAAGCAAAGCAAACTTCAGGGCGGTCAGAGCAGTTTTCAAGCTGGCTCTCAGGAGTGCTGGAGATATCTGGGTCATTAAAAGGCCGTGGACGCGAAGCCTCTCGCAGCTCATTAGCAGGGAAGACGCTGTTTGGTTTTATCTGCTAAATCACACAACTTTATATAAACTGCGGGGGGTGGGGAAACTGAGTCAGCAAAAAGCCGGCCAGGAGCCCAAGCCAAGGAATGGCCAAATTTCTGTGAGCTCAGTGCAAACTTGTTTTATTGAATTTTACTTTTATGTGCCATATTAACATCTCATTTGCATACAGATTGCGCTCCATCTTTACTCGAAAAGTGCACCATCAGCAGTTCTGCTGCGCAGCCCAGAGGTGGCACAGCAGCATTTAAATACTCCTGGTAAATTTTAAAGCAAGATGCAGCAGCTTTTGGTCAATCTGCTTCATTGGTTATCAGAAATATTTGTCTTTCCCTTCCCAGTACAGTGGTGGCTGGGGGGTGATTTTATTTATTCCTTTTAGGATTGTTGGAATGCTTCAGCTACTCCAGGCACAGACTGCTCAGGAAATCCAGTGCTCTCCACATGAGGTTTCCCTGCTCCTGCAATCCTACTTGTGGAAGCAACAGCACAGGAGCAGCACTGCCAGGACAGTGGTTTGGCCTCAACGTTCTGTTTACCAGAGGAGGTGAACACTTCATCTCTTATTGTTGTTACCAGTGGTAGAATTGCATTAGAGTCAAGCAGAGAGCCCAGAGTGCTGAGCAGAATGAAATGTAAATAATCCAGCACAAGCACATCCATGCACTGGAGCAGCTGGATAGGATCCATTACCGCAACACAGATTTTTCTCCTTGTGCATAGGTAATCCCCAGCTGCCCTGATATTTATTTTTCAACAATCAGGTCCTCATTTATGAGTTCTAATAATTCTATTTGGAGGCTAAACAAATAAATTCACCAACCAGGCATTAGAGCACACGACAGAAATGGCAGTGTGGTATTAACAGTTGGTATCTGCCATGGTGGAATAATAGAGATGAGAGGGGTAATACATAAATACAGACAGGGAATATCACTTGGAAGCTGTTGATGGTGTAGCTGCCCTTAT
The DNA here is from genome assembly GCA_013397975.1 of Machaerirhynchus nigripectus. Lineage (NCBI taxonomy): Eukaryota > Metazoa > Chordata > Aves > Passeriformes > Dicruridae > Machaerirhynchus > Machaerirhynchus nigripectus. Next base: position 233,884 of record VZRQ01005735.1, read on the forward strand.
GTGGTCATGCAGAGATGCCGTGCTTGGTGAAAACACCGGAATTTTTGGGGTGTTGTAATTAGTGCTGGCAGGCAGCAGTGCAAGCCATCGCCTCTTGTACTGTCGCTAGGTGGATAAAGCAAATAATGTGGATATGTTGAGGAAGTTTCAGAGCTGCATCCCCAAAATGTGAGCCTCTGGAGGCTGTGCTCGGCCCTGCACTTGGGATACACTTAGGTTCAATACACGCAAGGCTTGGCTGCCAGCCAGAGCCGCGCTCCTGTCCCGCCGCTGTGGCCTCAGTGTTCAAACACAGGGCAACAACCAACTGCTAATGGCACTAATTAGGAGCCCGTGGGGCTGATGTATATCTTTTGTCACTGTACAAGCAGTGGAAGTGCTGAGGTTTGCAAGGATAACAGTTACTGGTTTGGGTGATGATTCTTTCATCAAAGACAGACATCTGATTTTTAGCTGTCAGGGTCCAGAACTGGGATCAGGGAAAATATTCCAGTGAGTGCAACCAACGGTCCAAACATTTGCTCTTAATTCAGCTTTGAAAATAAATCTATAACCAAAAAAATGACGAAGTGAGAAGGTTCTGTGGCAGATTAAAACTCCAAGTTGGCGATTATTTACATTATCTAAAGGTGTATGCGATATTATTTATGTACTATATAATTTATCTTTCAGAGACAGAAGTACAACTTAATAGCACTAAGTGCTTCTTACCTGAGTATCTCAAATATTAGTGACCATAATCTCTTTGTACTCTCAGCAGATTTAATGGGAAGCAGCTGATAATATTCTCAGCACAAATCCCTACCCAGATTATCCCTAAATTCTGTAGTTATTGGAATACAGCACACATTCCTCTCAGCCAACCAGTTGTTTATTCTGAGTTACTGGCACTGCCTGGTTTGGTGCAGCTGGGATTGGAATTCTGATTTTCCTTTTTCCTAAGATCAGAATTTTGCCACCTCATGCTTGGAAGTGCCAGTGTGTGTCCCCTGTGGTGGCCAGGAGTTTCCCCTCTTGTTGAGACCCGTGTGTGCTCCTGAGAAACGTCTCCCTCTGGAACAGCATTACAACTGTGGGAGAGAAGGAAAACAGATCCACAGTCAAAACATATCCTAAAAACACCTGCCTTTGCCAAAAGATGAGAATTCCTCAGCTTTCAGTTTCTTGTTCTGTGCTGTTTGTGTGCCAGCTCCGTTCTGAGGCGAGGCAGGATGACCTCCAGGAAAAGAGCAGGATATGTTTTAGAAAAGGCAGGAAATGCGATAGTCTGGAAGCTTGGAGTACAAGATCCAATCTCTCTCCATGGATGGCAAGAGCATGTCAGACATAATGGAATATTAAGAGAAGGAACCTATTGCAGGCTCAGGGGACTTGAGTAAGGCAGCATTAAAAACTTTACTGCTATTAAATCTCGGGGAGCTGGAGATAATTTTGCTTTAGAGGAGCGTGGCCGCTGGTGTGGTTAAAAATGCTATCGAAAAATCCACTCAGGAGGAATCCCTCAATAAAACAGAAACAATTGGGGCTACATTGGAAGTTCCTGCTAAGGAAAACATCATTTGGCAGAGAAGATTGGAGAGGCTGCAGAGTGACAGCAGAAGTGGAGTTTTAGGACTGCAAACGGGAGCTGAGGGAAATGGTGGAAAGACTATTGAGACTTTATTAACTGCTACATTGGGGATCAGAAAAAGTGCTCCCCACAGAGAGAGAAAAAGCCTTTCCCAGAGCACTGAAACATTTGGCATCAGCTGCCGTGCTCGGGAGAGGGATGAAACCATCCTTTTTTTATCTGAAAACCTGCAAATTGCAGTCACAGAGCAGGTAACCAACAACAAAAAGACATTTCCTGCCAGCAAATGTTTTCCTACAAGAGGTTTTATGCTCCAAGAAAATTGTGAGGTGCACAAGTATCAGAGAAACTGAAAACTGGGTCATATATAAATTCTTCAAAGCTGCCTTCTGGTTTGATTACTGGGTAGCTAATGACACCACATTCCCTGACTCCCCCTGGATTCTGGCATTCAGCCACCAGCCTTATTTAATCCTTCATCCAGTTCATCTTCCTCACTAAGGACAAGGGAGAAAAATCAGTATATTTAGAAGAAAGTAGAAATATTTGGATATATGTGGATATTTTACTTTGCCAAGTTAAGACATGATTGAAGACACAAAAGACTGTCTTTCTATCCCTCAAAAAATTGGCACGGAGTGTCTACTTTTGTTAAAGGACTGGAATGTGTAGCAGTGGAATTGCTCTTTTTATTTGTTTGGTTTTTATTTAAACTTGGCATTTCTCGGGCTACAAAATACCCTAAAATGGGGTAAATAAAGACTGAGCAGAGCATCCCTGAGAGGAGTCAGAGGGGGGAGAAACACTCAGTGGTGGGAGGCAGTGAGGGAATTAGGAAGGAAAACCTGAGTTTTCTAAAAACTTTTTTAATGTCTTGAATTGGATCCCCTCTAAAAGCAGAAAGCTGCTGCTGGCACAGTGGGGTCTGGGGGGTTTCTGTGGCTTGCACTTCTCTGAGGTGTTGCTGTTCCTGGAGACCCCAATCCCTTCCATGGCTCCGTGTGGGAGGAGTGTGGGGCTGTCCCCAAAACCCTGTGGGGTTCCCGTCCCTTGGGTCCCCAGAATCCTTGGTGGGCCTCCTTTCCTTGAGGCTGAGCTGTCCTAAGAACTGGATGTGCCTCATGGAAGTCTCCTTCCATGTCTCATCCACTGGAGATTCCCATTTCTCGTGCACTGGGGAAGCTGCTGGCAAGGCAGGAAATGGGAGAAATGTCACATTTTTAGATTCATTCTTCATCTCATCTGCTGTCCTCAAAGTCTTACTGCGAGTAAAGGAAAAATATCCTTGTCCTGTGCCTGGAACCAAGAATTCTGATCTTTCAAAGGAATTTTCTTTGAATTTTAGTGGGGAGAACGCTCTTCCATTACTTCACATTGAAGATAAAGGTAAGGAAAGAGCAGGATTTTTATCAAAATCCTCCTTTAAAGCAACCCTGCCCCTTTTGTGCTACAGCTGTGAGATCCATAATGGGAAGTAGAAGCAGGGGACCCCATAACAGCTGTCACAGCATCTGAAGGCTTTCCTTCCCCAAAAGAAACCTACTCTGGTATGGAAACATAAAAAAACCCAGAAAGGCAATTCTAACCAAAAGAAAAGTCCTTTAATGAATTGCAAATAGACTGTAAAGGAGCCCAGAAAAAACTGATGGGGTGAACAAAGTACATAAAACTCCCCTGTGCATTCACTGTTTATAAATCAAGCTCTCACCCACCACGCTTGGAAGAGAGATCCAAAGGAACACCTCAAATTACATAAAAGGTCAGGGAATGTAAAATACTGAACAGACTGTTATGGGATCATCTTTAATCTTTTCCACCACAGAAAAACTTGTGGGGAGGGGTAAATTACAGTAAATGAATTGAGGAAACCAATGAGAATTTTTTGATTATAAAGCCAAAATTGGAGACATTTTGTTCATTTGAAAGCTCTGGTTTTTGCTGAAAATTGCTGGAAATTCTGTCCAGTTACTGAAGACATTTGGGAAAGTTAATTTTCTGCTTAATTTTTCTTAAGGTACTATTGACTTGAAAAAATCCCAACGAAGTTTGAAAGTGTTTATGACATTATTTAGTAGTCAGAACTGCTAATTTGGTTGGTGCACGACTCCTTTGGGGTGGTGTTAGCACTGTTTTACAGAGGAAAGCCAAGTTTATGGTCACAAATCCCATTTTATTCCTGCATCCTGCCTCCTCCAGGTGACAGCTGAGGTAGGGGATTCTCAAAGCACTCAGAAGTTAAGTGAAGATATCCCAATTCTGTCTGAATATTTTATTTCTCCCTGTTTAGACACAAGAAAGTATGGCTTCATCTCCAGGTCTGAGTACTCACTGAGTTCTTCATCCCACAGGGAGTAGAGGAGTTGTAGAGGAGGCTCCCTCTTTCTCTTTGTTCCCTCACTTGTCATCAGTAAAAAGAAATTCTTAATTTGAGTTTATGGACCCCTGGTACAGTTCTGGAGAATCAGGAGTTTGAGAGTTCCGTGTGCTGGTTTTCACTTGATGGAATTAGAGTCTCTGGGAGGTTACACTTGGTTTTAGCTTAATCAGAAATTTCCTTGGGGTTAGTTCCCTCAGGCCTCCCAGGTAACAAACCCACACCACCTCTGGTTTTGAAACCTCCAAGTGAATTTTTTTTTAAATATTTTAGACTTATTTTTCTATAGGAGGGAAAATAAAAATTACCTCTTTCATCCCAATCTACTCTTCTTTTTTTTTTTTTTTTGTGAACTAGGTAGGGGCCAGATTTTCTTTGTTACCTGTGTCTAAATGTAATATTTCTTGGCTGTTCTGCCACTTTATGATCACTTGAATGAAGAAGGCTCCAAAAATCGTGGGATCAGAAGTGTCCCATAGCATCAAGCCTAGGGTTGTGACATGGTGGGAGGTGTTACATCCCAGGAAACAGAAGTACCTACAGAAGAAACCTCTTCTGTTTGAAACCTGAAGAATTCAATGAGACTCGAGATTCAGCATCCTCATTGTAGGATGGTGAATACAGCAAAGTCATGATTTTAATCTAAAATTTGTTACTTAGGTGCATCCTTCCACTGGATTTCTCCTTCTTAGAAATCTCTTTAATTTGTCTGTTATTTATCTTATTTTTCTTGTTTATTTTCTTGTTTAAAAGAATTAACAAAACTAGCTCAAAATGGAACTCTGGCTTGGTTCTGTTAATTATAGGGTGAGCACAGACTGGCCTCAGAATTCCCCTCCAAAGCATTCCTTTCCTCCAGGTCCCCTTCCAGTGTCCCAGTGTCCGTGCAGACTGTGACAAGCTATCCCAGCCAGCAGAGTTCAAAAGGCACCTTCAGGACGAGACTGGCTTGCCAAGCACTCCTTCTTGAATATGTCCACGATGTTCTAATTGGGATTTTTCCCAATGAATTGCTTGTTCCTACACACTTTTGGTGAGCCGTGCATTATTAGGGGGCATTTTCACCCGTCTGCATACACAGCCGTGCATTTGCTCCGTGGGTGTCACAGGTTTTGCACTCAGTGCTGGGAGCTTTTCATATTTTTTCTCTGGGAACATGCTGTGATAGCTCCGGTGTTTCAAAGAGCATGCAATCCAAAATCTGTCAGGAGGAAATATTTCTTTAAGGAGGAAAATGTGTTTTTTGTTAACTTTCTCAATCTCTCATCCATTCAGCTCGGTGTTGAATATACGTCCAAGCTGTTGCTGGGCTTGGGGTGGGACTTCTCTTGATTCCACCTTTTTAAGCAAGAGTTAACAAGAGGGATGTCAAAGTTTGAATCTCTGTGTGAGGTTTCTTCCCAAAAATAAAGTTTTAGAAGTTACAAATCAGGCAACTGATTTATAACCATCCTTAATGAGTCACTGTTGGCCTTGCAAGGAAACAACATTTGTTGTCTTGTCATATTAGTCTGAAGTGATTTTGCATGCCACAGGAAGACACTCAGGGAGAAGAATCCATGCTATTTCTATAGCATCAAAGCCTCGTGGGGGTTTCCAGGTGACTGAATTCAGATTTATTGTTGGTGAACTTGGTTCCCAGTGACCTATTTAATTCTAAATTAGCATCTCTATTGCAATGCTTAGCTCTTCCCGTGTGCTTCCCAAACATACACTAATTTGGTCTCACACCATCCCTCAAACAGGAAACGGGATAATGAGGTGTGGGATCTTTTCTCTTTCCTTTTAACTGTACCGTTATTAATGCCTGGACTATTCTGGGGTCATATAACAAAAGAAGACAAAGCACATCAGTTCACTGGGAGAGAAATGCAGCTGAGAGCAGCCCTGTCCCAGCCTTCTCTCCGGGCAGACAAACCCAAGCGACACAAAACCATCCACAGTCACCCATAAACTACAATCAACTGATTCTTCCCAACAGCTCTGTGTTTTTCGTTTTCTGTGAACCAAATTTTGATCCATTTAATAAAACCCCTGCTGGTCCTCACCTTCTGCAGCTTAAAAACTAGTTTCTAAAGTGAACTTAAACCTGCGCCTTGCTGAAGTACGTGGAACATATCCCCATTTTGTCTGGCAGGGGTTTGCAGCCCATCTGTGACTGACTCCAGAATTATCCTGTGCATCTTGTACCGTGTGTCTGATGCACAGTGAGGAGATGTTTGTAGTATTTTCAGATAAAAAAAATAGATCAGTGATAACAGATGTTGAACTGTGAGAAGTGTTAAAGATGGATAATTGCTTCCAGTCACCCAAGTTTTGGAACACCTTGATTTTAAAATATCAGTTACCTTACCGAAAAGAATAGATCTTTTTGGTGTGTCCTAATGCCTTTGGTAAGTTCAGAGTATAATTTTTCCACATTCTCTTTATCTTCATTCCCGTTTAAAAATTTGAATGCCATTAAGGTCATACTTCAATCCAGGAGAGGCTTGGATCTCCATTTTCCTCTCTCTGACTTCTTAGAGGAGCAGTAAGTACTGTAAAATATTGAATGCCATTCTAACTAATCACCCCTCTGGCATTCTGAGCAAATGCAGGTTAATGGTGAATCCTTTAATATTTCTATTAATTACGTATATTATCCTAATAACTCTATTGTCAATTTTTCATTGCTAGGTAATGACTGGAGCTGGGTTAGCTGTTCATAACTACCCATGGGTTTAAAGAAAAGCAGGGATTTTTGTTTGTTTGCAAATTGCCTGCTGGCAAAGCCTGATTTCTACAAACGTATTTGTTACATGGAATTAATTTAGGGATGTTCTGTGCGGGTGTGATTGAGCAGAGGCACATTCATCACTTCTGCTCTGGACAGGGTGTGGAAAAAGGGCTGTTGCAGGTCTGTGGTTACAGGAATTAATATTTAAAGTAGTTTCCAACCTGACCATTTTATTAAACATGACGGGTGTATGGATGGAAACAAGAACACAGCTGGAGTATTGGGGTTTTTAGGGAGCCACTGCAACCTGTGCATTTCCTTAAATCCACAACTAGAAGTTCAGAGGAGGATCTCTGCGAAGGTTTCAGATTTAAGCACTACAGAGGGCAGGCAGGAGATGGAATAATTCAATCAGCCACAGTAATTCTTATTCTAATAAAGTTTTCTGTTTGGAGTGGCAGGAAAGGGCTCCTGCCACAATTGTCCATGTGTTCCGGTGCCTCCCACCATAATGAGGTGGAAACAGAACTGCAGCCAATTCAATAGGACCTGCAGTTTGATGAGCCCTCAGAAAGAGCTGAACATAAGGATTGTTTCACAGAACCTGGGCAGCAATGAAGCTGAAAATATCGATTCATAAATTTCCCAGGAAGATGAGAGAAACTCTGCAATCGTTCCGGAGAAGTTGATGAGCATTTCCAGCCCCAAATACAATTCGCTAATGGGTGTGTTTGTATGGAATGGTAAAGAGACACAGAAAGGTTTTAACGTGGCAGTGTGTGAACAAGCAGAGGGAAATGTCCTTAAGGAAACACTAAGAGGAAAATTTTAAAGGAGGAATCCCAGGAAAATTTTAAAGGAGGAATCCCAGGAAAAATCATGACACTTGGTTTGACTTTGAAAAAGCCAGTGAAGCTGCCAGCACAGTCCAGGGGAGTGAGAAGCCACCCCAGGAATGTGCTGAAAGACTGATGCAAGGAGAGCTGCAGGAACTCCCAGGTGTGAAAGGAAGGATGTTAAAATGCCTTTTTTCCCCCCTGAATTTAATTTCTCAGCCAGAAATGTAACAGGTAGATGAGGCAAAACAAAACGGGGAGGCTGGCTGGAGTGAGAGGCAGCGGTGCTGGAAGCTGAGTGTGGATGTTGGATGGTTTTTCAGGTCCCTTCCAGCCCAAGCACTCTGTGATTCCCTGATTCTCTGCTGCAGTGCTGCAGTACTTGGATCTTAGGTGCCCTCGTTGTGGGTTAGAAGTTGACAAACACATCTCAGACAGCTCGAGCTCGGCTGTCCCTGGATCTGGGGACAGGAGCTTGTCCCTGATGAGGAAGCAGCGAGACACCAGCACATGGATTGTCCTGAAAACGTGCCATGATCCCTGTCCCAGGTGCTTCAGTCTCACCGGACATGTCAGTCATTTTCCTCATGCACAAGACTTTTCCAGGCTGCCCAAGAGCTACTGGAAATCCCAAACAACTGTCAGGAGAAGCAGTAGGGCACGGGGTGAAGTGTAAAGGCACTAGAAAAGGGAAGAATCACAGTTCTTTCATATTTAAAATCGATTCAAATAGAGAAGTGGCGGTGATTTATAAACTTGAGGAAGGTTAGCCTTAATCTCCAGCTAGACATTTTCATTGCCTGAGTAAACTTTGAGCTCATACGAGCTACAGAGGCAGGAATTTGGTATTAAGAGGGACACTTGAGGCAGTTTTCTTAACTGAACCACCTACAGTGTCAAGGGGCTTTGCCAATGAAGCCTCACGAAATGGTTTGGCTGCTTAGGACAGCTCCAGTCCTAAGGGACCCTCTGTGCTGACAATTCAGCTGCTTCCCAAAATAAAGGGAGAGTGCAGAAGGAAATATAATAAACCAGAAAAGAATAACAGCAAATGTGAATCACCAGAACTGCACCCCAGAGCTGAAGGAAATCACTGCACGCTTGTAGGTGCTGTGTAAAGCTCCCAGTGCCCAAACATGAAACAAATAAACAAATATTTTTACTTTGCTTTACATATCTTTACAGTCACACCCACAGGGTTTTAAAAAAATTTTCATAAACGATTATGCATCTAGGTTTTGAGTGAATTCTCCCACAAACTACATGCAGCAGATTTTTTCTTAGCTGCAACTTTCTTGGAGATCCAAGTAATGTGAATGACTTTTAAAAAGCCAATTAAATGTATGATTGAATGTCATCCTCGCTGACTGCAACCTTCATAAGGAACTGGAAATGTGAGGTATTTTTTTACCTAATATTGAACACAGTTAATTAAAAAGGTAAAGATTACATTTTGCTTCAGTTAATTTGAAATAGAGAACCTCCATTTAAACAATAAATTTCAGATTTTAGTTCTAGCAATTAATAGACCAAACTGTGTACTTAAGGTTTTATTATATTGATTCTAAAATAATTACATTAGCAAACACATTGCAAATATATTATCTAAAACAAATAAGATTATCACCACGCTTTTTGTTATACAGCACAGCAATAAAACATATCACACTATAATCTAAGGCAATCTCATAAAGTTAATAGTCATGGAGCATATATTACATTCCTGCACTAAATAACAAAAGGCAGCACGAGCATCATGTGGACAGTGTCAAATATTTTGGTGCAGAATTTGTAAAAGTTGAGACATATCTTTGATGTTCATTAGGTAATTTTAGCCCCACGTGTGTTCACAGGAGCATTTCCAAGCAGCCCTCGCGGTCTCTGCCCCCGTAACCTCGTTTGAACAGCGGCTCCCAGCCCTCTCCCACCACACTTTCACATTCCTCCTTGCAAAGCAAATTGTAAAAAGTGTTCCAGCAGCCGCCCGAGACAGCAGTCTGAAAAGCCTCAGGGCTGTTTGAGAGGCCCTTTAAAAAGCATGACATTCAATCAGAGTTCAGGCAGGAAAGTTTTAATGAATAAACTTGGTAAATTAGAGAGCACCGCAGCAGAGTGATTAACTCTCATTTGTGCATCAGTGTTAAAATTAATTAAAATGTTGAAGCCGTAGGAGGCAGGCTACCTCCTCGAGACCTGGCTTTGCCCTCGGAGTCAGGCTGGACCCAGCAGCGATTCATCTCCCCGAGATGAGAGGAGGGCTGAGAGAAAAGCACAGCCAGGACAAATGTGTTTGCCACGGTGCCGCGCCGCAGGAAGGCCACGGGGCCTTGGCACGGCGTTCCTGAGTGTGACACAACCCTACAGAGTGACACAATCCTACAGAGTGACACAATCCTACAGTGACACAGTCCTACAGAGTGACACAATCCTACAGAGTGACACAATCCTACAGTGACACAGTCCTACAGAGTGACACAGTCCTACAGAGTGACACAATCCTACAGCATGACACAATCCTACAGAGTGACACAGTCCTACAGAGTGACACAATCCTACAGCATGACACAATCCTACAGAGTGACACAGTCCTACAGTGACACAATCCTACAGAGTGACACAGTCCTACAGAGTGACACAATCCTACAGCATGACACAATCCTACAGAGTGACACAGTCCTACAGTGACACAATCCTACAGAGTGACACAGTCCTACAGAGTGACACAATCCTACAGCATGACACAATCCTACAGAGTGACACAGTCCTACAGTGACACAATCCTACAGAGTGACACAGTCCTACAGAGTGACACAATCCTACAGCATGACACAATCCTACAGAGTGACACAGTCCTACAGTGACACAATCCTACAGAGTGACACAGTCCTACAGAGTGACACAATCCTACAGCATGACACAATCCTACAGAGTGACACAGTCCTACAGTGACACAATCCTACAGAGTGACACAGTCCTACAGAGTGACACAATCCTACAGCATGACACAATCCTACAGAGTGACACAGTCCTACAGTGACACAATCCTACAGAGTGACACAGTCCTACAGAGTGACACAATCCTACAGCATGACACAATCCTACAGAGTGACACAGTCCTACAGTGACACAATCCTACAGCATGGCACAGTCCTGCGGAGTGACACAGTCCTACAGAGTGACACAGTCCTACAGCATGACACAGTCCTACAGAGTGACACAGTCCTACAGTGACACAGTCCTGCAGAGTGACACAGTCCTGCAGAGTGACACAGTCCTGCAGCAAGGACAGGCACAGTGCGTTCGGGGGGGACGCTCTCCCTGCCCAGGGCTTCCATCTGACTGCAGGGGACAGAGCTGGGTTCAGTACCTGAGGTGTGGTGGATTGTGCCAAACAGGCTCTCTTTGCCTGCTCCCTTCCACTGGTGACTGGAAGTTTCTTTACTGAGCATCAAGTATTTGATACGACAATTTGATTTTATACCCATAAATGTCGCCACCAACCTCCTTTCTCTGCATCAATTAATTCCATGAGAGTTAGCTGAACTCTCTGAATATTAAAGGAAAAGGATTTACCTTAGAGCTTTGATGGCCATACATTTTAGCAACCAATTTTGTGTGAAATCATAACATTAAAATCTTAAGAGAAAACTTGTTTTCTTCCCAAAATCATTTTAGATCCGTTTCTTTCAAGAACCAGGAGCCAGTATTTCTTCCTAGCCAGACCTATTATGGGGTGGCTGTTTAACAAATCTGTGCTGGTTTGGAATTACAAATGACAGCCTATTTTATAAAGGGAAAAGTCTTCTTTGACAGCAGAACAATATCACACGAGTAACAAATGGCAAATTGTGTCATGCAGCTGAACAGTTGTTTTCCCATGTTCACCGAGGGCCAGTTATTAATTTTACATTGGTCAGAATTAAGGATTTTGGAGAAATTCATCTGAAACAGAAAGTATGAAAAATTCCTGCTCAATGAAAATTACCATTATTCGCTGTAGATCTATATTCATAACTTTAAAACCTGGCAGTCTTTCCTATTTTTTTCCTCTATAGATTTCTTGTCAACAAGAGTGTCAGAGGTCAATGTCAGAATGCCCCTCTGGCACCCATTAACTATAACCAGAAAACTTGTTCACTATTGATCTACAATGTCTAAATATCTATTATGTTGGATATAAAAGGTGGTTTCACGTCTTTCTAAAACAGATAATTCATACAGGCCAAGGGGTCAGGTCTGGTGATATATTATTGTTTCACTGTATGGGTGAAGTGCGGGAGGGGAACAGGCCAGGCGAGGTGTCACTGAACTCTTGGGGACACAGCCGTGTGTCCCCGTTCCCCACCACAACCTGGGGAGCTGCTGTGGCTTTGCTTGGGGTTTGGAAGTGTCCGAAGAAGTCGTGTTTAAAGTTGTGGTTCGTGTCACGGCAGCCAAAGCTCGCATGAACCCCAAATCTGGGTGGGGGTCAAGACTCTCACCCTGTCCCCGACGGGCCGTGGTGCAGCTCGGTGTCTGTGGAGCTCTTCACACCGTGGTGGTCACACTGCCAGGGCTCTGGGTGTGGTGCAATGTGAGTTTTACAGGAATTGTGCTCACAAAGGGCACTGCTCCCGTGGGTTTCAGTTGTCACAGCTCCGGTGACTTCGGCAGAGCGATGGCACTTGATGTCCACAGAGGCTCTGCCCCAGAGCACGCGTCAAGCTCTGGCCATCGTTCCAAAATCATGTGTTTCCTGGACAGACACTTGTGTAACATCACATGAGTGATTTTGTTTGCTCATATCAACCCATCAAATTTATTGGGGCTCTTTTAATCTCCTCATTGTTTAACTACTGAGGTGCCTCTGCTCTGCTCGAGGCTCAAATGCAGAGCAGACACAGCTGAGTTTCTTTGTTCTGCTCTTCCTACAGCAGAGCACAGAACACTGTGAGGGTGGAGGACACACTCTGGGCTTGGTTCCCCCCCCCAGCCCTGTGAATTCAGCCTTTGAGACTCCATGGCATTTCCCAGCTGGTACCCATTACTTTTGCAGGATGAGCCCCATAACAAGCAAAGCCTCTTTGGAAGGCAGCTGATACTCTACTCTTTAATGGAGTTTATGGCCTTCTAGCAAGCCCCCAAAATGGTTCATATTCTTCCAGGCTACATTTTTGAAGAAAGTAAATCGAGATGAATCATGCTAAGATGAGATAGTTAAAATGTCAGGCTCCATAAGTTTCAATGCATCCTTATAGCTGTGAACACTAAAATGCAACTGAACATTGGAATAAGGGAAACAAAAGAGAATCAGATAACTAGTTCTTATAGAGGGGGAAAAAGTAATTTCTGTCTGTGCTGCTACACCATGGAAATCCACATAGTACAGTTTTAGAGCTGTACCTTAAAAAAAACAATTGCAGTTTCTTTTTATCACTGGCCTTGGTTACACATCACTGCCTACTCTATGGCACACTAGAATTGCAGAGTTTCTGAGGCAAACAATACAGCAGCAGCTTTATTTCTGTTTACAAATGTTACCTGGGGGAAATGTGCCTGTACCTGTTGGATAAATTACAAATCATCAGCACTAAATATGACCCACAGCAGTGGCATAGAGGGGAAGAGGGACTGTGGTCTGTACATGTTTGGTGTTAGAGAGGAGGGAAGTGCCTGGTCAGTGCTGCTGGGTTAATCACTTAATGAAATGAGACTGCTGAACTCTTTAAACTCGAGCTGTGTGGTGCTTCCTCATTCATTTGCTGGACAACAGCCACTTTTTCATTTATACTTTATCATAATGTTTACAGTTAGTTGAATTAACTACTGTTACTGTTTTATGTGACTCACTGTAGGTGTTGAACACCACTAGAAATGTAAAACCCCAGATTTGTGTCCAAGGGCCTTCTGGGTTTGCAGGGAAAGCTCACAGGATGCAGAGATGCCTTGTGGGCCATGAAGCACCTCTTAGTCCAAGCCCAGTGATGTGCAGCTGAGCTGGCTGAAGGAAACCTTTGATAAGAACCAAGAACAAGGTTCCTGTTTCTAAGTCAGGAGCAATCCACTGCCCAAATCCCTCTGCTCCACGTTCCTTTCCCGGGGTTGCCTGGGACAGCTTTCCCTGCCCAGCTGGTGACACCAGGGTGGGTTTCATCCTGCACCCAAACCCACCAGTCCTGGGTACCTGACCACAACATGACCTTGAGCTGCTCACAAGGCCATCAAAGCCTGGTGCAGGGTTTGGGTTTGTTGTAAGCAGATCCCGGAGCTGGACATGCCAAGGCTTTAGGGACAGCGGCATGGATAACGCCAGGCACCAAATAGGGTCAGGAGAGACAACTGGGTTGTAACTGGAGCCCCTCACGCCGCTCTGGCTGCAACACAGATGGGCCAGAATGAAGGCTATCACTCCTAGTTTATAGCCATTAGCAATCATGATCTCCCTAATATGAAACAGAAATAATAGTATTATTAATAATAATATCAAACTGACACATTATTAGCCTCTACAGATGGCTCTATTCCTCCTAATAATTTTTATTTTTATTTAATGTTTGCAGATGCTGTAAAAAGGGGCTAGTGCTTCCAAATGTGACCTCTGTGGGGTTTAAAACCTACTGAATCAGATGAGATATTAAAGCATTCAATGTAATGTATGACTTAAAGCTATGTTTTTAAAACTTTAATAGGAAATGTCTGATGCTTTAGATTACTATTTCTTGAAGTATAGTAGGCTGAAGAATTTGCTTCAGAGGGTCTCTTTATATCCAAGAAGAGCCACGGTGAGAATACACAGTATGTTCTTCCCTCACCATGCCTCTAAATAGATGTAAAGGAATTAACGTGTATTAATAATACATCATGTTTCTACTTTGTTTTATACTATTGTACATATGTTCTCACACCACAATCAACACCACTGTATTTAAATATCTCCAAGCAGTTCATTAAAGGAGGTGATTAACATCTGTCATGTGTTTTTTCCCTCCTCCTATCCCCAAGGAGAGGAGAATGTTCAGTGGCAGACCTGATTTTGGTTGGGATTTATCGTTTGTATGGGAGGCCTTTTTATTTTGCTGAGGTTTTATTTTATTACACAAAACTACCTATTGGGATAAATGTTTGCAAAGGCAAGTCCAAAAAAAAGTCTGCTGAGCAGCTGAACTGAAAGGGGGTGAGGTTTAATTGGAACGGATGAGGTTGGGGACTGGGGCTGGTGCACGATGGGAATCCTGCCACGTCCTCACCTGGCCACTGGGAGATGGGAGAGAAGCCTTTGGCTGGGGGATGATCTTTAAGGTCCCTTCCAACCCAAACCATTCCAGGATTCCATGACATGAGGAAGTAAAAGAGTGACTGCTGTAGCACTGCTGAGCCCCGAGAGCCTGTGGGGTGTCAGGTTATTGCCATCAGCCAGGTGAGGCTGTGCTTGGCCTGTGCTGAGTTTTCTGTGAGCTTCCAAGTATGGGAAGATCTGATGTAGGCTGATATTTTCATGGGCATTTTCACCCTCAGTCAGACCATTGTGTGGGCAAGAGCAGAAATCAGATTAGTTACAGGGTATTTCCTCACAGGATCTCCGAGGCTGGAATGACAGCGGTGTCTGTCAGACTCATTTTGCAGCATCAACTCTAGTGAGTTAAATTTTGCTAAGTTTTGCTTTCAGTTTTACTTACCCATGGTAGCTGTCCAGGAAAAGCACAGAGATCCTCTGAATATCTACATCATGCCTGCAAGTTTAACCACAAGACCACTGGTAGCTCTCAGTCATAAATTGACATCTGTCATAATATTTACTGATGCACCTGGCTCACATTGATTGTGTTCCGTGTGCTTTTCCAAAGAGAACTGGATGGCTTCTCCTTGATAGTGTGGGTTTGTACTAGCTGCTTTCCAGGGACAAGCTGGTTGTTATTGTCTTTGCTGGATTTGTGTTTTCAGCTTCCATCCTGGGAGGGAATTCTGTAGCCAGTTCTGTTCCACGCTGAGGGGAGATGAGGAGGTCTGATCCCTTCCTTGCCTTCCCCAGTACACAAACCCTTAGACTGGGAAGGTTTTCTGTGCCTCCAAAACATCTGTATGTGGGAGAGATCCATATCCATGGACGTATGGATCTGCCAGCAGAGAATGGGGAGTTAACGGAGGGGGAGAAGGTCTGTGTGTGCACACAAGCCATGAACACACGCACAGAGCCTCACAAAGGTCCCAGTGGGGAACCCACACTAAAGGTTAATGCAGCCCCAGGCTGTAATTAGCCTTTTGCACAGAGTCTCCTTGTTGTGGAATCTCTCTTTATGAGGGTTTTCAGGGGCAATGAGCCACCAGTCCCCTCCCCCCGTGCCCCCAGTAAAGCCCACTGGCAGGAAGCTGGCGAGGATGCTGGGCTTTGGGAGCAATGCTCAGGAGCAGCTCTTCCCCTCCAATGGCTCAGGGCCCCCTTGAGATCTCAGGGATTCTCAGAGATGGAGAGAAGGAAAATGCCTTGTCCCACTTCATCCTTTTCTTTCCCCTGTGTAAAGGCTGGGGGAAAAACTTGCCCCCCCCCAATTTAGGAACACATTGTCACATCAGTTGGTGACAGCAAATTTGCCTCTTTATCAGATGTATCTGATACCAGAGAGAGGATTGGCACTGCCCTGTTGTAGTTCACACAAGAAAGGTTCCTCTTCACTGAAGTGCAAGAAATTAAAGGAATTAGAGAGCACAGTAAATACTACAAACTCGATTCCATGCCGCTTATCCAAGTTCATCTTCCAAAAATGTGCTGTTTGCTATTTGGGGGTGGCTGATGGTTGCAAGGCCCAGTGAGGGTTTATTGCAGCCATCAACTCTGTGGTGGCTGCTGGAGTCAACTCCTGGGGTCAGGGACTTGGGCGTGAAATTACACTGAGATATTTTGTTATGACCTGGGTTTGCAGATCTTGCATGTGTTGAAGTCAATACCACTATTGAATTTTACCAAATGAATGTCATTTATTTTTAGAATTCAAACAAAATATCTCCTCTACTGAGCATGACCCGTTCAGGAATCTGTGTAACAGCAGTGCAGCACTAATGAATCCCTGCAACAGCTCAAAGAGGCCAATATTTAGGGGAATATCATGTAATACAGCAGTGCAAAACTAGAAGGGAATCAAAGTCCGTTTGATTTGGTGTTCTTGGTGCATGGAGGAGACAGGGGAATCCCCAGCCCCACGGCGGAGTGGAGGGTTCTGTCCTGTCAGTGCTGAGTGCAATGACATCGGGCTGATAAACTGTGATAACGTTTTCAGAAGGCAAATCCCACAATAGATTGAAGCCTCCTGGGACCACGGGTAGGTGTTG
>VZRQ01005746.1:0-39744 GCA_013397975.1 Machaerirhynchus nigripectus
ACAGAGCATTCCGCACCACTGAGAGCTGGGGAGGGAAAGCCAGTCATTAGAAGGCTGGGGAGAAATGAGATTTTTGCCTTACTAAAACCACATCATCCTACTGAACTTTCAGGAGGGGACTACCAGAAGGAGATCTAGAAACAAGCAGGGTACAATGTCTCCTAGATACAACAAAATTGACAGTGCATAATTCTTATATCACGGAGCTCAACAACTGAGTCATTTTTCCAGTCTGGAGCAAATTCTGGTCAGCACTGCATTGCCATAGACCGGCACAGCACAACTGGCTCAGGTTAGGATGCAGACACATACAGTCATGGGCAGGGGAATCTCCAGAAACGCGATAGTGATGTAGGCTGTCAGCGTGACCTCGTTGTCCACTCCACCCTGCAGGGAAACACAAAGGTAGATGCTGACCCCACCCAGCTTCATACCTTCAGTCTTTTCTCCCACTCCAGTGGGCATACACCATTCTGCATTGCAGACCGTGAGCCTGCCTCCTTCCTCTTGCAGCTGATGTGAAGCTATCACCAATAAGTACAGAGTGGTGCGTGGCTCCCTCCCCAGTGTTTGCCACTGGAATGGGAATATCCCATCTGCCTATGTGCTCAAGAAGCTCAGCTGGCCCCATCTGACTAATGGCCAAGTTCTAGCTTCACAAAGAAACAACCAGGGAGACTTGTTACCTTCATAGCATTGTTCAGGAGTGTCCCAGAACTCTGGAAACAGCCATTCTCCTTCTGTTTGTAGGACAGCCAGGTCAAAGCATCCTGCATGTGCTTCTCCTCTATGAAGATGTAATGCCGTGCCTGGGCAAAGGACTTGATGACAAAGGCTGTGAGCCTGAAAGGGAGAAAAAGAAAGGGTCTGAGCAGGCCTGTTGCCCATCTCAATTGACAGGGCCCATGCGCACATCATCTGTCTGGAAACAGGCAAGAAGGCCTGGGGAACTGCGGGCCATTTGTCAGACCTTACATATATTATACCCTCACCTCAAAAAATTCTGTCAAAAAACTGCTTCCCACCTTGATTTTTGTCTCTCATTTTTGTGTCTCACTTGGCTCAAAAAACCCTGTGATCCCTTTGACTGAGGCTACAGTTTGATTGTTGATCTGTCTCTAAAACAAACTCTGAAAAATGCAAGCAGTTGCATGCCAGTTAGCAAAATATGCATAACAGTAGTACTCGAAATTACAGGGAAGAATAGTTAAATTTCCACTAGCTCATGGTCTGCTGGTAGAACTCTTAAACTGTAAATCCATGCTTCATGGGTTTCCCAGAACTCCCCTAGAATTTTAAAGTAAAGCAGAACATGTTAAAAGAGTTTTTGTCAAGAGCCGTTGCAAGCAGTTATGGAAAAGAAGCAGGCATGTGGTAAGAAGACAACATGCTGTCAAAAGCCAATTACCATTTCAGAAACTGAAAGCAAACTGAGGGTGATGAGTTCTTCCATTCTTATCCTTACTTAAAATTGAAAATGCATGACAATGATATACAGGAGCAAGTCAAAACTTTTCAATAAGTCAAAATGGCAACACACATGCTCCTCCACTCCGTCTTTGCTTAGTAGCATACAAACACCTGAAAAATAATTCAGCTCTGCTCTTGGATTATCAACCTTTCCACCTGTGTTTCCTCATATGTTTCCATATGCAACCATCTTTTTCAGCAGACTTCTCAGCAGATGCTAGTCTGGAAGAGCTGCCACTACAACTCTTCAGCCATGTTCAGTCAGGGTGTTAAATCCCTGCTCCCTTCTTCCCCAATTTATCTCCATTGCCTTTTTGTCTGTCTTGGTCCTTGGAGCTGCTGGTGGGAGGAAGTACTTCAGCCATATAGCTGGCTGATGTAGCCTATTTGTTAAGAAGGAGGCAGCATAGGGACCACACCAGCTCTGGAAAACCTGCTGGTCTACAACAGCATTTCCTATTTACTGTCGGGCAGTATTTATTATAAATGTGCGGGTGAGAAAGAGGAGCATATTGGAGAGGCATAGGTGGCACTGAAATCTCACCAGGTATTCCCTGGTTGGCCATAACGTGGTCCAAAGGTACTGTAAGAGCCATCTTGGTGCTTGTAGTTCAGCTGCCTCTGATAACCTGCAATGGAAAGATAAGGCAAGATTCAGATGCCAGAAAGAGTCTGCTGAGGGATGGGGAGATAGAAAAATAGCTCCGTCAGCAAAGGCAAATGAGAGAGGCCCAAGTCAGTCCTATCCTAACCAATATGAAGTACTGGTACATCCCCACCTCCATGCATTGTGTGTAGTGCATGAGGACAAGCAACACCTGCCTTTCTTCAGAAGGATGGCAGGACCTATTAATGACAAGGAATGCACAGCATTGCCACCCCATGAGAAAAGTGCTTGCAATGATCAGGCACAGTAATGCTTAAGCAACAGAAAATAATAAAGAAAAAAGCAGCAAAGGGCCTCCTCAGGCATACAGCAGAGACCGTCTGTCTATGGGATGTCTCTTTCAACATCTGGCCAGCATTTGACAGACCCACCCCAGGCAGGATCTAGAAGAAAGCCAAAACAGAAGCAAAAGCCCTATCCCAGCTCACCGCTCACTAAGTATCCAGTGGCCTTGGATTTGACCTCTTCACTCAGCTGCCCTGTCTTGTTCAGATAGTCCAGGACGTAGATGTTGGGTGCAAACAGGACCATGTTCTGCTCCCCACAGCCAAAGGGCATCTGGAGGAGCTGGTGCAGGTTCTGCATGGCAGTGCCCATGATGTCACCTGGGGAGCAGGAGATACCAGATGGATGTTAACAACATTTAGGGCTGGCTACCAGAATCAGAGGAAGCTACTGAATGACACATACAAGAGGTATCAGAGAAGAACATAATCTGGATTGATAAAGATCCTGGAACAAAACAGAACAGCAGAGAAAAAGAAAAGAGGGAAATGAGAGAAAGGTTAGGGCATTGTGAGAAGACTGAGAAAAAAGGCATGCAGAAAGGGAAAAGGAATAGCACAAACAGAAGGGAAAGTGCTCAAGACAGAAGAGATTAAAGAGAAGAATGAGCTGTGCTAGAAACCAGGAGGAAAAGCTGTGAGGTAGGTCAACACAAAGAGTCAGAAACAGCACATGGTTCTTCTGTCAGGCTGTTAACTTACCCAGCACTGAGAAATATGCTCTGCCTGAATCTTGGACCACATTTTCAGGTAACACCAGGGAAAACTCCTCTTTCACAGGCAATCCTGAGAAAGAAACAAGACCCGAACAGCTTCAGTGCAGTTCCCAAGAAATGGCTAATGGAAGGGGAGGGGGCCTCAGTGAAACAACAGGAACTCTTCCTATTAGAAATGCCCTGATTTCAGTTACTTCATATTTCCCTGGCTGTAGCACAATCTCTGCATGAAACCACACCCAGGCACTTTTAAGGCACTGCAGATCATGCGTCTACAGCTTTCTCCTGAGTGTGCAAGAAAACAAGAGCACTTGTAGCTCCAGTGCCAGATCTCAAGTGAGCAGGGATACAAACATTCATGCTAAATCTGTCCTAGCTCATACCCTGATGCTTAGGCAGGATGGTCAATACTTTAGGACTTTCTTCTGTCTTATGTCTCAAACTCCCAACTGATGTAGCATGTCTTGACTACCCAAAAATGTCAGACTACACCGGAGTATGACAGAGGCAGGCCTCCAACATCCCACCCATACAGGAACAAATACGGAGCATGGGAAGAGTGGGCTTTACCTTTCACACAGAGCACAGAATTCTCTGTTGTTTCCTTCTCAACTCCTTCAGGCTTGGATGGGATGAAGGAAAACAAGAGAGGTGAGAAATCAGTGAAACAGGAAATACAGACAGGAATCCTCACAAGGACAGAGGGATATGTAAAAAGAAAAGTGTGGGAACTGAGGAAGGAGAAGCAGCCACAAACATTCCCTGAAATACAAAGCTCTGAAATAATTTAAGCAAATAAAAGAAATGTGATCATAAGTGACTGGTGTTTAATGTGGAGGAAGGACAGGAAAAGGAGAAGAACACACTGCAGGACCATCAAATGGATGACCTGCAAGTATTGCTCACAGTGAGAGGCACTTAATGTCTTTGTGATAAAGGGACTGCAGCACTACAGAGAGCTGTGCTGAAGAGATGTCTGCAGTGCTGTTTATTGTAATGCTGCAGATGCTTTAGGGAAAAAAATGTGTATGTTAACAATAGCAAAGGAAGATGTTGTACACTGTAATATCTGGTGAAATACTGATAGCATATGACATAGTTGGCCAACATTAGGGGGTTTTATGATACAGGGCAAAGCTCAGAACATAGAATCTAAATGCCAGATTACCACTCTCAGTATATGATAAACTAACAATTTCCTATGAAGGGTATCCAGTACTGCCACATAGTATTTCCTTGTGTTCCACATCACATCAGCAACATTTTGTGCCACAGGAAACGGGTAAGCTGTAAAATTTCAACATGTTTTCTTGTGGAGATTTAAGGGGATTTCTCTACAGTCATCAAATTCCCATAGGTGCCTGTGAATCCCTCACCTTCATCCTGGTGCCAGTCTGTGTTACCAAACCATAACTGCAATACACTCAGCTTAAGAGGCAGTTTCCTTGGCCACTCAATTAGCTGAGAGGCAGCATGTGCTGACTGGCATATTTGCTGGGGGCATGTCAAAAGAAGGAGAGAGGCTGTAAAGACAGTGTATTGAAATAGCAGGTGACAGGTGGGAGCTAAAGGGAAGGATGGATTGCAGTAGGAGTGATGTTACAGTAGAAGACAGGGAAAGTTTATTGTACTGGGAGACACAAAGCACATTATTAGGCTGAAGTCTTTATGCAGCCCCCCCACAGTACAAAGATGATGTAAGACCATCATATTGCCATGCTGCATAGTGAGTCCATAAAATCATAGACCAGACCAGGTTAGAAGGGATCTCAAAAGATCATAAAGGTCTAACCTTTAACAACAAAGGGAGCAAGATGAGATTATCTAGCATCCCATCCAGTTGTATCACAGTGTAAGCTGTAGCCCGTAGGAAAGGTCAGTCCTCCCTTCCCACAGCCCACGTACCTCCACCAGCAGCTGTCTGATGACTGTGTCCTTCCGCCCTTTCTCAGGGGTCTCCACAATGGCATTCCCACAGGGCTGCTGGTTCTGTAGGGCCTCAGTGGTCACTGAGAACTCCACCTGCCCTGGAGGAAACAGGGGTCAGTCAGGAAACAGCCGCAGAGCCAGGCGATGGGATTCACTGCTACTTTCAGTAGTTTCAGCTTGCAGGCTCATGGATGGAGATTTCTGTCATGGCTGGGCCCTGCTTCTTTCCCACAAAAACCAAGCTCTCTATACCAGAAGCCACATGAGCTGTGCTGTCATTGAAAGGTGACTCTGTTTTGGGAAGTCTTTTCCAGAACACCACAGTACTGAGTGTGACCAGCCCCACTGCTGTTCAGCACACTGCTGCCCTGCATGCACACCACAGCTGCTACCACACCAACAGTGAAAAAAAAGTGTGAAGATCCCACGGGGAAGACATCTAATCTCTGTGAGGAATGGAGCTAACAGAACATCTCTGCTGGCCAGCAACATCTCTGGCTTGAGGAGATGCTGTCCAAGGGCTGTAAGTGATGGTACTGCATGTGATGCCAGACACAGAGCTGGACACTGTGAATCCCCCAGTCTTTGCCTCCCAAATAACAGTCTCTGCCCCCCAGATCAGACACACTCAACTGAAGTGCTTCCCAGGAAAATGTGTTGCTGTAACACCCAATACTGAACAAGGAGAACAGCACAAAGAAACCCTTCCTGCAGTTTTCAGCACCCTGAGACCTTTACCTAGAGATTTGGGAGTCACCAGCCAAGCCACAGTTTTCCTCACGTTCTCACAGAGGCAATGAGATTCTTCCTCCTTTTCCACCGGAGTAGCCAGGAAATGAGTGGACTGAGCCAGAGTCACACTGACCTGCCAGTTGTAGAGAGAGGTGCAATTAAGAAAGGGTGATCACGAGAGACAGGGAGCTAGGAAGCCATAACAAGAGCTGTTTCTTCAGTAGCAAAGGAGCAGGGAACTGGAGTTGTGGGTTCTGCATTTGGAGTATATAGGAGAAACAACACAAAATGTCAGGGGCAAAGGGTCTAGGGCTACTGAGAGATAAGGTAAGAAGGCTAGGTGAAGGCCAGGGGTGCACAAGAAGGTACACAGCTACAGAGAATAAGTTAAACCTCCCTTACCCTGATGCAGGCGGGCAGGTAGTTGAAAACGGTGGCTTTCAGCGTGAAGGACTCCCCACGCACTACAGAGTAGGGCATGGTGAGCTCGACAAAGAAGGGCTGGAAGGCTCTCAGGGACACTGTCGGGGACAGGCCAAAGCCCGTGTCTGCTGAAGTGCAGAATGCATTGGCTTTCCACTCGGTGATGGTGTCAGGGATGGTCACTTCTAGATCAGCTTTTCCCTCAGAGCTGGCAAAGCACAGACAGCAAGGACAGATGAGTTTTACAGCATTTTGGTGACTAGCTGTACCTGTTTTGGCCTACTGAACAGTATTTGCTGTGTGAATGATGGGGCACAGTACATTTGCTACTGTAGGACCACTCTACATCTTCTTCCAGTCCACTCTTTGGACAAACCTAACTACAGCTGAAAGTAATTTCATCTCAGAGGATTGCCAAGTGATCTCCTCACACAGTGAAGGACAAACACTTTGGGATTCATGTTTTCACCTTATAAACCCAGTTTTATTAAAAAGCAATGAACTAGCCCAAGGTACTCACCTTATAGGTACTAAACTCCAAATCCAGGTTTCTGGGAAATACTTTCGGACTGTCTCTGTCACCTCTTCAGGAGTGCTTAACTGCATAGAAAATCTATCTTCCAGAATGTCTGAATGAGGTGAGATGGAAAAGAAATCAACTATTGATAATTCCAAACAAGCAAGACCTATATCAGCATCATGCTTCAGTCTGAGAAAGTGTCAGTCTATGTGGCAATCAGAAGCAGATGCTTCTGGCTGTAGTGAGCTATGTTAGCAACAGCAGTGGAGTTTCAGGGCCAGGGCTTATTAGCAAGGAGAGCTATCCTTCCATTAGTTTCTGCTGGTCTCCAGCAGACCTCAAACTTTGGAAGGCAGCACTTTACAAGCTTAAAAAAAAAGGATTTAAAGCAAAAACCTATTTAGGAACTTCTATGCAAGTACCCTTTTCTCTTTCAGGCACAGCCTTGATGTGATGTTCTTCTCCATCCTAATCAGGCCACCCAGCAATGGAACATCCCTCTGTTGAAGTGTTTTTTGTAGGCTCATGGTGACTCAGAGTACCACCTTCCTGTTAAAGCTATGGCCTCCTCAAGAACTAGGCTGAAAACGCTCAAAATAAAAACATGCAGCTGGAGTATGGGAAGCTATTTTGACTAAAACAAAGTTTTCACATACAAAAACTATTCCTGATAAAATATTCTGTGTTTGGGCTTAAATTTGTTAAACATTTTGTTTTACTTTACTTTTCAATAGCTGGAAAACAAAGATGGCATGGGTGGGACTTGGTTTGCTTGGCTTTCATAAACAGAGAGAGAAATGCATCCAAGCAGAAAAAGAAGAAAAATTCTTAAGGAAATTCTTATTTTTGTCATCTTTACTTTGGCTAGTTGAATTTCTGCATTTGGGAAACAATTAAGTAGCTAACAAGTATTCACACTAACTATGCAACAGGCATCCCCAGAGCCTGAGAAGGTCTCAGGGACAGATGAAAGATGCTATCAGAGCTATATCACATTGCTCCTGGCAAAAGCGGCAGGTGGCTAGCTTGTGTTTGTCTATTGTGGTATTTCAGTCTTCTTACTGCTGATTATTTCAGTTTAAAATAATTAAAAGACATGTATCCTGCATCTTAGCAACTCCTGTCAAAAGTTGAAATAGTTTTTAAACTGGACACATACAAAAGCACAGGTTCTAGTGCCAAGGGAAAACTCTCTGAATCAGATATCCAACTAGAATAACTTAAAATTTCTAAGGTATTTTCCTTAATATGAGATTGAAGGATGATAAGGCCACTTCTGTTGCCCAAACTGTTGCAGTGTAAGAGTTGAGATAGCTCTTAAAAATAAGATAATAGCCATTTCAGACTGGACTTCTACCATACATATCTTACGATGCTAAGCTCCCAAAGTCTACCAACTCACCACTGAAAATTTTGTCACCCACTTCATGGTTTTGACCATACATAAAACTGGCTGAGTCGATGAGAACAGCCCGAAAATGGTATTGGAGACTCTGTAAGCGATAAACTAGGAACAGAAGTCTACGGTAAAACCTAATGAACAGAGAGTTTATCAGCAGAATAATATCCTCTGCTCTGCCAGTCTTTGAACGCGGTCTCATTCTGCTGATTTCTAATGTGGAGTTAGCAAAGCTTGTCCGTAGACCCACACAACCCATTCAGAAGCTGCAATCTGCAAACCCATCAGCTCAGTACGACTTCCAAGGTTTCAGTTCACAACCCCAGCTCTTGTTTAAGTATTCACTCCAAAATACAAACAGGATCTCTGCTCAGAAGAGAAGTGATAGCAAAACCGAGTTCCTTTACCGCTTGTCCTCATCGCGTACACGGGTGGCGCAGCCATGGCCACGGGTGCTCCAAAGCCAGCTGACGGATGGCTGGGATACATGTGATTACTAGGGGCACAAAACCAAGGTTTCCTCACGTTGGTATTTGTGAAAACCTTTAAACCCATTTCCTAAGGGAGAGAAAGCAAACACGTTTTTCTGTTACTGAATCCTGTTGAGGTTTACACAGCAGACCTGACTCTGGCATTTTACTGTCTCAAAATGGAAAAGTTTTTACTGTGTGTGGATTGGACCTTGAGATGATCCCCTGATCCTTGGGTCTGAGTGCCTGGGTGGCTCAGAGAGACAAAAGGATAAATCCCCTCTGTTTCTAGGACACTGGTTCCGGTTCAGTTCCAGCCTAGGGGTCAGGACTAGCCAGGAAGCAGATATACAGTTTTCTCTCTGTAATGAAACGTCTGTGGCTACAATGCAGCTCAAGGACATACTGATTTATTCGAGGTAACTATAATGGCATGGGATCATTCACCTCCAATTAGAACCTCACTTCAAGTCAGCCTCAAAGCTTTTCCTGTAAGAAAACTTTGAGACTGATCCCTTTTCCACCAAGTGCGAAGCATATCTGGCAAGACAAGTAAAGCTTATGACCCTCACTGAAT
Source organism: Machaerirhynchus nigripectus (assembly GCA_013397975.1). NCBI lineage: Eukaryota > Metazoa > Chordata > Aves > Passeriformes > Dicruridae > Machaerirhynchus > Machaerirhynchus nigripectus. Next base: position 9,188 of record VZRQ01005746.1, read on the forward strand.
GTGCCTCTGGGTAGAAAGAAGTGTCAGATCATTCAGATGCACAAACCCGTCCTTTGTTAAGTTGCATGATGCCACAGAAGGCTTCAGCATTCTCAATCATTCTCCCACTCCACTCCCTAACCATGCCAGGGGGCTATACCTTTAGGATGCTGTAAGTGTCCTCTTCATTCACCCCCATTACTGGAACATAGGTGATCCCATCCCGAACTATTGGCTCCACAGTCATGCAATTCCACATGGGGTCCTCCAAGGGTACGTTTGAACCATAGGTATAGCCATGGAATTCCTTCACTGGAAGTAAGTCATACACCTAGGCAGAAAGAGACAGAGTATTTGGCATTTTAGTGTCCATTGTTATGAAGCACAGCTGAGGGAGCCAGATGCAAGCACCATAACAGTCACATCACCAGCACACACATTCACACTCCATGGTCCTCCCTGTGCTGGGAGCAATAACAGCTTGGGAATCAAAAAAGGGATCCAAATTTGGAGATACTGTCTCTTTCTTTATGCTCTGCATGTTACTCTGGTTATTATATGTATTATAATATGTATGTATAATAATATTATATGTATTATGACATTATATATATGTTATTATATGCTCAAATATGTAAAAAATCACATTGGCCAAACCATCTGTAATACTTTGTGCCTACTCAGGGATTGTCATTTTCTGCTTGGCAAAAGGCAAATAAACTCTTTCACACTTCTAGATGCCACCCTAAGAAAACTAATCCATGGATGAGGATAATAAGTGAAAACTTATCATCAAACACACAAAAAAGTGTTTGGCTCTGGCCAAGACAAGCAGGCCCCTTAAAAGAGCTTTCTAATTCCCATCCATAAAATCACACAAAACTAAGGAACAACTGCTGCCCAGTTCTCATCTTTTTGCCCACTGGAGGAAGATGAGAAACACCACAGGGGAGCTTCCCTGTGTCAGTTCTGACAAGAGGAACTGTTCCCTGTTTCCGCTCCAGCACTGAGCTGTGCTTGCTCTGACCAGGCTCTGACTTGTTCCACAGACCAAGAACTTACAGAGGCGGGTGACAGATCAGCTTCTGGCTTCATGAGGAGAACGCTCTTGTCCACAGCATGCACAGCACAGAGGGAGTTTGGGGAGGCTTGGAACCGCAAGTGAGCATCTGAGGAAGGCAGGCCTTCTGAAGGGGAGAAGCTTAAGTCCACCTGTAACCACAGGAAAAGCTACATCACAGATGCCCTACTCTGACAGGACTTTTCCTACCAGTCGAGTGCATTCAGTTCTAACTTTACAAGGCCCCCATATGCATGCACACCTCCCTCTACCCTTCCTCTGTGCTACTGTTCCCTTCCAGCAGTGCCAGAGGAATCAGCACCAAGAGTTCTTGGCAACTTGAAGCATCACAATTGCTCATAAGACTTTTAAGGTGGTTTCGGGTTTTACGGTCATTGTGAATGTGATGAGGCAATCCCACATAGGGGCTAGATGTGATCAGTCAGTGAAACGTGTCCTTGAACCAGGACCAGTCACTGTACTGCACCCAGAAACTGTATGTGGAGAGAAAACCAGCTTGAAAAGACCTTGCTTAGCAGATTCTTTGCTAACATGAGAAGCAGTGATGCTCTGGAGAAATACTGCAATATCTGTTGGGTGGTAATGATTCTGAAGAGCTCACCTGCTGGCTAGGCTTTCCAGACTTCTGTGCCTTCTCCAAAACCTAACTCACAACTCTAACAACCCTCTGCCTACCTCTGTCCTGGAAGTTCTTGCTAGCAAAAGCTGTCACCACCATCTGACACAATTTTATAATAAGATGGCTGACCTGCATAAATCTTCTCTCTCCTCAGCACTACAAACCCTCCCCGAGCAGGCAGTGCTCAAAGCATCCTCAATGTGTTGCCTGACAAAGCAGCATCAGCTGCCAGTCTCCCTCACACCGCAACAAGAACACAGCATGCCTTCTGCTGACACCTTCCACCTCTCCCAGGGTGGGCTCCTGAGACTGCAAAAACAATATTCTTCAGGCAGAAAAAGGACCGTAGCAAGCTTGTTGCTAGGAAAACTGTCTAGCATAGAGATGGCCCTAAGCCTGTCCTGTCCGGTCTGACAACAGATTTGGATCCAACACACTTTCAGAGTAAAGCAGTATCTACTAATGTAAATCATTGGACACTTGGCTTGCACCCAGACCCTTATGCACTGCATAATATAATGTTTAATGTATGATAAAAATACAGGTGACCAAGCTCCTACAGTGACACAGGTCTCAAGGACTCATTCAGCTTTGATTTTAGAAGGACAAGGGACTGTCTTCAGCACAGTCCTGTATAGCAACCTTTAAGTCCTGATAGGAATTTTTCAGGTTGTTCTCTTTTTCTGAGCCAAGAGGACCATCTGTAGGATCAGCAGCTTTGACTAGCTGCTGAAGGGGGTTTTATCAGTGTAGCCCCTGCTAAGCACTTTTTTTCCAGCAGTTGATGTCCTCCAGGCTAGCAGAAACCAGTAAGCAGTGAAGCTACCTACAACAATTGATATGCTGCTTGTCCAGTGTTAGTGCATCTAAAGAAATTAGCTTAACCAGGCTAAATCTAAATAAGTGAGCTTGACCACAGTGCAGTCTGGTGGCTGCTCCCTCAGGAAGTGGACACTTACCTTATTGTTGAAACATAATTCTGTGTGGAACTTGGCTGAATCAGCAATCACCTCCTTGCTGGGGACCGTGGTGTACACAAGCACTTGGGCCAGTGGAGCAATATCAGCTTGTACAGACAGCTGTAGTGAGAAGACACCATTGTCTAGCAAACAAAACAGTGGCAGAAAGTTAAGGTACAAAAAAGTTGTTCTTGGAGCAGCCAAAATTCTAGGTTTGACTTTATGCTGAACTTTATCCTAGACATTATGAAATTCCAGGCATCCAAGCGGGATGAACTGGTGCTCACAGGGATGTGTAAGTCTCCCTGTCTGACTGAAAAGGCTTGTTTTCCAGTGCATAAGTATGCTGAATTTTTCTTCAGCTTCTAAAAACAGACCATCAGATCTATCTCCAAGGAGTACTGAAGCCCCAGAAAATGCAGTGTCAGGAGAAAGATAGTGGCACACGGGATTAGAGCAAATCTATGAAAAGCCTAAAGGCAGAGAAAATAAAGGTCAGACTCTTCCCAGATCTTAGAGGACATGCAGATGTCGATCCCTGCATTTACATGGAACCAGAGTGTATGTCTGCCACAGCTGCCTAGCCCCCCATAAGAGTGATGATTTGGTAGGGGAAAGGAACTCACCACTTTCCTGGTCCAAATCCAGAATGTGAGTGCCTCCTCGCTTAATGTTTCCCTTGGCCATCACCTGAATGGAAGGAGAAACTTTGTTGTGACTGAAGTTTGGCATTAGCCAAACCTTAAAGCGGGGGACCCTGCAAGAAGAGCAACTGAGCTGTATGACTGCTGCTCACTCCCTGCTCTCTGCCTCCCGGTACCAGAATCCCTGTGCTCGCCCAGAGGGCACAGGGACATCCTGACTTTTTTACTCCCAACTCAGACCCTCCGTTTTGTTTCTAAAGAACATATGAAGGATGACAAAAAAGTGTTTAAAGCCTGCTGCCACAAACCACAACTTTGATTTCCAATCCCCCTATAACTGCCAGTGACTACCTCATGGTATGGCAGGTGCAAACTTACCAGGTAGTAAAAGGTGATTTTCTTCTGCTCTCCTACAGCCTCTGGAGTAAGGATATAATGTACTCGGATCTCTGTGGAGGAGCCACAGCTTAGTGGCTTGGACTTGGGCTCAATTTTGAGGAAGCTATTACTGGGAGAGTAAAAGCGCTTTAGCTGGAGATAGCTTTCTCCATAATACGGAACAACCCAGGAACGTTCATAGCAGAAGATGTTTGTTTTATGAGCTGCCTGGAAAAGGACAAAATACATACATAGATCCTCAAACACAGGTGGTCAAACTGCAGACAAAAACTCATGGCCTAATATTAACAAATTAGTATTTTTTGGTACTGAAGTAACAAGGAAATCTACAAATTTAAAAAAAAAATAAAATCCCGACGCATGAGTTTGGAAGGTGCAAGACAGGATGGTGGTATCTTTAGCAAATCACTGGGAATGATATCACTCCCAGAGAAGCCAGAGTTTGTGTCAAACAAGCTGAATCATATCAGATTTTTGTTTACTGTCAGGGTCACTTTAAGGGCCTTTTACTCTAATGCCCTCTCTAATATTCTATTTAGTCTAAAGGGAAAAAAGGCCAATTTTCATTTCTTTCCATATCACTGGCACTGAAGAAGGGATAGTGTTGTTCAGTTCAGATATTACCAGTGCCATAATCAATCTACAGACGCTATAGAGAAGGAGGACAATCTCCACCTGATAATTCAAAACCTAAATTGAATAGAAGTTTAGGAGCTGAGATGAGAGCAAGGGGAAGATACTACACGTTTAGCAGGGTGCTATTTCAGCATTTGATGTGCCTCATGTGCCCTTTTTTCTTTATCTTTCTCATTATACTTGGGAATTCCTGCCTTTTCCTTTATCCTGCAAAAATCGGAAAAATTCAAGCATCTAGTAGTAACTTCTGGAAAATTTTTAATGGTTTTATTCTGTGACAAGGGAATTGTAGGAAGAAGAGCAAATATAATTCTAGACACAAATATTCTCCCTTAGTCCAGGATTTGATATTATGAAATATGCATATTGCACAAGAAACTGCATTTCCCACTAACAAAAAGATGCTCAGCAGCACCTGTTTGTCCCAGACAGACAAATGCCACAACTGGGAGAGAATTTCTGTGAATGGTTCATACTCTTTTTACAGCAGGAGAAAGGAAAAAAAATTTTAAAAGGAAAAAACAAAACAAAACAAAACCACAAAAAAACCCCAAAAAACCCCAAAAAACCCCAAAAAACCCCAGGAGCTGCACTTAGAAACTTGAAATGCTAAATTAAATGCAGATGGGAGATAGACCCACCCTTGACTAGGCAGGGCTGGTGATCCCTTGGAGCAGAATGGACTATTATGATCTCTTGATGTTTCTTCTAACCCTGTATTGCAATTGCCAAGCAGAAATCAAATATTTACAAGATAAGTGCAATTGTGACCTGGAACCTCAGTTTGCTGTATGACTACTTCCACCAAACTGGTGCCAAGGTTCACAAAAGCAACAAGGAGCAATAATCTAACTGCTTTTGCATATATAGTAGAAACTTTAGAGCTTCCCTTCCAGCCCCATGGGGGGCTTCATTACTTTCTCTGTCCAAAGGACTTACCCTAATTCCAACATTTTCAAAGGCCAGCGTGGAAGTGTTTAGGGCAAACTCCGCCATGCCCTCCTCATTTGTTGTATAGTTTTCTTCCTTTCCTTGAAGAGAAATTCTCACAGTTTCATTGGCAATTGGAGCATTAGACCCATCCACTAGTTTCACCTGGAGGAGCAAAACAAGTGCAGTGTAGAAGGAGAGGAATGGCTGCTGCCTGAACAGACTGGTAGAACACCAAGGTAAAGACGTGGGGTCCATGTCAGACAAGGAAGCCTCAACAGCATTTTACACAGATCTCCTTCAGAGACAGCTGCAAACTTTCTGAATACTTTTTCTTTGCCTCTTTCTTATCTCTGCCTCCGAGTCAGAGGAGTGGATGTGGAGAATGACATGCACTCACACCCCTGAGGCCTCCAATTAAACACGTGACTGTGGAAGCAGAATTTTAGTGGACTGGAGAGGCAGAAACACAAGGACAGAATGAGGGCTGTGCTCTCAGCTGCTGTTCCCCAGTTTGAGAGGCTTCAGAGGAAAGGAGACCCATAGGGATTAGCAGCACTGAGCATCCTTGCAGAGTTGGGGCATACATCTGACCCGAAGGTTCAGTGGCATCATTGCTTGGCACTCGTGGCATTCCATTCTCATGGTTTCCCTACCTGCCCAAAGAAGGGGACTCCTCGCTTGTAGTAGGTATCTGAGAGCACAAAAATGATTCTGCTGATGGTGGCTGTGATCTCAGAGAAGCTTGTTCCAGTCAACTCTACTCCTGCAGAAAGAAGCATGAAGAACTAATTTGCCTCTGCCTGACCAGAATTCCTTTTACTCTAGGCCAACACTCCTTTGCTGGACAAACTACTTTGTTGATGGTCCTGGACTAGAGGCAGGAAAACTCTAAGATTCCAGAAGAGCAAGAGTCTGCTTTTATCCCTCATTCCTACTGGGCAGGCCCCTCTGCTGGTCTCTCCTAGGCTCACTACCTGGCTCTTTCATCCAGATGATTCATACCTGTATCCTCCTCTTTAATCTTAGCCTCTACATGGAGCTTATTCTCATATCCGCTTCTCTTGAGTTGGAATAATTTGGTCTTCACCACTTTAGACACGCAGCCATAGATGTCTGTCTGTTGGAGGAAAACAAACAAGACCATTAAATTCTCATTTATACACTGCTTATTCAATAAATCCATCCCTGTGTGTTGCTCTGAACTGAAAGAGAAGCCCATAACCTCACAGATAATCCACCTCTGTTGGTTTTATGAAAACTGGAAAAAGACATAAATAACTTAGCAAAAAGCATATTGAGGTACTTACAACAACATTAGAGCAAAAAGCTTGCAAACTAGATGATTTTTGTGTATGTTTATGAAGTTTGAAGCTGCCAACACTTGTACAAGTGCATAGGGAATTAGTCAATGTATGCCACATAAGAAATGTTTGTGAGGCATCAGGCATGTTAGAAAATAAAATGCTTACTTAAAATGTGTAAGCCATATGAGTGATACACAAACCAAAGCCTGTGTATTTGTAGAAAGCAGATGACAGCTGGAAAAGTATTTCCAAAGCTTGCCACCTCTCTCCAGCAGATTCAAGTACAAGGCAAGTCTCCACAGAAGAGATGCCTGGAACAGAGGTTAGCACCACAGTGTTCATATTTTCTCTTGTCATGGGTAACAACAGCAGTGGCAGAGGCAGCTGTGGACATCATGCTGTAGCAGAGCCCAGGGACCACGAGAACATCTTCTGTTTGCTTTCTGCTCCTGGCATATTTCCACAATTGCTATTACTCCAACTTCTGTCAATTAAGCCGGTATTGTTGCACCTGTCTGTGCTCCAAACCCCTTTCAGTTTTGCTCTTGCCAGTCTAGTAGGTGAAAAAAGTGATTTTTTTTCTGTCTTAATCACTGCTGCTAAACACGTAATTCTTTCTTGCTTGCTCAAAATGCATCAGCCTTTCCCCTGGTTTCTGCTCCTTTCCTTCCTCTAACACGAGCTTCTGACCCCATTCACAGTCTCCAGTGTAAACCAACTCCAACTCTGTTCTCATTGCTCATGGCTTTTCTACCTCACTTTGGTCTTATACTCTCTACATTCCATCTGACCTTTCTGTTATTTCTTTCATCTCTTCATTCTCCGTCAGATTCTGAGTTTTACACACATTGCTCTTACTGCACAGACCTTCCTATTTTTACCTTTCACATTTCACCTTGCACCCAAATCTTCTCTCATTCTTCAGCCTTCCTTAAAATACCTGGATTTTCACAGAATCATAGAATCACAGAATGGTTTAGGTTGGAATGGGCCTTAAAGGCCATCTAAGTTCCAATTCCCCTGCCATAGGAAGGGCCACCTCCCAACAGACCAGGTCGCTCAAAGCCCCATCCAGCCAGGCCTTGAACACTTCCAGGGATGGGACATCCACAGCTTCTCTGGGCAGCCTGTGCCAGTGCTTCACCACACTTTTGCACTATGTTTGTACATACTCAGAGCAAGCCTGTGCCTACAAGGCATGCTCAGTAAACCACGCTTTCTCCTATAACTCTACCCACCAGCGTAATCATGACTGACCTGTCCAGAGAACTCCTCACACACTGCTCTGGCCTCCTCACCATAGCAGGACATGGCTGCATGTTCGTACTTCCGGCAGACACGGAAGTTCACAAGGCCAGGAACAGGCTTCCCAAACGTGTATCTACCAGCAGGCAGGATTGAAAGGAAAACAGAGACATTAGGAATGAAAGAGGGATATAGAAAAATTACAGGCTCATCCCCACTGATGCCAGGATTCTTTCCTAGAGTTGCCTCCAGGATACACAGGGTCATCATAGGAAATAAAAAGCAGGAAGGAATCTGGTACCATACGCTAATACTGAATTTGCTGAGTTCCCCTTATCCTGGAGAACATGTTGCAAGCATCTACCCCACCACCCAATTCTGATGGAACTGGTCTGTGTATGTGTGACAATAGGGTCTTTACTCTCACTCTTCGGCCCGAGCCACGGCTCTCCCTAGAGGGTGTATGGAACATCGCAAGGCGGAACCCAAAGAGGGGGCCCAAAGGAAAGAGGGCAGCTGCATCCCTCAGGGTTTCCTCTCCACAATAACAAGCAGAAGACACTCTTAAAACATCATTCATGAGTCAACTGAACTAAAGACCTCTTCCCTAGCACGGTAGCTGCTGTGAAATCCCCAACGACTCAGAAAATATGCAAGAAACACTCTCCCAAAAAAATAGATCAAAAATATGTTTCTATATGTTACATACGAAGTGCATCAAACAGTAACTGTTGCCTTTTGTCTAAGAGTAGATATGGTCTGTTTGGTCCTGGGACCCCAAAAGGACTGAGAAATATAATAAAGTCTCATCTCTCAGTCTCCCAACTGAACTTTGAGCAGCAACTGAAGAAAACACTGGAACCAAGCAGAACTTGAAAGAATGACACTCACAGTCCACAAACTGTCACCTTCAGCTCCTTATCAAGAATGCTGATCACCTTGGGCATTTTCACTGTCACTTCGAATTTTGGCAGCACTGCAACAGAACCAAAAGAAAACACAGATTACCTAAAACCCTTTTACATCTAAATGGTCAGATTTTAGAGGCTTCTGTCACCCACACACCCCACTGAAGTCTCTGAAAACCCCTCAGCCAAGCACTCTGCCAGGTAAGAGGACAAGATTATTACACCAGCTATTAAAATACAGCAGCTTCATAGGTAACACATGGGTTATCAGTCCCACAGCAGTAGGATACAGTGAAATAGAGAGATACATCAATAGAAGGTTCCCACAAATATACAGAGCTGCGACTGCAGCCTGATCTCTGCATTTCCAAAGCATGTTCAAGATCTTATCAATGTTCAAAACAGGAAGACATCCTGGCTTCTCCAGTGACATAGCACAGGGTGACATCCCATCCAAACCCAGCTGCAGGAGGGGAAGTGGATGGTGACTGTCTTGGGAGAACTAGTTGGGATTCAGGGCACAGGACAGAGCAGTCTTGCAATTGGAAGAGGTCAAAGGAATTCGAGACTCATCTTCCAGAACACCTCCCTGCTGCATGAGCCAGATCATGTCAGACCATGTAAGAAGGGCTGCAGCTGGCTTGCTGGGGTGGGAAGCTATGCTGGTTGTGATCATGTGCAGTTATGTACGGGGATACCATCTTTCTAGCCAAGCAGATGGACCTGGCATAGAGGTGAGAGCACCAAAGGGAGGTTGAGACACTAAGGCATCACACAAGCTACGGGCTTAGCTTGGGGGGGAAAAGGAAAGATCTTAATTTACAGCCTAGACAGCCTCAGCCTAGACCCAGACTTATGGCATGACAATTGACAGGTATGTAGCCAACTGAAGATGAGGCTGTGGCCTAAAAGCACCTCTGAAAAGAGATGAGGCTTGTGGTTCTCAGCACAGATTGATCCAAGCACTTTGCTCCTCCTGATAGGAGCCTTGCTGAGGTGGGCGTTCAGAAGAGCTGCACTGCATGGTCTGAGGCTTAGGGAGGATTGGAGACAGGTCACTCAAGTCTTTGAGTCTTCTTGTCCTAAAGAGATGATTCTCAGGAGGGAAAGGACACAGAAACAATTGTCCAGCCATGCTGGATATCCTGGTCAGATCTGCTATGCTGTTCAATTAAGATTTCATGCCCCATGGGACTAGCTATTAGGAACTTGAAACTGCATTGACAGTTACCATACTCCTCCACAGAGAAAGAATGCTGAATTGTCTTCCCAGAGGCCTTCTGTGCCACCACTGTGTAGGTCCCTTGGATAGGTTCAGAGGTGAGGTTGAAGAACAGCTGTATAAATCCCATCTCTAACTCTATGTTTGTCCACTGGTACAGACGATTTTTCTTTGGGTTCTACAGATGTGATCACAAGGAGATTGTGAGAGATCTAGCAAAAGGTCTAGCAAAAGCAGTGAGGGGAGGGACAGCCCCTGTGTTTCAGGAGGCTGCAGGCCAGGAGAAAAGAGCACTAGCAGTTTTTTAGGGGGAGTCCACAACAGGACGACAGAGGAGCTGTAACCTGGGCCCAGGTACATGGTAAGCACCATGTGAGTTAAAATTCTGTATAGTTGAATTAATGTAATGGACTGGCTTAACACAAAAAATAAACAATAATTGTCTTGAGGCACTTATTATTATTTATCTTGAGGAACTGTTTATTCTGCCCAGGTTGAGGTGCAAGAGACGTGAATGTGAATTAAATGTTTGTACATACCTCAATATATACCAGTGGAATCTAGAAAGAGAAGAAAGGAAGCAGCATGTTTAGACAGAGTGCAAGCAACACAGTCAAATGATAAGGGTTATGATCACATTTCAGGGTAAAAGCTAATCATCCAATGGGACAAGGAAAAATGTCCCTTGTATGGAGAGGAGGGGGCCAACCATTTGTCTCAGGCACAAAAGACAAGCGAAATGACTAATTACTAACTCTGGATGATCTGCAGTACGAGTAAGAACAGGTGTACACTGTGGGAATGGCAGATTGCTCACTGTTTACACCAGCACTTCCCATTTGCAGTTTGTCAAACCTTTCCAAGAATGCAGAAGGCAGCCTTGTGCAGAAATTTAACAACAGATCCTGTTTAAAAGATCTGGGGTGACCCAGAATTTTCACAGTTATCTCAGTGTACTAAGAGCTCTCCCCAACAGAGATTATTTTTCCTCCCTTTCCCCACATTTGACTTAAGGCCAAATAAGTAGAAAAACAAGTATCATGCTTACCATTTCATTCACAGGTCGGAACTCTTCATCCAGAGAAACAATTCTGAACAGGACTGGTGGAGAAAGACAGTGAGGTTCCACAGTGCAATCAGCAACCAGAAAAATCAGTTGCAAAAACAAAGGATATAACAGACAACAGGGCTGTTCTTTTCCGAGGAAATTCCATTTACTAGAATGCTGAGTCATGCTAGAAGGTTACCCATCTACTATGGGTACCTGAATAAGAGAATGTTAAGAGCAAATCCATGGCAGTGTGAACATCTTCCCGATCATGGGCATCAGAATCTCATCAATCAGGACCAAAGTTAAATTTAAGTTGCCTTCGTCCACTTTGCAGTGAGGCATTTTTATGCCAGAATTCACATGGGTCTTCTAATTTTGTTATAACTAGACTGACTTCCTAGGAAGGATGAATGCAAACAAATTACTTCAGCACTTGGCTGCCAGTTTGTGTTGGCTCTGGATGGAGAGAGAATTCAGTACCTCTTTTAGGACATTTGTTTCTATCCAGGCCAAATTTAAGAGATCAGTGGCCCAGAAGAAATAAATAGCTTACATAATTCTTTCTGTCTTCATTGAGCAAAATCAGCTGCTGCTTTGAAAGCTATTTCATGACTTAGTCTGAGTTTTGGCCCTGTTCTCTATAGGATCAATACCCATTCTTTCCCTGATTTTAATGCAGACCCCCTAACTGCATGGACCACCACAACAGAGCCCACAGTGAGAGAGGGAGAGCGTGCAGGTGCCCCAGATACGTGCATGTACCTTAAGATTCCCCAAATTTTCCCTAGATGGAGCAATAAAACAGAAGCCTCAGCCATGGGGTTGCAGTTCTGACCCCCACTGAAAGCAACGGACATCTGGCCAGCATGATCCAACAGTTTCAGTACAAAAGTTGTTTCAAATGCAAATCCCCACCCCTTTCCTGGTACCTGACTGTCCGGGCTTGTAGACGGGTTTGTCTGTCTGGACGAAGACCAAGCTCTCAGAGTTCTGGACCATCACTAATTTGTGGGTGCTGAACTGCAGCGTGGCCCCCTTCACCGTCACACTGAGAAGCGTGGCTGGTAATGGGAGTCTTAATTTTGGAAGCTGGAGAGTAAGAAGGAAACTATGTAACAGACCACCTTTAAAAGCTTCCTGAATTGAACTAGCCTTCATGAAATAAGAGATCTAATATAATCCTGATGGACCCAACACAGAGGTGAGAGGAACTATAACCAGGAACAAGAGACTGATCTATATTTGTCCCATATTCCTACCCATTCTTCCTGCTATGCAGTAATTGTGCAAGTATTGAGAAGCAAAGGAACTCTCAGCTCTACCACCCAATTTTAAAAAATTCTTACTGCCCTGACCAAACCTTTCCATCCTTTTCCTTCAGACATTCACAAAGGGAATGGAATAGTCTGTCTCCTCTTTCAGATAATATCCCTAGTCTTTGCAGAACATTTCCTTTTCCAAACCAGCCATGCCAGACACCTATACCTCTCTCTCACAAGTGACAAAGTCAGTCTTCAGCCTACATCTGACAAACCAAGACAAAAATGCCAACCTTTTTGGTGTCCTGAAGACCAATTATTCAGGCCAAAGACATAATCTAGGCTCTGAGCTACATGATTAGCTTTCCTAGCTGCCAGCAGATTGTTATCAATAACTGGGGCTATCAATTACATTAGATTATACATTTCCTGCTTTGCCGTTTTTTCAGATACAGGCAATCACAGGTCTGTGCTCTTACATTAACTCATTATACACCAGGGGAAAAGTACCTGAGGTCCAAAAGCTCTACCACAATTTGAAGGCACTCAAGTGACAAACTGGATGACGAAGGAGAATGTGAAAAACCATTTCACCAAACATCTGTCAGGAGTGTTAATATATTAAACCCACTTTCTTCTCCTGTCCTAGAAGGGGGGTGGCTTTCTAGCATTCAGCATCTCACAGTCATTTAGCATAGTAAGGAGATCTCAGCAGTAAGAGGGTGTTGAGGAGGGCCATGAACATACCTTTAGCCAAGAGATAAGTGAACATCTACATAGTGTTACTCTGGTCATTACTTCTCAGTGCCTTTACATTTTATCCCTGGCACAAAGGATCATCCCACAAGGATGAGATACTCACAGAGAAAGGGACGCAGGTGAACACATCTTTCTCTGAAACCACGTCATCAATCAAGCTCACATTCTCCCACAGATACATGAGTGTGGCACTCAGTGTCACAGACTCGTTCAGGTGGGTCAGCTGAATGCAGACTTTCTCTTGAGAATCCGCGCGTATCAGAAAGGGCACCAGCACCATGTACTGCCTAGGAACAAGGGAGAAGGATAGGTCAGAGGAGGAGGAGGAACAGGTAAGAGGAGCTGTGTATAAAGAACAAATAAACCAATCTGATGACTACAACCTTCACCACAAGGGAGAAGGGTGCATTTTCCAAGAGTGTAACAAGATTTCCAGCACGTCTGTAGCAGCAGGGGAAAGCAGAGGCTAGTCTCAAATGTAAAATACTAGAGGAAATCCCCACATGAACATCTGGAAAAGATATGTTTTTCTAGGTTCTGGCACAACAGCAGCACTTCTTCCTGGGATCCTGAATAAAGGCAGGGGGAAAATCAATTGTCACCTTTGCTAGACACTGTTAGTAGCATTCAGGAGCCACACAAATGCCAGTACCCAGTGAATAAATTCCATTGGCTACACACTGCGAAGCGTCTGTAGCACTACTCTCGCTTCTCGCAGAGATCCAAAACTGCCACAGCGTGGTGCCAGATCTTAAGCAAAAACACAAACAGGTTTCAGGTTTTCAGGGAAGCAAGCCTATGTGTCTTAGCTCAACAGGGGATCCCGGCTCAGCCCTACGCAGCCTCCTTCCTTCCCAGCGTAGCAACTTGCCGGTGGCGTCCCGGTGCCCAGAACTGCATCTGGGAATCAAGCCCGATCCACCTAATGCTAACCGTGCTTCGGTTTTGGTGGATGAGGACCGGCCTCCGATGGGCATACCCAGAGCAGCAAGCAGATGGGAGAAGAGCCCTCAACACCTCAGCAGTAAGGCACGGCATTCCCTTTAGCAGTAGCAGAGGCTCTGGCACCTTTTTGTCCATCAGCTGGTCTGCAGGGAGCACGCTCTGGCCCCTCAGATCCCACTGTGTCTCTTCCCTGCGTTTGATGAAAGCACTGCAGCACAGCCTTGCTCAGAAACTCCCCTGCACCCCTTGCAACTCTGCGATGGGTGAGGTGCCCTGTGCTTTGCAGGAGAGGAAGAGACATGGCCAAAAAGCCAAAGGAAGGAGTCTTTGGGATGTCAGGACCCTCCATGCGCGGCTCCTACCACACATGTACACACATGCACACAACACAAATGTCCTTTGCATACAAACAGGGCAAAAGGGGGTGAAAGAAGGGAAGCAGGACAATATACCCTCACAGACCTGGACAGTCACAGTCTTACTGTGGCACATTATCCTGGGTGAGAAGGGAAATTTCATTCTACTGGCTGTGCTGAAAAATGTTAATTAAAAAATAAAGCCATTTCCAGTGTGTGCCAGATGAGCTATTTGTTCCTTTTCTTGTCATCATAATCTAAAAAAAGCCACTCCCAACTCCTGGGCATTTCACCCTGGGAGTAGGACAGTCAACCCAAAATTAAGCCTTTTACTGTCCTTTCAAAACAGTTCGTCTCTTAAGAAGAACTCATTGCACAGACATTTATGAAAAGTTGTCTTTCAAAACAACAAATCTTGTGCATAAAATTTTGTTGAAATCCTGTCTATTCACTGAAACAGCAAAAGGTATTCTCATAGAACTTTCCCTCTTTTTTTTCTTTTTTTTCTTCCCCTGAAGTTTTACTGATATCTCAGTTTCATAGCTTGTTTTGCATCTCTCTCAGGCACAAGAGTTCCTGTTTGTAGAAGGCACTTTACCCAGCCCTGGTGTCTTTATTCCTGGATAAAAGAAATTAGATAGAAGACAAGGGACAAAGTAATAGACAAAGGAACACAGCCGAGGTCTCCTGCCTGCCCAGAGATCCCCCAGCATAGCTTACGGCTCTGTGATGGGTGAAGTGTCTCCCGGAAGGAAGAAGAGGAGGAGGAAGATGCTTGATTTGATAAGCAGCCCGTTCTTCCCCATGGTACACAGCAGGACGTGGTGAGTCAAGCAGACACTCAGTGTGGTCCAGTGCTGCTTTTACTCCCCCTCTGCTCTCCCAGTCAACCCCTTTATACTCTCCTCTGCAAACAGCCCAGGGGCTGGAGGAGATAAGGGCTGGGGGCCAGGGCCCATCCGGAAACAGGGAGAGGCGGTAAGGAGGAGCTGGAACTAGCAGCTCCAAGTCCGGGCAGAAGGCCAGTGCTGGGGGAGAGAGGGAGGGGAGGGTTCCTGGCAGGCCAGAGCTGTGTCTCTTTTGGGGCAGGACAGAGGCAATGGAAGAGGAAAGGTTGTAGCTAAGGAAAGAAGGGCTAACAGCAGAGCTTGAGGGGAAGGCCTCCATTTCTGGCAGGGCTCTCTCTATGGAGCTGGACATGGCACTGGTCATGGAGGTTGCTGGAAGAGGAGGAGCTGTTTGATTTCCTTCAAACTGCGAGCAGGAGATTGAGCAAGGATTTGGGAAAAAAGCATGTGTGTGTGTCTAAGTCCCATTAATAGGTTGTGAAAACAGGGAATGGAGACTGAAAAAACCTTCCATCTCCACCCACGCTGTTCCCTTTTGCTCTCCGTTCCTGGTCCCATCAAAGCTAATGCCAGGAAAAGAGGCCAGAAAGTGCCTGGACAATCAAGTAATTTAAAATAATCTGGCCTTCACCCTGACAGAAACAGGGACAGTGACATGATGGGAAGTTGCCAAAAGTTCAACCCATTAACAGCATGTAACACATTAACCAGCTGCCCAGAGCAGCAGCTACCCTCACACACCAGAACATATGTGGCCTGGGTCTTACTTTCCTTCTACTGGTTCTAGTTCCAGGTCAAGTTATTGGTACATCTAGATCAAATTATTGCTGCTTGGTGGAGTCAACCTGGTTTAATTAAGTGAAAATCCATGTAATGCACTGTGATGGGCAACGCTGCGCCATAGAGGAAAATGGGGTTTTTAGACCACTGTCTTTTCTTGGTCTGCAGCAGGAGGATCAATAGCTCTGGTAATTATTACCCTTGCAAGTGGCAGTAGCATATCTTACTTATAGTTCTAATAAAATTCCAAAGAATGGAGATCTATGTTAGAAGATGTTAAGCATAGTTTTCAGATTAAAAAGTGTGCAGGATAAAGTGATTTTCTGTCAGTCCTATCCTTCTCCTACTATAATCATCAAAACTTTGGTAAGCTCAGGAACCCTGGAGTTAAGAAATCCAAGTGCAGTGCAATAACAAACCTTCATTACAGACCTCATTCTGCCCTGCAGTGACTGTATAGGAAAAAAGAGGATAGTGGTCCATGTGCACTTTCCTTGGGGACTGCACAAAAGTCGGCCCAGATTTGTGCTCTTCCTTCTACATCTGATACCTAAAGATGGCTTTGCTTGCCCAAAATGAATGTAACTCAGGAAAGTCTGCCTCACTCAAAGAGAAGAGGATTTGTACGTGGGCTGGTCAAAGCCCTTTTGAAGATGACACTTTACAGTTGTAAAGGTCAGGAGCTGGACTGATGGAACATAAACCTGACAGGAACAAGCATGGCAGAGGGAACTAGACCTACCCTTTTTGTCAAATAGCCAAACAGCTCCCAAGCCAGGTCCTGATCATTAGGACCTTGGTCCAAAATGTGCTCTGTAGCCAAAAACTGAAGAAAAATGTTTTCAATCCATTCAGGCAAGGTACACTAGGCAAGCTCAGAGACATGCTCATCTCACCTACATATCATGATAATATGAGAAGCTGTTTCTTCAATGGTATTCTCTGATAAGGTAACTGGGAGGTTCCCTTCTACAGATGCTACCACCATTTTGACAAACCAAGCAAAGTGTCCAGCATTATTTCATAGTGTCTGGCAACTTCCTAGGAGTCAGGAACAACCATCTTTTGATAGCTGAATGGACTCTGGCACAGATAAAATGACTCGCCCAAAGTAACCCAGACAACCCAAGATGAAAACTCAAAGTTTTGACCTCCTACTACACTGCAGTTTCCCCAGGTCTGCATGTTGCAGGCATGGTTATAGAAAAGCAGACGCACCCTTACTGTAAAACATTCTCACCTGAGACCCTCATCTCAGTGAACTCTATACGAGGCTCAGCAGACATCCACTTAACTAAGTATGCTAAGGTCTGTAATTTTGTCTTTATCTGCCTTGACACCTTCATGTGTAACATCCTTTTAAGCAGATGGAAGATAATGCTACTGGCAGCTGAGAAGGATTTCCTGCAATTATAAAAAAAAAGTGAAGCAAATATATGTAGTCTGAATTGAAATGCTTAAGTTGGTTATTGTGCTTCTATGATTGCAGGAATAAGATCTCTCTTCAGCCTTCTCTGCTTTAGAATAAACCATCCCAGCTGTGTCAGCCTCTCCTCACAGGGGAGATGCTCCAGTCCTTTCATCATCTTTGTGGCCCTGTGTTGGACTCTCCAGTATGTCCACGTCTCTCTTGCACTGAGAAGCCCAGAACTGAACACAGTGCTCCCAAATATTCACTGTGTTTTTATGGTGTTCAAACTCTGAGCCTGTCTCTGCTCTATTTGAGCTGAAAGATCATTGCATTAAGGGTTTGCCCACTGCTTCCTCTATCTGCAGTATGAAAAGGCAGAGGTGGGGAGGAAAACAGGTTCTTGGTGGATTAAATAATTACACAGAACTAGCTGTATTCCTTTGACTCCAGAAGTCCAGTTTCTTGACTAGCTTGGTTAAACCTGCCTAATTCCTCCAAACGGAGAGAAGAAATGGCACAGGTACACACTTTTGGTCCAGTGCAGTCCTGGAGATTTATTTTCACAGCTGGATTTACAGAAGCTGTAGTTTCATTTCACCCTCTTCTCTCCCACTCATACCCCTGGGATGCAAAAGCAGAGGCTGCCGCTGGGAGAAATCCATTTATATATTTCTGTCAGTGAACAGCAGACTTCATTTTCCCTGTCCTTCTGATACCAGACAGTGGAGATGCAGGGAATGGAAATGAAACCTGATGCTCAAAACTGAAGGAAAATGACAAGGTCCCCCTCAGAGATGTGAAGACACCCCTTGTGACAAAGCTTTTGTTTTGCCCTTATAGGACAAATAAGGGAAAGACTAGGCCAGGGAATATGTCCCAGGTCTCATCTGGTCACAAACAGCAGTAATCCAACACTTGTGGACTGAGAATAGATCTATTGCTGAGGGTAACTCAGCCTCATGGGCAACAAACCTGTCCTTGTAAAATACTTTAGTGAGGGTGTGGAAAAAGCAAGTCCTTGCTCTTGTGTGAAGCTTCAGTTTGCAGGACAATGATCCGCTCATACCACTGATGAGGTTGTTGTGAGATGAAAAAGCACATGGGATTTATCTAAGCGATTTCTCACAGATCCATGGAGTGGGAACTTCACAGCTGGAGGCATGAAACTGACCTTTCATCACGACAGCACAGTTTTGCACAGGGCTGTTAAAGAGCACCCTGCAAGAGACATGGAACAGTAGTGAGAACGAAAGAAAATACTGAGATTGTCTCCTGGAGACAAAAAATTAAAAACATCTCATATTGAAGGGTGTAGCCCAGAGGAAGAGAAACAACCTGACCTACAAAAGGCAGCTGTTAGAAAATAAAATGTACACCAAAGAACCCATCTACCTGCCACAGCTAAGTAATTTTGCTGTCATAGAACCCAAATCAGAAGCAAACACAGACACAATCCTGTATCCCTGCAGTGTCAGTGACATCCACCCTCATGTGAGTGGCAGTGGTGAAAGTTTCACGGAATGATCACTGCCTTCAAGGAGTTTGTAGGAACAGAAAGCTGGATTTATTCAGGGAACTAAGCCAAGTGTACTGACCTGTTGACAGTGAGATCTTTGGCAAGTTTTCCTTACTGGAGAGGCTTTAGAAACTAACTCATTGCCTAAACTGCCATAAAAATGAAAGGATCAGGCAAAGTCACTGGATAAAAACATGTTTTCCCTCATGCAAAACACTGAGCTTGGTCCAAGTAAAGACTGAGATGAAATTAAGGTTCTGACTTAGGTTGGCACCAGCAGGACAGCAAAGGGCTGGGTCCTCGCACCCGGTGACACCAGCATTCAACAGAATGGGTGCAAGGTGACTAAACCCAGTAAAGCCATATGCCTTTCTGACCAAGCACCTCTGTGCTGGTGCAGATAAGTGAAGTCCTTGGTCTGAGCAGCAGGGGGGAAGTAGAGAGTGAGATACTAATGCTTGACCTGCTTTTCACAAGTACATGCCCTTAGAAGATGCAGGTCAGTAAAAAGTAAACCGTGTTGAGCTTAATGCAGTACAGGTGACAGGAAGAAGAAAATCTGCTCAGGAAGAAAGCTCCTGACATCTGGAGGAGGAACTCTGGGTGTTCTGGAACACCAGGCAATCTGAATAAGCAGTATTGTTTTTAAAACAGAATGAAACTCACTTGGCATCACCGAATATAGAGCCATCCTCCCAAATCCATCCAGCGTTTGTACTGTTCCTCAGTCCAACCCAGAAACGCTCTGCTTGAATACGCTTGAAGAGATCCTAGAAATGATGATGAATTACAAAGTGACTAATGAAAGCCAGCCTGAAAATGGAGGTAAGGATCAGTAAAGAGAACAGAGGGCAAGATACATCCCCTCACCTCACTGTTCTTTAAGTGACTGACAATACTACTTCCCCACACCTTGTAATGACAGGGCCAGGAGCTGGACTCGATGATCCCGATGGGTCCCTTCCAACTCTGCATATTCTATGATTCTATGATTCCATGACTGGCTCTGTGATTCTAAGAACTGCACCCCAGTCTCCTGGAGTTTCCTGCACAGAGCTCTATGTAGGAAGGTATGCTATTAATATTAACACTCTACCATACAGCTAACTAGCAAGTTAATATGAAGTATTAACAATTAAAGGCAAAATCAGGGCAGGAAGAGCAGGGTAGGGCAGGAAGTGCAGGCAGTGACAGATCTGTGTAACAAACCCATTAGGAAAGCTCTTAAATTTTAAACACGTTTTCCTCTTACGTGTTTTCAATGTTCATCTCCTTTTAGCTAACTTTTAACTTCTGATTATTGTTAAAAGGTGAAGCCTGCAACAGAAATTCAGCCCTGAAGTAAATTGCCCATCCCCAACCCTCTTCCCCACAAAAAAGACAAAGCCAGCAGAGGTAAGTTTGTCTTGTCCACCTTTGCAACCGAAGAAGAGCAAACTTTCAGGGGTATGGCTAGGCTCCATCCTTATCTCCTGCTTCCATAAACAAAGCTTCAGAGAAGACATCTTCACAGAGAAGCATTAACAAAGCTGGCTTGGTAAAGTCGTGGGAATAGGAGAAGCTTGAGGAATCATTGGAGTGTTGCTGGTGGTTTGGAGGTGACTACGCTTTTCTGGCACTTGAAGGTCGAGCACTGACAGCCTTTGCAGTACAAGGCATGGATAGCTAGGAAAGTCTGGTTTACATGGGTGAGTCTGAGCAGGGAAAATGGGTAACACTCTAGTAGCAGAGATGGTAGAAAGAAAGCAGCAGGAGCAGGAAGGCTTTCTTCATGCAGAGAAACGGGTAATCTGGGGAAGATGCCTATTTCTCAAGGAGTCAGGATTTGTCCAAGCAAATGTGAGAGCCTGGTACATACTCTCAATCAAGCAGAGACCTGGCTTTGTAATCCTCCAGAGAACGTCATACAATGCAACTTCTGTCCAGGGACTGGAAGCTGTCCACGTTCATTGGACCTGAGCTAATAAGCCCTGGCTTGAGCAAAACTGGACCAAGGTTTCTGCTCTACTTAAGCAGATGTGCCTCAGCACCCCAGTAATCAGCTCTACCCATTTCTCTAGTGACCATACATGCCCCTGCCCCCACAGAGCACCTGCACTGGAACACATGGTTCCTTACTTCACCAGCACAACTGAGGTACTTTGGCAGAGAGAGGAAGTAAGCATTGAAAAGAGACTGAGAAAGAAATATCTAAGCATGAACACAGGGAATGGCATGGGTCACTGAGCAGGAGGAGCTGGAGCGGTCACAGGGAGGAGAAGCATCGCCTTTGCAAAGGAAGCATTCCTTGAGAGTGGGTACGTATCGGTTTGCAGGCAGTGAGTACAATGACTGCTCAGTGCCACGGTCATTTCCTGTAATCATTCATATCAGCCTTATTGAGAATAGGAGGGGAGGTGGAGAGGAGCAGTGGAGAAGGCTGTCTCCTACCATCCTTCATAGGATGATTCCGAGTGCTTGACAGTGACCCTCATCTCTCCCTTCTCCCCTTTGCTTCTCTGCTTCCTGCAAACTTTGTGGTGTGTAACATCACAGTCGTAAATCCTTCCTCTCCTTTAAAACCAAAACATTGCTCAAGTGACAGCACTGCTTGTATGTCAGTTACTTAGGTATCTGCAAGGAAATGGGAGATCCTCCAAGCCAAAGAAAACGGTTACCATTTCCCAGGTATCACTCATCACCGCGAGGTGAGCTCCCTGTGCCCTGCAGGATTCCTGGCTGGAATTCCAGTCCTTCTTCTCGGTGGAGAAGGAGTAGCAGCTCCCTCTGTAGGCCACCCACTGTTGAGGGCAGCGTGGGTGGCAGTCACCTGTAAAGAAGTCAAAATACTCATACTCTTCTCTACCATTAACCAACAGAAACACTTGTCAGCAAGGACCTCCCAAGAAACAACTCTTTTGGACAGTTAAAATGCAGAAAACTCAAGTCAGGGTAAGATTCTGCAAATAAAAGTGTAATTTCAAAATCTTCCAATAGTCACGTGCACTCTGATGCTCGTACAAGCATGCACACACCCGCCCTGCCCCCAGGTTTCCACTGAACCACTCAGATACCCAATAACTAAAACTGGCTAGCTAAAAACACATCACACTCTGTCAGTATGGTGTGATCACATCTCACCTTAGGTGAACGGATTTCAAGCCGCTAACAGTAAGCTCCGCCACATGGTCTAGCACCTTCTGCATGCATGCAAATACATTACAGACCTATTTGTTCTGCAGTTTACCACTACATTTACCAGGCAAGTCTACAAAGACTTTTTAATATGTTTAACTGTTCTTTGCCACAGGATCTGAAATGGGTTGCCTGGAGTCTGCATGAGGAATATATTCTTCAAAATATTCTGGATAGGCAGTGGGTGCATAAGGCTGGTAGAAACTTAGAATAGTTTCTGGTTTTAACTCCATTTAATGGAGTTCCTGTGGTTAGATGTGTCGCTGGTCCTTTACTGTTGGTTGCTCGTTCTCAGCAGCCCTTTGTGCACTTACTCATCTTCCAAATCAAAGCAATCGCTAGGGAGATGCTCAGTGTCCCTAAGCCTATGGCGAAGCCCTTCAGAACTGCTGACCACAGACAGGGAGCTGTAAAAGAGAAAAGAAACCGTAGTGAACAGAAGCCACATGAAAACTGACTGTGGTTTTATGTAGCTTGCTTGTGTCCTGGTCATTTCCACAAGGAGCTGCACTATTTAGAGCATCGTGTCTGTCTACACTCTGCACATGGCTGACATCACTGTCCCTGCCCAGGCAAACTGGGGCCTCCCCATGTCCCTGCCCATCAGCCCAGGGCCCCCTTGCAGCTGGGTTTGGGGCCATCAGTCCCTGCCTGAGCTTCCCAGGGGGTACCTGTCTTCACATCAGCCACAGCTCTGCCCCTGCCTGGCTACAGAGCCTGCTGGTCCAGCCTCCATGGCAGGTGACCCCAGCAATGGAAGCACCTGCCACAAGTCAGCTGGAGCCACCCAGGTACCATGTGGCACCTTGTGCTGGCAGGAGCCTCCCAACAGATCCACTCCTGCCTCAGCACTGAAGCTTGGGATGGAAACTCAGAGCTGCACTGCTACAGCCACCATGTTCCAGCTTATATGTAAAAAGAAATCCAAAGCTTTTCCCCCAGCTCTCCCAGCAACAGCAGCAGGTTTAATCTCAGCATCCTGTTCACAGGCTTAGACACATGGTCATGCTACATCTTCCCAGGATAATCCCAAGTCAGTCCTATATTTTCATATTCCATGGTAGGGTGGCAGGATGGGAGAGCCAGCCTTGAAGACCTTGGGATGTCTCTCCCTTCACACTTTCACCACCGCTGTTTGCTGTTCACTGGCTGCCAGTGGCAGAGGGTGAGTCCTTGGGGCAACCTCCACTGCAGCCCAGCAGAGCTTCCTTTCAAAGGGCTGGTCAGGACTGGCCTGTAGAGATCTGCTCATGTACAGCATGACATGTTAACTTCCAGGCTACGTTGCTTTTCCGTTGTCATCTCCTGGAGCTGTGTTTGACCTGAGAGGCATGCACTTTGCATAAAACATTTGAAATCTCAGCACTGAAGTCTCCTCTCTCCCAGACAGAGGAGAGGATGACACTGGCACAGATGAGCCCCAGGTGAGTTTGGTTTGCTTGTTTTATTAATCTCAGTACGATAGCACAGACAAAAGCACTTTCTAAGAAGCAGTAAATGTGCAGCTCTCTTATGTACCACATCCTGCTCTTGTGATGTTCCAGAGCCTTCTACCCCAATGTAGCAGCAACATCCCCATGGATCTCATGAAGTTTGAGGTGCTTCTCTCTTGGTCATGTCATGAGACCCAAAGAAACACATCTGATCTCTTGGTGGAGGTTGAAAACAAACCACATATAAAGAATATTGTGAGAAAGACAAAGAAAGCCAGTGCTAAAACAAAAGGGGAAGGGACTCCACTTAAAAACAAGAACGCATCCTTTAAACATTGGAAACTTTGTCCAAACGCAGAAAGTAGACGACCAGATCAGTACTTTGATCTTCAGCAGTTTGCAGGCTCACTAATGTCAAGGCCAGTTCTCATCTATAGCAATACATTTAGGCCTGCGGTTTTAGCTAGAAGAAGTTTCTAAGGTAACAAGGGAGATGATGAGGGAGCTTTGTTGTAAGCATCATTCTTCTAGTAGAAAGATCTTTTCTAAGATAGAGGTTTTCTCACGTTTCCTGAAGCTTGTAGGATCTTCTAGCTGTCCCAAACATAGTTTAAAAGTAGTTACATTTCTTATTTTTTAAAATCATTATTAAATAACAAAACCCCATCTCTTTTCAGAAAAAGAATACAGAAAGACTTTTCAGTTACAACCTACTCCTCACCTTTGCACAAAGGGACAACAGAAGAACTGAAGGACTTGGACTGGGTCTGGAACTTAAACTTGATTCTGCTCTCTATTCCTCTTGTTTGTATCCCTGGAAGCTTGGGTTTTGTCATCAGATCAGGCCTCAAGAGAATGAAGTCAGCCCGAGGTTAAGGGGTAGGGTGGAGATTTTTCTCTGCAGATTACAACTGAAAACTTGGCAAAAGGGGATAAACATCTGATGAAACGTAACTCCTGGTTCTGGGATCACATTTGTGCTTTTGTTTTCCTTCCTCTCTTGCCTCTCCAAAGAAGGTATCTCCTGCATCCTTCAGATCAGTGTTACATTTTAGGGAAAACTACTGCCAGGACAAGGCAACCGGGATGGCAGTCTGTGAAATGGTTAATCCTTAAATGTCAGCACCGGGCAGGGAGCTGGTGCCTCCTGGCAATGAATGGAGCAGTTCACTCTCTATTGTTTCAAACCAGCTGCAGAAAAAAGGGAATGATTCATCATCAAAACAAAATCCCAGGGCACCTCCACAACCCCAGCAGTGGGAGAGTCACTGAAGTTCGCAAAAATGAAAAAAATATGGTATTAGACAATTTTGGAAGGAAAAAAATAACAAAGTGAAGTGGGAAAACAGGAAGTGTTTGAGATGAATTTAAGCTGCAGCTGAACTGCAGGGATCAATCCAGAGAAGTGGAATAAAGTATTTCACAAATGAGGAGTTTTACCTGCTGCATAAAGGAGTCCCTGCAGTTCACACTTTTTAAGAGAGGTTCAAGGGTTTTTGTTTGATCCTCAGCCCCCGAACTACATGTGAAGCTCTTGTAGGAGTGGATGAGAGAAGTACCTAAAATAACTTTGAAGCAGGAGGAAAATCTGAATAGACCATCCAGAAATATTTCCATGTAGTCACCTGAGGAACTGTGGAAGAGTCTATCCAAGGGGGGAAGTGGACTGATGGAATAGATGGTAAATATCCAGTGTTACCACTTTCTGTGTACAAAACACCCCATTAGGTCTCTCAGTGCTCTGGAGAAATTATTCTGATACTCTCTATTCACTTGCAAGCAACATGACCCAATATTTTTAGGTTTGTGAGTCCAGATTGAGTTCAAAAATTGAAAGCTTAAATTAAAGTTAGCATTTTACAATTCAATTCATCTAGGACAATCTGAAGAATGTCATGGCACTGTCCCAAACAGCTCCCCCCGGCTCCTGCCTACCTCAGTATGGAAGCAGCATGACTACCTAGAGCCAAGGAGGAGAATTTGAGAAACAAAGATTCTGTTCTTGGCTGTGGCACAGACCTGTTTATTGCTGTTACTACAAGCACACTACACAGGCTAACACTGTCTTAAGTGCCTGCTGTACTGACGTTCTGGTAGTGCAGCCTATCTAAGGTTCTCTGGAAGCCAAACAGAAGAAACAACCAGGGCAACTCTTCATTTTTGAGGAGTCCATAAGCACCAAAACCTACTGGTTTGACCAGAGGACTTATCTACACACCTGTCATATTGTGCCTACAAAGTCAGCAAGGTGTGCATTTGACCAGAGGAGAAATACCTGAGAGCACGTATCTCAGAAGTGATGGAGGCAGGGACAGAGTTGAACAAAAAGATCTTCAAAAGAAAGGTACTTAAACTGAGCTCCTTAGGGATCCCTTGCATGTTGAAGAGAGCTGAAAAACAATCAAATAATATGCAAAAAGTGTGTTCAAATATCAGCTTCCTTATTTTAGGCTCTCTGACCACAGCTCAAAAAGATGAGGGTCCATAAAAGAATGTGCAGAGATGTTAAAAAGAAAAATGCAAACATCTCAAGAGGATATCAGGTAATCCCCTTTCAACAGGATGAGGGTGAACAGGAATGGCAGGAATGAAAGGATGCCACTGTGTTTTCTGATGCGACAGAAAACATCATTTCTGATGAAAACATATGCAAAAGCAAGACTGCCTTCTAAACAGATAGAGTATAAGTACCAGATAGGAACTCAGGGGGTTCTGTGCTGGCTTTGTTTCCATAGTGAAGCAAGTGACCAGGCAGCAGTAAACACCACAGGTATAAGAAATTATTCTGATCAGGACATAGAAATCTCATACCCTACAGTGAGAGTCCCCTTTGCTGTAACAGCTCTGAAAATTTAAGGTCAACCACTAGTGTTGCAGTCAATGCAAAACAACTCATCTAAAGCACACTGACACTTCATAGAAGAATCATAGAATGGATTGGGTTGGAAAGGACTCTAAGATCATCGAGTTCCAACCCCTCCGCCATTTTGCATGAAGGAAGTATTTACAAAGAATGATCACCAACGCAAAGTTTCACTCTTTGAAGGTGGTGTTTCTCAACTAAGCTGCAAGAGAAATTGTTCAGTGTGACATTTGCAGGTCTAATCAGGGGTAATAGAGGGGAAATAAGGAAAGAAAAAAATTAAAGAAAGCATTAAGAAAACCTTCCTGATGGTGTTCTGAAGAACTGTTTCACGGCAAAAGCTGAGTATTTGCTCACTGGGAGGTATGTAACACTAGAACACAGAAAGCAGGAAAAAATGTATCACAAAAGAATCTTGCCTAGCCCCACGGGAGAGAGGCTGGATGATCTCATATGCTTTCTCTGTCTCTGATCTCTGATTAGCATACGTCTCTAATTTATCTGTATTCGCATCTTGCCTGCCCTTCAAAGAACTATTGCCCACAGCCTCTTACTGCTGACAAGCAGACAACTTCAAGTCTGTTTTGAAGAAAAGGATGCCTGTGTTGAATGCCCAGGAGTAGACACTGAAGGAGGTCAGTGAGAGGGAGGGGAAAAATGCTGGGTCTCCAACTCATCAGCATTTATCACATCAAAATATTCACGGTAATTTTAGAACCAAAGCAGCAGCTCTCAAAGCTGGCACTCAGAATCAGTGGCCAGTTTGGAGTGCTTCAGTTAGACCTTGCTTCCACTCAAAGTAAAAATTTTGGTTGACCTACCTCATCCATCTTTCCTCACCTCTTTTTTCCTGTGCAGCTTTGGCCCTTGGCGGAGGAGTCTGAGAGAATTTGACAGAAGTATACATTACTTCCTCACTCTCATCAGCTGCAGAAATTTCTGATCTGCTTCCCTCCATGCCAAAGCAAGGAGTGTGCACAACAAGATGTTTCGATCAGGCTGTTGAACAACAGGGCTCAACGCCTGTGAAACAGGAAACCTGAGGCTATATTCAGAAGACAAGAAACGTGAAGCTGCAACCTGTCTCCAGCTGCTCAAGATAACCAAATTTACAACGGAAGGGAGAGCAGTGGAACTGCAGCAGCTTTCATTTTCTAACCTGATGGAGGATGTCTGAAGAACAGCTGCTAATGGAAAAGGTGATTATCACAAAGTTCAGGGGTATTCTAATTGTTGCCAGCTCAAGAGGGTGTGGTTACACTGACAGTTGGGAGGATGCATGCTGCTCTGAGGAGCTCCCTTCAGGGCAGGAACAGCGGGATGGTGACAGCACAAGGTAGAAAAGGTGAATAGCGAGATTACAAGATGAAAAGTTGGATAAGCAACGGCTACGGCAAGCTGGCAGCCCAACTGCTGTCAAAAGGGAAGTAGAGGTGGACAGCAGGGGTTTGAAAATGAAACCTTGAGGGCTTTGGACACTTCCGCTTTGGACTGGGAACTCTGTCTACACCCAATGCTGGTGTGAATGTGCTTGAGACACAGGGCAGGCACTGAGAGCTGGCGTTCCTCTAGTCCCTCCGACTCAGCATCTCAACAGCATCAGTACAAGGGACACATGGACATACTGAGGAGAATCTACCAAAGGGGCACAAAGAGGATAAAGGGACCAGACCTTCTGTCCTGGGGGGAAAGACTGAGAAATCTGGGACTGTTTGGCCTGGGGAAAAGACTTCTTGGTTAGGATCCAATCAATGTACATAAATACCTGAAGGGAGGGTACAAGAAGAGTCAAACTCTTCAGTGGTGCCCAGTGACAGGACAAGAGGCCACGAGCACAAACTGAAAGACAGAAGGTGTTGCCTCTGAACATCAGGAAACACCTTTTTACTGTGAGAGTGACTGAACACTGACAGAGATTGGCCAGAGAGGTTGTGGTGTGTCCCTCAGTGGAGAGTTGCCTGGACACAGTCCTCGGCTGTAGGTGGGCCAGGTTGTAGGTGGCCTGGCTTGAGCAGGGGGTTCGACCAGATGACCTTGAAAAGTCCCTTCCCAACTCAATCATTGAGTGATTCTGTGATCAGCAACAACAGGAAAGGCTACTTTTCTTCTGAAGAACTGACTATTGATGAGAATAGTTCTAGTTGTGCCAGGGAGGGTTAGATTGGATATTGGCAAAAATTTCTTCACCAAAAGGGTTATCAAGCACTGGGACAGGCTGCACAGGGAAGTGGTTGAGTCACCATCCCTGAAAGTATTTTAAAAGATGCAGATGTCGAGCTTAGGGAGATGGCTTAGTGCTGGGCTTGGCAGTGTCAGGTTAATGATTGAACTCAATGATCTTAAGAGTCTTTTCCAACTTAAAAGATTCTGTGACTCTATGGTGGGGAGTACTGATGCTTCCAGCACCCCAAGAAACCTCTTAGCTGCATGGTTGGCTGGTTTTTGTTTTAATCCACATATTGGGGGATGTTTGTCAGGCTCAGGCTGCACTCCTTCACCACAGCACAGTACAGTTAATTTCCAGTAACTGTTTGGGCATGCTCAACAAAGAAGTTGGGATGATTGCTACCTCCAGCAGGGATGATTGTTCCCCCTTCTGGCGACATGTTCTAAATTTGAGAAATGATTGCATGGGAGGATGCTTATCTGACACAGAGTGCCCAGTTTGTTACAATGCACGTCTGGGAAGGGACTGGATATTTCTGCCAATTTCTCTACTTGCCTCTAAGGGTGGCATACTGCACCCACAAGATTCCTTCCAACCCTAGGTAGGGCCTGTGGACAGCAAGATAGGAGTGTGTGCTTCAAAGGAAGGGGAAGGCAGAAGACAGCAGAGCAAGACAAGAGGAAGAAGTCTCTCCTAAATGCTTTGAATGGATAATAGAGAAGTCTAAAGAGGGCTGTCGAGCTCAGATAATTTGCTATACTCACAAGGGAGAGTTTAGCTGGGAAGATAATCTGTATAGCTGAAAAGTAACTAACAGGATTCAGACACAGCTTAAGTGTTCAGATCTGATTTTGTCTCTTTGGTAGATTATCTCCAGTATGTCCATGTTCTGTCATACTTTGGAATAAAGCTGTCTCTCCCAGCTCCTGCCAATGTTGCCGCTTTTAAGTGCCCAGGCCACCTGCTGGCCCAGAGTGACCACAAAGACAGCGCTATTTGTGAAGAACTGGAGAAGTGAAAGCCGGTGGGAAAGAATTAAGAGCTCTGTTTTAATGTGGTTTACCTTTTTTTTTCTAATACCAGCGATAAGTTGAGTTCTTTGAACAGGAAGTAGAGAGGGAGCAATCTCACTGTAGAAGGTGTGAGGGCAACTCTCAGTTATTAGCTAAGTGTGAATAAATAAATTTGACTTCTGCAGCTGTGCCATTCTGTCAGTACAGAATCACAGCATGACTAAACCAATCAGTTTTCCAGGAGCCAGCAGCACTTTTTCCCCAGTTCTTCACTACTGAAGCAGCGTACTGTGGGGAAACCTCCCAAATTTCTCTGAAACAAGTGCCTTCTCCAGCATGTTGGTAAGTTCACTAAGTACAGCATTTCTTTCTTAACTAGAGGATGCAAAAGCCTCAGAACTCTGGCAAAGAACATCTGTCACTTCCAGTAACAGACCCCTGGAAAGTGGACTCTCTGAGAGCACATCATAAGGAGATGTCCTTTGAAGAGGCCAGTCTCAATAATAATTTATAGCTTTATTAATGACATCCAAGATGCTCAAGCACACACACATCCTGTGCTGGACCTGGAATTCCTCTAGTGGCAAAACTTGCAGGACCTAAGGGAGGCACCTCTATTCCCAAGTATAACAGAACATGGGGAGAATCCACCAAAGAGGCACAAAGTGGGGACAAAATCCGAAGGATCAATGTCACAAAGCAGTTTTGTGAAGCGGCCGAGACCCCTTGCTCGTTCAACACAAGTCACTGGAGGCACCTGGTGGGGATGGCAAAGCTCAACGACAGTGAGGGGCTGCTACCGCCTCCGGCAGCGGGAGCGAGGGGAACGGTGATGCCGGGAAGCCTTTCGTTCCTGCCGATGCGGCCACCTGCCTGCGCCTGCTCCGAACCTGTGCGGGGCACAGGAGAGGGGAACGTGCGACTTTAGCGAGCGAAAGTCACAGAGCACTTGATTGAGTTGATTTCAGGGAGGCCGGGGATACCCATCCCGCGGGGCTGCTTCCCACTGTTTCCCCCCGTCTCCCCCTGCCTCCCGCCGCCTGGCCGGGGCGG
>VZRQ01005746.1:39764-63971 GCA_013397975.1 Machaerirhynchus nigripectus
ATTGGAGCTGCGGCTCCCTCTGGCACCGCGCTCCGCGCCGACCCCGCGGCGACCCCGCGGCGACTCCGCGCCGTGAGGGCCCCTCCTCTCTGCCCGCCCTCCTCGTTCATTGGCAGCAATGCGAGTGGGGGCGGGGCCTCCGCGCGAGGTGCCACCGCCCATTGGCTGGTGGAGAGGAAGTGGGCGTGTGCGGGGCCGCCCCCCCGGCCCAGCCCGCCTTTCCCCCGTCCCGTATCATTCGCTGCCGAAGCGCTCCTGGGCGGGCGATCCCGGCCGCTCCCGCTCTCCCATTGGCGCCGGGCGCCAGTTCCGCCACGCTCTTCCAGGCTTCCGGCTTGCGGGGCGGGTGAGGGAGCCGGTCGGGACACGGAGGAGGCCGGTGCCGCCCGTGCCTGTGGTTCCCCGGGCCGCCCAGCATGGGATGCGCGTGAGCCGCGGGCCTCTCTTCCCTATGGGCGGCGGCGCCTGTGCCCGGGGCGGCCGCAGGTGCGTGCGGGGGGCTGGGGAGGTGGGGAGCGGGGCACAGCGAGGCCGCGGGGTGAAGCCGCGCTCCGTCCCGGGCGGGTCTGGGGCAGCGGCCGCCGGCTGCAGAGGCCCGGCCGGGCAGCTCCCAACGCCGCGCGGCAAGTTCCCGGGAGAAGCCGTGCCTGGGGCTGAGGGCAGGTCCTGCTTTTGGCCTCGGGAGAGAGGAGTCACGAGCCGTCGTGTCACGGGCTTCCTCATTTCTGTGACCGCGCACTGGAACAGATTGCCCGAGGAGGTTGTGGAGTCTCCCTCACTGGAGACATTCCAGAACCGCCTGGACACAATCCTGTGCTATGTGCTGTAGGGTGACCCTGCTTGGGCAGGGAAGTTGGACCAGGTGACCCACTGTGGTCCCTTCCAGCCTTACCCATTCTGTGATTTCTGCGTTTCTAACCTTGTTCTGGTGCCCCGTGGCGAGCAAAGCCCCTGCTCAGCAGCTGTGAGCTGTCGCGGTGGACTCTGCAGGGCTTTGGGGAAATCATTATGTTCAGTCCAACGGGCTCTGTGTCCGCCTGTAGGTAGGTGCTTATTTAGTGGAGGGAATGCCTTCCACCAGCGTCTGGAGCTTTACCAAAATCTGCAGCGCAAGAAGCAGAGGGAAATGGTTTCATATGTGATTTTTGGCATGAACCTGAAAGCCAAATATTATTATTGTTGTTGTTGTTGTTGTTATCATCATTATTACTGCCTCGTTGGTTGGACCTTACACAGGATGCCTCACTTTCCTCCTTCCCTCGTGGAAAGGAAGAAAGAAACTGTTCTGGGAAGTTGTGGTTTAGCATTATTAACGTCTTTCAGATTTTCAGCTAAAGGAGTACTGGAAAGATCATTATTAAGATTAAGGCTAATCACAGTGGCTCTTCCTTGCAAGCTCTTTGCATAAGAGCTGTGAAGATGATTGATTAGAGGCCTGATAATAATTTTCTGCTGACTGGCTTCTCAGTGCAATGCAATAACAAACAGTGGATTATGCCTGAAGTTTACTCCGGTGTTCAGCCTGTTGGACTCTGCTCTGGCAGCTAATTAATGTGCTCAGCAGCAAAACTTTTTGTGGTCTCAAGGCAAAATCAGAAAAGAGCCCCAGATCAGCCCAGGGAATTGTCTTGGGCTGTGCAAGAGATTCAGATTTAGTGTGTCTCTTGTGAACTGTGAGTTGTTTCTAGAGTTCAACTTCTCCTTTTTGCAGTCAGGACTGAGGAAGTGGCTAATCATTGACTCCATGACCCTGAAGTTAGCTTGCAGGGGGCTGAAACAGCTAATCCTCTGTGTTCTCTGTGGCACGTGTCCAGGATGTCACTGCCTCGCCATACCTCTGCCTTGCTGCTGGTCCTTATGGCCCTGGCTGTAGCAGGGGCTGAGCAGTCGGAAGAGAGGAGCTGTGATGTGATTGGTGATGAGAGCAGTGAGTCACAGATGGAGAGAGCCCTGCTGAAGAAACTGGAGCCCCTGAGCCACATGAGGTACAGCACAACACCCTGCACGCCTTGGGGCTGCACAGTGGGCCAAGGGGAGGATTTGGGTCAGACTGCAGAATGGGCTCCACCTGTTAGTATGGTCTCTGACTGGCTTCCAGGTTGGAAGTGCCCACTGCTCTGGGAGTTCTTTGTAATCCAGTGGGCTGTCTCTTCTGTCCTCTCCCTGCTGCAGGTTTAACGTGACTGTGGAGAAAGACAAAACAGAAAACTACGTCTACCAGTTCAGGGTGTGCAGGGAGGTCAACAGCACCTTGCACGATTTTGGTGGCCTGGTGCAAACAGATAGACAGAATGGAAAGACGACGGTGATAGGAAGAATCAATGAAACCCAGGTCTTCAATGGAAGTACGATTCCACTCAATACTTTGCTTACTCAGTAGCTGCCTTTCGCCTCCTGATCTGGATTTGTAGCCTCTATTGCTTCTCTCCCGGCAGGTGACTGGATCATGCTGATTTATAAAGGAGGTGATTCATATGGCAGGCACTGCAGTGGTGAGAAGAGGCGAGCTGTGATAATGATTTCTTGCAAGCGGGGAGTTACAGCGGTGAGTGACACCTGGGGTGAGAGAGCATCAGGAGGCTGCCAGACCAGTGGGTGGTTGTGAGCAGAGGGGCTTCAAGGGGGCAGCAAGCTGGCCTCCAGTGTCTGGTGCCCAGCTGCACCAACACTGATAAAACTGTCTCCTGGTGAAGTTCAGTGTGCGTGGGCGCGTTTTCACATGACTTCACTTTTCCCAAATTGCAGAGTTCATTCAGCATTATTTCTGAAGAGCGGGAAAAGGAGCAGGAGTGTTTCTACCTCTTTGAAATGGACAGCAGTGTGGCTTGTCCAGCTGAGAATTCCCACCTCAGCGTTGGCTCCATTCTACTGATCACGTGAGTCATTGGAGGAGCTGTTTGTGCCTGAGTCATAATCTCCAGTGCTATTTAGAAACATAGCAAATGCTATAGTAAGACTAAATAACTGCAGTATACTTTCCCACAGCCACCATTAGATGTTACTATGCCTCTGCGCTTTTCTGATGAAAGCTCTTGCTCAAGGCATGATGCAGGGCTGGTCTGTTCCCGGTAAACCTTTTCCTTTGTAACTTACAGACAAGTGCACTGAAACATGGGAGATTTGGCTTCCTAAAATTGTATGGTGGCTCTTTGCTGGAGCTGGGAACTCAGACCAGGAGTCTTGACTCATTTTCTGTGTTTGTGCTTAGAGGCACTACTTCACATAATGCTGCTAAAAGATTTATACAAGCAGATTGATAACCTGGGGACCTTTTATGGTCTGGTTTCCGTTCATAGCTCTGTTCTTGAGTGGTGCTCAGCTACTTGTTCCGATGCTAATATGAGGCAGGTAGCTGGCTCAGAAGAGATTGTCTATAGGATTTCCTCAGCTTTGATTTTTCGGTTTTTTTTGTTTTGTTTTGTTTTTTGTTTTTTTAATTCTGCCTTCTAGATTTGTGTCACTGATTGCAGTCTACATCATTGGTGGGTTCCTCTACCAGCGCCTTGTCGTGGGAGCAAAAGGCATGGAGCAGATTCCTCATTTTGCCTTCTGGCAAGATCTGGGCAATTTGGTGGCGGTGAGTGAAAATCCTTATATATTCTCAGCCTGGCCCATGTTAGGAGAAAATGGTACTGACTCTGTGTTTTGGGTAGACCTACCACCAGGGTGGAGCACCTTGAAGCAGAAGAAGAGGGTATCTGTTTCATTTTACTTGAGTATTCCATTTTTGAGACCAATTCCCTGCCTCTGTCCCGCAGCTGCTACATAACAAACTAGAACACGTGTTCCTCAGGAGTTCACACTTTCCGGGTAGAAATGTTCACCTGGGGACTGTGAAGTGCTTACATCTGACTCTGAAATCCTTCCTTGGTCACTGTAGGCAGTGCTATTTATCCTTCATACTTGCCTTGGCCTCATGTTGCTCCATACTGTTAAGCAGTATGCCCAGAGCTTTCAAGACTGAGTAGGATGTTTTTATGCCAGGTTTTGGGGAGATGTTTCAGGTAGCACAGGGATAGGCATAATCCCTTAGCCAAAGAGAAATCGCAGGAGCTGCTTTGCTTTGGATGCTGAGTCAACTGCAAACCGTCTGATGCTGGTGCTGTGTCCTGTGCTCGTAGGATGGCTGTGACTTTGTGTGCCGCTCCAAGCCTCGGAACGCGCCAGCTGCGTACCGCGGCGTGGGGGATGACCAGCTGGGAGAGGAGTCAGAAGAACGGGACGACCACTTGTTGCCCATGTGATAGGCTTTCCACACCAAGATCTTTTCTCCCCATCTCCCCAGTGCTTGTTTAGCCAGGTGCCTCCCAGCCAGTTCTCCTTCTCTCACTTCTGATTTTCTTTACACTGTTTGCTTCCGCTGTCTCCGGTGTGTCAAGTCCCATGGATGCCTCTGGATGTGAACAGCACTGGTTCCTAATGGCATGGCTTATAAATATAATGCTGGCTTAGATTTTAAAAATGCAGCAGAGCTGAGGGGAGAAGTGTTGACAGTTGAGCAGAAAACAGCAATATGGGTGTTCAGCACTGAGCAGGAATGGGAGATGAATCACTAAGAGGGTGCAGAAGGGAAAAAGGCTATTGGTTAAAACAGCTGACACTGTAAAAGGGATATTTTGTGTCTTTTTTTTTCCCCTAGGGTTTACAGAATCTGTAAGACACTGGAATTATTTTTCTTTGGATGCATTTTCAGCTTTTCTAGCTTCTGCACTGCTCTACAACTTCTGCCAGCACAGAGTGCTCTAAGCCCTGGCACAGAGTGCTCTATGCCAGACTCTGGGGGTGAAGAGGCATTAGCACCTCTGCAGTTTTTTGTTTCCCTAATGGCAGAGTGGTGTGTACTTCTCAAGTTTCCTTCAATAGCTGTAAAAGGGAGGCATGTCATCCTCTCAGACTGGAGAGGGGCAATGCTAAAAAACTATAGGAGTTAAATGGAGTCTCATGACTTCAGTCAAAATACTGACTCAGTCTTCTCGATCAGTGAGAAGCAAAAGGAAACTTATTTTGCTGCTAAGGAAAAGGAATATTTGCTTAAAGTGAAAGTGACATCGAGACAAAATGAGACAGGTAGCTGCCACTCGAGTTCTGACACAAGCTTCCCAAGGTGACTGCCCACACACCTGTCACTGTCAGCACTGATTTCGTGCTCTCCAGAAGTTCCCTTTTTTGCAGAGGGTTTTCCTACGAAGCCGTCAGAATTTATTTTTATATCAAAGGAACCATGGCAGCCCAGGCTAAGAATGCTAACATGTTACAGACTGCATAAGGGACTCTTACATGGTCAGCTTTCATAAATCACTTTCCCCTTAAGCATGGTGCAGGCCAGTCTTAAGACACTTGCCCTGTGCAGATGGTACTTAACATACTGCCACTGGCTGGGAGTGAGAAAAACCTTCTCTTTGGGCCCTGGTGAAAAGCAGGTACAGTTGAGTTGTAGACTTAATGGGAACCTTCAGGAACTTGGCACCTTGATTCTAAATTGCTTTTTGTTTGAGAGGCTAGACTCTGAGCAATCCCATTCTACCCTACTGTAGACTGGCAGAGAACTGCCTTCAGCCTGGGGGGCAGAGACTGTGAATAAGGAAGCCACTACTGTGTTAACAGCAGAGTACAGACAAGGTTCATGTATTTTTAAGACACTGAGAGAAAAGGGGTGGCCCTGCTTTCTTTCTGGGTATGGAGTGGGCAAGCAATTCTTGCTTTCTTTGACTTTTGTTACAGTCTGTCTTATGGGAAAAATAGGAAGTCAGTAAGTCTGTTTTTCATGGTGGTGTCTATAAGGTAATTTTTTTTTGTACAAAACAAAACTTTCAAAAATAAAGTGACCAAAAAACCTGGTAAAGTGTTGTGCTGATGTAACAAGAGCTTGCTTTGGTGCCAGAGCATCTTTATTACGCAACAGTAGAGGCTCCTTAGTGTGTGGTGCCTTGTGCCTGAACTCTTGGCAGTAATGAACATGCTCTTGTTAGTTCACAGTTTTTGCTGCTACCTTGTTTCACTCCAGGTCCTCTAGGGCGTACAAGGGAAGGCTATCCACATCTTTCAAAACTGAAACTTTAGAATCTCAGGGAGTTATGGATGGATGGATGATGCTCTGTATTTTTCGCAGCAGTGACAGTCAAAAGTAACTTCATGGTGAGGTTTGTACTTTACAAATGCTTGGTTAATGTTCGGGGTCAGGATGGGGTTAAAAAGCAGCCAGACCTGCAAAGCCTGATCAAGCATTTTATTATTAAGAACACTGAACATGAAATGAAGAAGTGAAGCCTTCAGATTTGACTGAAGTAAAATCCAGTCTTCAGGAGTAGCTGGTAACAGTGGCAGGCTACCTGCCTGCCTGCCCTGCCAAGGGTCAAACTAAACAGGAGTTTTATCACACCCAGCCTGCTAAGGATAAAACGGTTTACGGGCAGCCTTCCTCTGCTCGTTTTTGATTCTATCCTCCCCCTTCCCTGCCCCCAGATTACATCAGACCAAACCATGGTACCAGGGTGCAAGCAAGCATAGGCAGCTTCCTTTGGGCCTATTTGCATTCACAAAGCCTCAGAAGTCTTCTCACATGAACAAGGACATCACCAAAGTGAGATTCAACAGTGCAGTCAAGACTAGGAAGCTGCTGCCACTTTTATCCATCTACTAAGCACTTTCCTTCCTCCTTTTCTAACGTGGGTCAATAAGGAGCCCATTTCAAAGATCTCTAATGTTTTCCTACCTATGCTATTAGGCTTTCTCCCATGCCACTACAGCTTTCCTGCAACAGTAGGTGCTTTAACACACACAACAGTCTTATGTTTCACTCAAATATTCACGTGAAACTTCTGAAAACAGAAAAGCTGAGATACATGGTTTATAACACCATCTTGCTTTCAGGTATTTGGCTCTAGAGGGCACTTACCTCTTCACAGTTTGTGTAACTCCTTCAGGTATTTTTCCTGTTTGTTTGAAGCAGAGGTGCTTCTGGGAGAGAATAACTGCCCAGGTTTCACCTTTGGCAATTTGGCTACAAAACTTCAGAATACCACATTTGGTCATTAAAAAAAAAATCAACCAAAGAACCCCCAACGAAACCTGGAGGGGCTGAGTAGCAGAAACTCAGCCTATAACATAAATTCTACCCTTTAGAAATGAGAAGTCACATTAAAAGATAAGTATTCAGTTCTTGTAGGGTGTGTGTTTGGTTCCTTGTAACTGAGAAATACTTGTTTTACAACAACAAAATAACCAAAAACAACCAACTGACCTAAAAAAAAAAAAACCAAAAAAAAACAAACAAACAAACAAAAAAAAAAAACCAAAAAAAAAAAAACCAAAANAAACAAACAAAAAAAAAAAACAACAAAAAAAACCCAAAACCCTGAGGCAAGCAGTACAATCCTGCTAGCCTAAATTTTGTCCTGTAAGCTCTCCTGAGGATAATGAGGACAGACATGAAAAGAAAATACAAACTGGTAAGAAAACACACAAAACAAAACCCCAGCCCCTTTCATGAAGAGCCTTGGTGCTTCTGGAGACTGCTTTGGATCTGTAAATTATGCTCTAGCACAATGGGAAGACAAACCTAGTGCTGCAAGGTTCCCTAATGTAAGACAATCCCCCTCCCCTTCAAGTTTCCCATCACTTTGTCATAAGTACTCAGGAAAAATCCTCTGACTGGCTCTGAGAGGAGCACCTGGAGTGAATAGCTGCCACAACACTTTAGCTTTACTGTCTCCTGTAGACATGCAGAGTGAGGACAAGACAGCTCCTATTGCCACAGGCCTTCAAGTTTGGTATGCATGCTGGAATGGCTATTAAACCCAGTTCATGAGCAGCCTAGGTATTTTCAAAAGTGGAAAAGCAGCAGCCCCTTTTGTTGAAATTCTTGTTTTTCACCTCTGTCACTTGCAATTTGTTAGTTCCCCTTCATAAAAGCCCCAAGCACAGGTGCTCCCAATGTCCATGTGGGGCCAGCTCTTCCTATGCCTTGAATTCTAGCAATGATATTCAAAGCTAAGATCTAGTAGACCTGCTGTGGCAAAAAGGGGTGAGGGCAGTTCCCTTTCAACAGTCTTTTAAGACAGAAAGAGATCCCCTTAACATCTTTATGTGGTATATAGGGGAGGCATATTCAAAATCAGGAAGAAGCAAAGTTGTTTAAAGGCCCCAGGTGGCAGTTTTCCTCAACCTCATAGCACCATTAAGAGACCAAGAGATGGGCTTGTGCATGGCAGTTTCAATCAGTTAAATTCCTTCTCATTCTTCTGGAATGCAAGACCACAGGGGACTGTCCCATTCTTCCCCGGCCCAGCAGGATGCTCCAAAACTGGCAGCTGCCCCAGGGTCAGAGCAAAAGTGAGACCCCTCTGGCTTCAGAGTTCTTAGGTCTCCTTGAGGACATTGATTTTGGCACAGATCTTGAGAGCTGGTCCCAGCTTGATGTTCATGGCACTCATGAGATGTTCCTCCTTCAGAAGCAACAGGGCCTGACCATCAATTTCCTGCGACCGAAATTCCTCAGCAATTTCCTGGCACCCTGTGTAGCAAACAAACAAAAAAAAAGAAGTGAGAAACACATTTGCATTGGGCCTTCCCCTCATTCCTACACTTTGCACCTCTGGCAGGTACAGAAAAGCAAGCTACAAATCTAACCAACCCCTTTCCCCACTCTAGTTCGCAGTCTCCTTGAGCACACAGGCTACTTGAGAAATAAATCTTGAGAATCCATCTCTAAGACCTACTCCAATTCAGAAACATGTTCAAAAGCAGTAGGCACCACTGACACCATTTTCTTTCCAGAAAGATAGCCCAATCTCCCCATGCTAATGGATCACAGGAGTGCAGGAAAGGATCTTAACTTCACCTTGCAATGATGCAATGAACTCATACACTTCCTCCACACTCCAACGACTAGGATTGCTGGACAGGAAGACTGGGTTGATGCCATGTAGATCTGGGGTAGGTGGGGCCATATTAGAGTTTGCCAGGTCCCTCTCTCCATGACTGGCCCTTACTGACAGGGGTCCGGGAGATGTAGGGGACAAAGCTTCATCATAGCTGGAGTTATCAGAGCCTCGACTTGAGTCTTCCTGGCCCTATGAGCCCATAAGAAAGAAAGAAAACAGAAGGGGTTATGTCAGGAATTCACAATTACAAGCTGCAAAACAAGGCACTGGGAGCAGAAGTTGTCCCAACAGTCTGGAACAACTGTCTCAGGCTGTTGGTCCAGGGGCAGCTGACACAAGAGCTCCCTCTCTTCCTCACAGCAGAACCGCCGCTCATTTGATTCTACCATAACCCAATTCAAGTCATTCCTGTGGAAGACTGCTGATCAAATGGGAAAAATGGATTGTTTCCTGCCAAGGCTGTCAATTGATCTCACTCACTGAGACCTCCAAGACACACACAGGAGCGAACAGAGTGCACAGAACAAGTGCAACATGAATACACCTCCTACAGTCCATGAGTGATTAAAACAGCTCCCTGTGCCTGGTGTAACAAGTGTGTCAGCATGCACTCGGCACACCCTGCACGACTGCATCCACTGTGACAAAGCGGTACAGCCAGCAGGGACAAATTCTACACAGGTTTGCCTTGACAGGTCTGTGTCCTTACCCTGTGGCGCTTGCCCTGGATCTTTGTTCGAGCGATTTCGGAGCTGCTGCGCCGAGGTCCCCGTCGGCGCACACGGGCATAGTTGGCTTCCTGCAATTCCTTCATCTTCTTTCTCTGCATCCGAAACTGATGGCTGCAGCTGACATTGTACCTCAAGTAAGCAGAAGCAGAGCAGCAGTTAGAAAGCAGCAACTATCTAAACCTACTACTTCTCCTTGCTCTAGATGGTGATAAGACTCCTCTTTACCATCAAGTTCTGTTCCTCGTCCTTCTAAGACTTCCCCTTGGAAGGAACCAGTCCAGACTTCTGACACAAGCAATATCTGGACACCAGAGTCTTGATCTAACATCTGAAGGGTCAATTAAGTCTTTCCCCTAAGGGAAAAAAGACCCATAACAAGCACTCTGCTATCAACAGGAGGCAGCAATGACTAGTCCAACTTCTTCCCAGTTTTTTCCCTGATGCTCCCTTGTGTCTTTGTCTAGTAGCAATGCATCAGACAGCTACCAGTATGCATTTATTTAGTCAGTCAAATGTACATTTCTCTGAAGAGAGGTTCTTCACAGCCCCGGAATCTTCCCCCTTCCCACTTCATTTTCTGAGCAAGCCAGAAATCCTGTTTCTACTCAGCACCACAACCACCTCTCCAGACCTAGAAGCATTTACAAATCATTTAGAGTCCTAAAGGATCTCTGTGGCCAGTACATGCCACAGAGGAAGGATCAAATGTACCGATGTGTGGTACACTACTTGGAGAAGGGGCACATGCCCAGTTCCAGCAAACGTGTAGTCACAGATAAGGAATATTACATCTTGCTGTTATTACCTTTTAGCACAGGTCATGGAACAAAACCTCTTGGAGCCACGGAACTGGGTTGCTGGGGCGTACTTCCCACAATATTCACACTTCAGTAAGTTTGCCTTCTTGTCAAGCTCTAGTGAGATACAGAGACACACCAGCTGGTGATCCGAACGGAAGCAGATCACACACCCAATGATTCCCCATTCTACTGCTCTTCTGAGCAAACAGATTCCAAGCACTATTTTCTACTGAATCTAGTAAGTAGTTAGCTTGGGGAAGAAACTGGGAAAAGAAAAGCACAAGCTCCACTAATTAGGACCCCAGGGGATCACACAGAGCAGTTTTTTTCTCCTGGTCAGTACCACTTAATGGAACAAGCAAAAAATAGCATATTCCTCACATCCTGCAAGGCTGTGGGGGAAACCTCCACCACTGCACTCTCTGCTCTGTCCACACAACCTTCACAGCCATCAGTCATTAAAGACAGGTACAGTTCAGAATCTCCTGCTTACTACTGACACAGGATGTGTTATATCATATTTACAACAACAAAAAATGCCTTGTCAGGTCTTCTGGCACTCAAAAAAAGTCAGACCCTAGGTTCCATAGCTCAAGTCTCTAAGGAGTTAGCAGGAAGAGATACAAGTCCATACTGTATAAAGTAATACAGAGCAGAAACTTTCAGTAATACTAGCTAGTCCTCCTGGTGCTGAAACTCACCCATGGAAGCACTATCTTCTCCCACAGAATTGCTGGACAGGTTTTCATTCTGGCCAGAAGGAGCCTCTCCCTGCAGAGGTTTCTCAGATTCTTTCAGAAGCTGAGAACAACCCACCTGGATAGGGAGAGAACGAGTTGAACCCACCAGTAAAGGATTCCCTGTGTCCACCACCCTCTGCCAAGGTACGTGCAGTTAAAAATTCAGCTCAGAAGAATCTCTCTGCCTAATAGGGAAGGAGACATACTGAAAAAAGTCATTACTGCTTCCTGACTCACAAGCTTGGTGGTTCATTTAAAGATCCCCAAGCACTAGCTGCCTTCAATAATGTCCAATACCATGTAACTATTTCCCCTTATTTACTTCAACTTCACTTGCAGCCTGTTCAAAATGCATCTTTCCTTCACAAAGAGGAGAGCCTCCTTGTAATTCCTGCATTAAATATTACTTTGGTGACTACTGGAGTAAGGAGTTGCTGCAACACTTGTTTTATTCCTTCAAACCCCTTCTCTTTAATGATACCTCTTAATGCCTTGCTTCATTCATGACACCTCCCTCCCTTCCCTTCCTCCTCACTGTCTGTGTCTCAGGCTAAAAATGCTGAATTGGAATATGGGGAAAGATACTCCTATGCAAAGATGGAGGCCCACCACCCTCCCAAGAAAGTGCTACACCTCCTTCCCCCACAACAAAAAAATCCCTACTGGAAAGGGCTCTGCTCCCTCCTGGATGACAAAGCCTTCAATGATGTGTGTGAGGATCTGGGGCTTGACGATGGCTTGAGGAGGTTTGGAGTCTCCCATCTGACGTGACACCATTGCCAGGTTTGGGGTGGGAGCAGAGGTGGGGGTGACTGAGGCTCCTTCACTTGATGTGGCATTTGGGGTTGCAATGGCAGCAGTATCAGAATTATCTGGAAAGTTAACAGCACAGGAGTCAGTTACCTTTGCTCCGCCCCCTTCAAATGACATTCAAGATCAGGTCAGTAACACAGACAAGCACAGCTCTCCTGTGTACCTCACCTCCAAGGCCACTCTTCTCCTCCATGTTTTTGGGGCTGTCTGTTATGGGAGAGGACCTGGCAGGCAGGAGTGCGGTGACACTGGGTGACTCCTCCTTCTCCTCCTCTGACTCTGCCTTGCGCTTTACTGCCAAGGTCTGAGATTTGCCCTGCATGAATAAACAGGAACACGTAAGCAGATGGAAAAGCTCTAAAGCAAAGAACAAGCCAGATCAAAAACAAAAAAAAGATGCATCCTGCTTCATCGTACTTGATTTCCAGCCTAGTTTCTTCCGGAGATGCCTCTAGCTCCCTGAGTACATACCTCTACCTGGCAGCATTTGCCTAGCAAGGAACAAAGCTTGAGAAGACTCACTACCATGCCACGGACTAGGATCTCGTGTCCCAAGTCACGCTGCTACACTGGTATAATACCAAGATACTGTGTAAACTTTAAAGAATTATTGCAGAAGAAGTGGAATAGCATTCACCCAGCAGTTTCCAAACAGGCTTTTGGATAAATCAGACCAGTTTCAATGGAGAGTCCAAAGAGCAGGGCACACACGTTCACCAGGAGCAGAACTGTCCCCCTGCTCTAAAATCAGACAAATCCTGTGACACCTTCCTGAAGAAGCAGAGAGAATTTAGAAAGAGTTTCAGCAAGTGGTTAAGGAGGTGTTCAAGGCAAGGCTGGATGGAGCAACCAAGTCTACTGAAAGGTGTCCCTGCCGATGGCAGGCATGTTGGAATGATATAATCTTTAAGGTTCTTTTCAACTCCAATTATTTACGACTCCATGATCTGAGCTGGCAAAATACTGTTCTCCCAGGGATTTAGGTAGGCCCTAGCTGGACAATTCAAAACAGCATGGACATGGTCTATAGAATACAAGTTTTCCTCTGCATAGCCTGCTGCTAGGGGATCGTCTGAGGCCTAGAGTCAGTGGCTGGTACAACACACCAAGGGTCTGTAACCCAGAAGCATCCACACTGCAGCAGTTCATTAAGAACTGCAGCCTGTGGGAAAGACCCACACTGGAGAAAGACTTTATGAAGGACTGTATCCTTTGTGCAGGACTGAATCCCATGGGAGGGATTCCCCCATGCTAAAGCAAGGGAAAAGCATGAGAGAGT
This sequence comes from Machaerirhynchus nigripectus, assembly GCA_013397975.1. Taxonomy (NCBI): domain Eukaryota; kingdom Metazoa; phylum Chordata; class Aves; order Passeriformes; family Dicruridae; genus Machaerirhynchus; species Machaerirhynchus nigripectus. Next base: position 53,010 of record VZRQ01005746.1, read on the forward strand.
GACAAAACCTTACGAGCTGACCAGAGATTCCATTTCCTGTCCTCCTGAACCATTCAGGGGGAGAAGGTAGAAGAGTCAGGAGTGAAGTTGAGCCTGTGAAGAAGGGGGGAGGTGTTTTTTGGATTTGTTCTTATTTACAATTATCCTACACTAAATTGGCAGTAAATTAAATAATTTCCATAAACTGAGTTTGTTTTGCCCAGGATGGTACTTGGCAAGGGATCTTCACATCCTCATCTCAACCCACAAGCTTTTCACTGTATTCTGCTCCTGTTGTGTTGTGAAGGGGGAGTGACAGAGCAGCAATTTGATGGTCACCCAGCAGCCAGCCAAGGTCAACCCAACCCCACTGTTAAATGTGATACTCATGAGTATGTGATGTGGACACCTACTCCATTTGGGGCAGGCTCTGAGTCTCACCTATTAACTTCATGCAAGCCTTTGAATGATAATGTGGAAGACAAGTGCTTGTAATCAGTAACCCCAGGGGTTGGATTGGAATTAGTGGTTTTGAGGGTAAAAAAGTCTCCACATCCCTTTCCCCAAACCCCTTACCCATCCCATCCCACTGACCTGGGCCTGGACTGCGATTGGTGTCCTAGGAATGAACAAAGAGAATCCATATGCTATTCTCCTTCTCAATGGTATCACTTACTGGCAACTGGACAGACTGCATGTAGAATGCTGCTGGCATCTGAGCCACAACTGGAGAGGAAGCTGGGCTCTTCACCATGTGGGCTGTGCCTTGAACTTGTGCCAAATTCACCCCTGTGGTGAGAGGGGGAGCTTCCTGTGAGGATGCTGGAGCTGAAGATGATGATGGGGAAGCAGCATGGGTTTGGGAAACGGGCTGGACTACAGCTGGCATTCCCCGGGATGTTGGCACCGCTGCAGCGATCTGAGCCAAACCCAGGGCCTGGGCTTGGCCTGAGCCCTGCTGCCGAGTGCCCACTACCTGCACTGGGATGTGTGGCGGAGGCTGCTGTGTTGCTGACATTTTGGCAGGCCCAAGCTGAGGGGGTTTGATGGGAGTGACCAGAGATTTTGACTGAATAGGAACAGGTGACTTGGTGGCTGGCTGGCACGGACTGTCCTGCTGGAGCTGTAAATGCTGTGGCTGGGACTGTAACATAGGTTGCACCACAAGGGTCTGTGCCTGCTGCTGGTTTTGGGGGGGAGCCTGCTGCTGCGGAGGCTGAGCTTGCTGCTGCTGCTGGGTCAGAGACGCTGCTTGCTGCTGTTGCTGCTGTTGAGCCAGTTGGAGATGGGTGGCTGTGTGGAGGAGCTGGGACTGGCGGTGCTGGAACTGCTGCTGGTGATGAATGGCTATCTGCTGCTGGATCACCACCTGCTTCTGCAGATGGATCTGCTGCTGCTGTTGGATCAGTGAGTGTGGCTGGATCTGCGTATATGTTGCTATACAAACACAAAGTGAGAAAAAACAGAGCACAAAAGTTAGCAACAGTGCAGCTGGGAACAACAACAATAAAAATAAGGTAGCCACTGCACTGTTTTGAGACATTAAACTCCAAAATGACTGACAGCTTACTGGCAGAGGACACGAGAGACTAAATCAACTTCTTGTGCCAAGAGAACGGGATAGCCTCTTGAGACAAGTCCCAGGGAGGACAGAAGCTGGGAGATGCGTTGGAAAACCTTTTACCACCAGGCTTTCAAATGTCATTCTTGTGAAAGCCCAATGGTTTTGAAGAGAAAAAAACCAGGTGAGTGCTTACCTGAGCTGATCAGCGTCTGGCTGGGTGCTGGCGTAGCGGTCCTGGTGAGGTTCATGCCCACCGTTTGCTGTCCACCACTGTCTGTGTCGCCCTTCTTTGCGGCCGCATTCTCCGTCTCCGTCTGGCTCCCCTGGCTGACAGTCACGGCCTGGGCAGCCGCCACAGGCAATGGCTGAACCACCCCCGTGCCTTTCCTCTGGCAACTGCCAGCGGCACCTGCCGAGGAGCTCTGGCTCAATCCCATCGAGGGCTGGCTCCCACCACTGGCCACCACACCCCCAGAGACACCATTGCTGCCCACTGTTGCCTGGCTCAGGTTGAGGGACTGGCCAGCCCCGCTGGAGGAGGCCTGGGCCACGGCCATGGTCTGGCCCGTGCTGGTGGCCTGCGGTAGGCCCGAAGCCTGGGAGCTTCCCGGCAGGGCTGTCTTCTGAGCAGAGCCTTGGAGCTGGGCATTAGTGGCAGAGGTCTGCTGGCTCCTCACAGCCAAGTTCTGCACCTAGAGACACACACACCAAACAGAATCCACTCGCTTTATACGCAGTGCTTGCCGGGAGTGCGACAGAGTACACGTAAGCAACACGCTCTGCTGGGATGCAGGCTGAGTTGATGCCTCAAGTCTCATGTGAAGAGCTGCTGACACTGCAGGGCAAAGCTCAGGCACAGCCCTCCCCAGGGGGCACATTATCCTGAACTCCCTCCTGCCCAATCTCTGATGGAAATTAAAGATCTCACGGCACTTTGTGAACAGGATTTGGGGACACCATCTTTCTCCAAGGCATGGGATAGCCTCCAGACCTGCCTGCCATGCCCTGGCATTGGTAGGACCCAGCTTAGCACGGCTCTGAAAGCACTGAGCTACCCCTTTTAAAGACCAGTCATTCCTTTTTAATTTTTGTGCCACCTGCCTCCCCCAGGCCCACAGATCTACTCATGGCCCACACCCCTTCCAATTTCACCAGTTCCTCTGCATTTTGGTGCTGCCATCCTCTGTATTTACTTCTCCTCCAAATGCCATGTTATCCCTAAAGTTTGATCACAGTTGACTTTTCTTCAAAAAAATTGCTTCAGACAAGTCTTTGGCATTTTTATAACAAAGAACCAACTGGATGAAGGAATACTACCTCTGGCAAAGACCCTTAATTGCAGAGTGACCGAAAACTGTACATTGAACTCAAGAGTTCTTTTCACACAAGCACAACCAAGAAACTGTGAAGGTGGGATTGATCCAGCCTGTGCCCCCCTCAGAAATTTTAAGCAGAAACTAATCTCATCTCTGGAGGCAAAAAACAAGCATAAAAACATGGTGGCAAAATCTCCTGCCTGCACAGGGACACAGGCTGGGGATAAAGTAGTTCTAATCTGCTACAGAGGGACATCTTGAGACAAAGACCAGAGCGTGGTTGGCAGAAGCAGGGGAAAGGGAGGACTCTGGGTGGGGGGGTCACTGACCTGGTCTGTGTCTGCATGGACCCCAGGAGACTGAGTGGGTGGCACCTCCTGCTGGACAGCAGCCACAGCCCCATTGGGCATCAGGATGAGTTGGGAGGCAAGAGGCACATTGCGGCCCAAGGTCCGGTTCACCTGCAACAGGTTCCCCAGCTGTGGCTGTTGAGGATCAGGTGATGTGGAACGAAAGGAATGGAGGTAGAAGAGAGAAAGAAAACAAAAAAACCACAAGCAAACAGATTACAAAGGAACACTGGGCTGCAATCTGACACACTGCAAAACCAGCAATCCTCCCTGCACTGTAACACTGAACATAACCCTCTGAAGCAGGAAACTGGGAATAGTTGCCTTATGGAAACAAGCACAGTTCTGTCAAACATAGGCCTGGGCAAACTCCCACAGACTGCCCAAGGCTGTATATCTAGAACTGGCTGAAAAACAGTGATAAAAAAATATACATCCAAGACTAGTGCTGCTTGAAAAGAAGGGTATTAAAATCTGTATCTGAAGTCGACTGAAAAACACTAAATATTTTGCAAGTAGGTAACCAAACCCCAGACTAACTCCACAGTCAAGCCTAATGCTTTCTACCAAGCTGCACTTCAAAGCAATTAAAAGGATGACATTTGTTCACATTGACTTATTTGTCTAGGCTTACTTGAATTCTGATTTACACCCCTGAGCTCAACAAGCAGTAGAAGAGTAATTTACCATGTATCTGTTCCAGCACTGAACCAGAAAAGTAGCTTTATTTCTGTGAGCTACCTTCAAGTCTAGGACATATATTTCACCTTCACACTCTAGTGAGAAGTGCAATGGAACCTTTAACATCTATGCAGAGCAGACACACACGTGGTTGTTAACATTCTCACCGGAGCCACACAATTAAAAAAAAACTGAGCCCAGAGTCAAACTTGTGGTTTCAGGAATGAGAGCTTCCCCATCCAGTTTTAAAATATACTGCAACATCCATAAAGCTAGGTTACACCATAAGTGTTGGTAATCCCAAGCAGTGAAACTCTGCAGTGGCTGGTAAGTGAAGCTCATGGTCAGGACACGTTTGGATGCACATCTCTTACCCGAAGGTACATCTGTGCCTGCGACTGGTTGAGAGGCGGTGAGGTGGTGTTCCCGAGGAGCACGGACTGCGTCAGCGTTGTTGCGCTGGGGGAACTCACACTCTGGGACCGACTGATCAGCTGAGCAGCTGAGGTGGTGGCAAGGTTGATCTTAGAAGAGAAAAAAGCTTCAAATCACATATGAAGAGATGGAGGCCACGAAATAAGTACAAATACACTTAGTGGGGTACTATCAGAGCAGACAGTTTTTTCCTGCATCCCACAGGAGATCAAGAAGAAAGTTCTTGTCTTAGAGAGCTTGTCTTAAAGGCTACACAATCTAAATTAGCCAAAGCCCTGGATACTGACCTCATTTGTATGCTGACCTTGAGAATCACTGTTAGCATGCAACTGCAATAAGAGATCCAGAAAAATACATCATTTTCTCCAGCCTCCCAAGTAAAGGTAAAAAACCCACAAAACCTTCTCTACCAACTCATTTACTCTCTGACCAAATCCAAGCTCCTCAACACTCACTACAAAACCAGACATCCTGTCATTCAACAAACTACTGCTCTGCCTAAGATGAAAAGAACATTCCTTTTCCAGCTGCTCACGACTCCTTCTCAGAAGTCCTGATCCTTTTCTAATCCATGGCAATGTATCCCCAAAGCCTCAGCAAACAGAGATCCACGTCTACCTTTCCAGCTAAAAGGCCTCTCCCACCCAAAAACCTTATCTGGTTTCCTCAAGCCCCACCAATAACGACAGCATCCCAAATCCTCAAAGTTGTCTGCATCTTGTTGTTTCCCAGCATTCTTAGAAGCTGTGTGCACCCTAAATAAAGACAAGGAGGAGACAGAACAAGGTGGGGAGTGGGAGGGAGGCTTCGATTTGTGTGTGAGGGAGCAGTTTTACTTACAGAAGCCTGGGTGGTGGTGGTCTGTTGCGAGGTGCTAGTGTTGGGGGAGCTGGCCTGTCTACTGGCTGCAATTGTAGCCTGCAAGAGAGATTGACAGAGAAATGAGTGCCTGAACAAACTTTTCAATCCAGCCCAATTATTTGGCTCTGTCAGAACACCTAGTCCCATACCCTCAGAGTGCATGATCTCCAGTCCTTCCACCCATGGGTACATGCGCTACTCTTGCCCAGCTTATGATACTACACCCTGCAACCCTCATCCTGATGCTGAAATCCACTGTTAACACCCAGATGTTCCCTGCAATATTAGCAATTTGTTGGGCTAATTAGGCAGTTTAGTAGCAATGCAATGATAGCTCTCCAAATAACAAAATTCAGATTAGAGAGTATACGGTTTGTGGAAGAACATAAATATTGATAGATTTCTTTATTTCCCCCTCTCTGATGCCACAGGAATTCCCCTGCATGAGTTTAGTTAGTTTTGTAACTAAGATTTGTGCAAAACTGATGAGAGGATTCTATTCCTTCTATACTGTAAGACTGCAGTCGGGGATTTTGAGAACAATCACATCCTGGACTAACTGCCAAGGAGTGCAACTACTGAGATATTGCTACACAAACAGAATGTATTCATGTCACACATAATCCATTTTGAACTGATGATTAAGTCTAGTGGGTGAGCAAAGTTGATAAAGAAAAAAAATCACTCAACAGTAATATATCATAAAATATATTGATTTATATTGATCTGCATATGTCTCAATTAGAGGCAGCCTCCTGGTTGGACAGGTTTAACCTCTTGCTGGTAAAGAAAACACGGGCTACTGAGTTACTAAGTTACAAGACAGAAATTTCAGAGGATCAAAACTGAAATTTCATGCAAACACAAACATTCCTTCTCAGAGCAGTAACAACCCATTGTTCCCTTTACTGCAATTTTTAAACACTATTGCATCCACTGCTGATTCAGCCACCCATCTTTTATTTAAAGAAGGTGCAGGGGGTAGTCATAGGCCTCTGAAGTGCAAGTTCCTTGATGGGGATGCCAAATTTTATCTTCCCCTGCTGTGCACCCGAAAAACAAATGAATCTTTGCTTCAGGCTTCCAGTTGACTAGCTGTTTGTATCAACTTTAAACACAGTGTTTAGGGATTCATTGTCTCATCAGGGATCAGGATGACTCGGTGCACAAGGCACTGTATAAAAAGAGAACCTCTGGATCTTTCCCGGAGAATGACCCAACTCCTCTCCTTCTGCCTCCTGGCAACTCACCTGCTGGACAGCAGCCAGGCTGTGAAGTTGGGCACTGTTAAACTGCTGCTGGAGCATAAACTGATGGAAGTACTGGGCTGCATTGGGCTGTCTCTGGAGCGCCTGCAGGGCCTAGATAAAGAAGAAAACCCAATTGTCAAAAATCGCATGCCATTGAAACATGATTGAAGAGAGCAGTGAAGAAACAAGTAACAGCCAGAAGAACATCCCTAGATCACATGAAAAAGCAGGCACTAGATTAGCACATCCAAATCCATAGTTACAAACAGTTACAGATTTGGTAACACACTGAATCACAAGTTTATTCCAGGACAGTGGGAATCACACTTGCAAGACTTTAATAAACTTCAGGAATCGGGGGATGTGCATGCTCACACAGGCAGACAAGTGTTCCTGTGTAGTTTGTGTATGGAGGGCGTAGAGGAACTGGGATGGCAAACTGACATGCTCTAGAACAGCAGGCTAAAACCAATCTATTGGATCACAGTACAGATTAAATCTAAGAGGCTGGACACTGAAAGAGTAACCTACAAAACATGAAGCCTCAGGCTACAAGAACTAAACATCAGGCCTAGCATAAGAATTTCTGAATCTGAAAACATGACAATCCTCCGAGCAGGGTCCCACCTTGACACACAACAACTCAGAGGAACAGAAAAGGGCTCACCACCACCTTCCAGTGATGCACTGCCATCCCAGAGCATACCCGTGTCTCACCTGCACTGCCTGTCGCTCATAGAGAGACATCTGCGAGATCTGAGGACGAGTGCTTCCTCCAGAACTGGAGCTCCCGCTGGTGGAGTTGGAGTTCTGCTCACTTTCGGTCTCCATGGCGACAGGATCCCAGGAGCTCAGGCTGAGATGGACTCCAGATCTACACTGAAAGAATTGGAAACTAAGTCAGGCTACAGAAAGAACCAAATTTCACTACATTACACAGCTTTTGTACTAGAATATCTCAATACCATGCTCCCTGCACAGCTTTGCTACATGGCAGGGACCAGGGAAGCTGGGATTCTGAAATCACCCAGAAATCATACTCACAGTTTAAATCTTTTATTACCACCACCAGAAATGTAATGCACATATTCTCCTATTTTTATTGCCATGCTATAGTTGGAAGCTACAGCATCCTGACCTCTTAAAAAGGTAGTGGAGTGAAGGAGCAGCTGCAGCTCATTGAAACAATTCTGGTTACAGACCTGACTGCCTCTCCTTTCAAGAGACGAGCGAATTGAGGCAAACTGCACTGTGCTTCCAGTCCTCCAATGCACTTTGGCAATTTCTGATCCTCTCTTCCTCCAGTCCCTCAGCTCCAATGCTCTACTGACACCAACTTGGTCCCTCTTCCTCCCAGTTTAGCCCCCTGCCCTCAACTCTTTCTTCTTCTGATCACACGAACTTTCCAGCTACTTGTTGCTCACAACAGACCTTAACTTGAATATTAGATTACAAGCTGGTATCTGTGGCAGCAAGTTCCTTTAAGGAGGAACAGAGTCAGAAGCAGAGTGGATGAAGTGTTCACTGGCAACACTTGTGAGGCAAAAGTTGCTGCAGAGGTCATGCAGAACCAGGGAGATCTTCCAGCAGCAGAAAGATGAGTTGCAGTGAATTGCAGGACTGAGAAAGGACTGGAGAAGGCTTTCATCAGCCAAGAGGAAGAGAAGTGAGACTGAAGAAAGTGCTCAGAAGAAGAGTAACACATTGAGATGATCAGGGAGTTTCCTGCAGCAAGAAATATGCGCTACACAGAGAGTAGCAGCAGGAGGGGCTAGAGTCAGAAAAGGGAGCAAAAGTGATTTTTCAACAGAATTCTACTGGAAAAAAAAAAAACAACCAGACTTTTTAGAAGATTAAAACTCCATGTAGGATTTAGAAAAAATATTTCTTATAGTCTTATTATCACCGACAGCCTATTTGTTTCCAAAGTACCAGCTGGTTCCTCTGTAGCATACCTGAGACCTCTAAATGAGACCCCCCTAAATGAGCTTCCAGGAGCCTGAGCACCAGCACAGCCCCTTTATCTAGCCTTTTTAAATCCAGAGATTCTGAGCTTCACAGCCTTCACCAAACATTTTCCTGGTGTATAAGCAAACAGACCAGTGCAGCAGAAAAGGAGGTGCAACAATAGTCTCAGCCAGACAACTTTTCAAATTCTGAAATGGTGTTAAGGGCAGCAGATGACTTTAAACTAGGGCAACAGCATTAACACTGCAGAGGATGGGTGGCTAAATCAGGGAACTGCTGCTTCAAACCTACTCCTCAAACTCTGGAAAATTCTTTAACTGACAAGCAGAATGATGCTGTTCCAGTCTGGTCTTCCACATCCATCTGCCCTCAAGTCCTGCCCAGGCATCTCCCTGCTGATGCAAAACTGGCTGCCTGCACTGCTTCAGCAGTGGCCACCTTCTCAACTGAGACACACCTCCTCCTAAATGGCCACTACTGTCCTCAGGCACAACTCTATTTCAGCTAGAAACAGCTGGTCAGTAAACCTACCTGTAACAGAAAAGCTCTTGGAGAAGCAACTGCCTTAAAGATCTTACCCCAGGGGGGAAATATTAAATGAAGCCTGAAAATAAACAAACTGAGAAGGGAGAGAATACAGACTTTTAGAAAGAAGGAAACTGTGGTGGATAAATAAAGTACTTTGAGTGGGGTTAAAATGCACGTGAAGCTACACACATTACAGCAAGTTCTCTAGTAGCTCAGATGCCACTAGGAGACAATTTATGTTCCCTTGCTTACCCTCAACTTCCCCTCGCAGATCCTCCTCATTCACCTCCCTTCTGGTGCTCATTAGATTGACTTGCTAACTACAGAAAAGGTACCCTAAACCCCCACCTTCTGCCAGATCAGTGAGTTGAATTACCTTACTCGTGATGCCACAAGTGCCAGTGAGAGAGGGAAGGATGTAACTGATGTTCACCTTTGCTACAGCTAACACCCTTACCCTCAACAGCTTCACCAGGAGAAACCAGGCTTCTGCCTTGGTCCTGCTCTGCTCCACCATCGATCTGTGTTTCCTCAGTAAGCAACACCACCAATTCTTAAGACTTCCAGCATTTTTGAGAGTTCCATACTGATCTAGATCTTGTTAAAATCAGGTCCTGGCACAAAGGGAATCTTACTTAAACACCTCTGGCATGAGGCATCGAAAAATTTTGGTCTCTGTGTAGGCAGAAAGCCTTTTGGAACATGGATAGGGAAGTGTATGCTCCCTTTGCAGAAGGGCAGTAAGAATTTGAAGTCGCTCACAGCAAGGAGAGTTATCCAGCAAAACCCTTTCGAAACACGTGAAAAGGCACAGCATTTCCTTGAGCAAGTTCATTTAAGGATGCAGCTCCGTGTTAGTGTAATCCGATCCAAACACAGGCCATTTCCACACAAAATAGCAGAATTACACCCTCTCCCCTCCTCCAGCTGCCATCTCCAAGCACCTTCCTCTTACAAAAATCTAGTGATCACTGGGCTATCACATCACTTGACTCAGCTCGCTGCTCCATGAGATGGATAACCTACTGAAAATTATTAAACCATGGATTTTCCAAACAAAAGAAACCAACAACCCAGAGTTACAATGTGGCCATTACTGGAAATTAACCTTTGAACAACAGCTAGAACTGCACCCCTAAAAGGCAGACGCAGAAGGATACAAAAGCTTTTTAGCACCATGGCAGGAATGACCACACAGCAGAAAGGAGGGGAAGGAGAAGGGAGAAAACTGGCTCAGGCAGCAGTACAAGCATGAGAACGCGGGCCAGTCCAGAGCCTAACCCACACTGCTGATCTCAGCACACACCGAGAACACCACAGGTGGCCCATCTACAAGTTCCTGACCTTTCCTCAAGCACAAGGGCAGACAAGAGGCAAGCCAAACATTACTCTAATAGCTGAGCACTAGGTAGGAGGTAGCAAAGTTTTACTTGCTCACCCCATCCATTCCCTCCGGGACACGACTGCTGCCTGCAGAACATTTTCTGACTCTTTGAATGGTTTTTTCACTTCATCCTTGAGAAACTAAGTTAGAAATCATGTAAGATTTGCACGGGTTTACGCCACAGGTTTGCGGGAGAAAAATCAGCACCCAGGACTACAGCATACTTGCTGCTACTACTACTATATGTTTCTACAACAGTTTCCAAGCCACACAAGCAGAGGTGTGGAACTGCCGGGACACGCTGACTCTGCTCTGGGATGCTCTGGAAGCAGCAGTGGGTGCGACGCTGGAGCACTGCAGGACCCTCGCACCACCTGGTCCCCACCCCTCGGTGCCCAGCCCGCCTTTCCCCGCCAAGCGCCTCGCCCGGCCGGCGGCGGGAGAGAGGGAGGGAAGGATGGAAGGATGGAAGGGGACAGCGCGGCGGCAGCCACCCAGGCCGCCGGCAACTCCGGCAGCAAAGTTCATCCGACACGGCGTGCGGGCGCCCTGCCCGCCCGTGCTGTGCCGTGCCGTGCCGTGCCCGCAGCCCCGCCGCGGCGGGAGGCGGGATGCGCCGCAGGATGCCCGAAGCCGGGCGGCGGCT
>VZRQ01005746.1:64448-245438 GCA_013397975.1 Machaerirhynchus nigripectus
TCGGACGCGGCTTCCTGCTGGGCCTGCGGCGCGGGCACCGAGACATCACGGTGCTGGTGAGCATCACAGCCCGGGTGTTCGGCGGGCGCGGAGCGCTCTTCGCCTGCCTGAGCGGGTGTCCCCGGTGCCGGGGCTCGCTTTACCGTCCGTCCTTCTGGAGACTGATGAACCTTGTTAAACCTTGTTAGTCGTCTTATGTATCACAGAATCACTTCGGTTGCAAAAGACCTCTAAGATCATCGAGTCCAACATGTGACCGGACACCACCATGGCAATAGCCCATGGCACCGAGTGCCACATCAGTCTTTCCTTAAACACCTCCAGGGACGGTGACTCCACCACCTCCCTGCGCAGCCCATTCCAATGTCTAATCACCCCTTCTGTGAAGAAATTCCTCCTGTTGTCCAGCCTACACCTCCCCTGGCGCAGCTAAAGACTATGTCCTCTCGTCCTGTTGCTAGTTGCCTGCCAGAAGAATGTAGATTGTAAACTGTGTTGGTACCTGGAACGAGATTTGATGAACAAACAGGACACAGCAGGAGGTTTTCTGCCTTTGTCCTGTAGAGCACACACAGAGGTGCACAGTGGAAACCTGCATGAACAGGATAAAGAAAGTAAGTGCCAGGGCTCGCTGGCAGATTTTAGAAGAGAAGCTGCACTATGCCGGCACTTGGACTATGCGTCTCTTGATTACTCTCAAAGAGCATCAGTTTGTTGCCTGTCAGTTGCCTGGCTTAGGGTAAGAGTGGTTGATTATGGTAAATTTACGAATTTGTAACCGTAATGTTGCCATCTTCAGATGTTAAGTGGAGAGGAACTATGTATGCATGTAGTGACAGGACAAGGGCCAATGGCTCCAAACTGAAAAAGAGCAGGTTTAGATTAGCTATTAGGAAGAAATTCTTTACTGTGAGGGTGGTGAGGCACTGGCACCGATAGCCCAGAGAAACTGTGGATGCCCCATCCCTGGAAGTGTTCAAGTCCAGGTTGGATGGGGCTTTGATCAGCCTGGTCGAGTGGAAGGTGTCCCTGCTCCTGGCAGTGGGCTTGGAACTAGATGATCTTTAATGTCCCTACCAACCCAAAGCATTCTATGATTTTATGATCAACATATTTGTTTCTAAGAAAATAAATGCCCATCGGGTCAGACCAGAGGTCATCTTGATGAGAGCTGGTGAGTTTCCTTTCAGAATGCCATCACATGCATCAAGGACAAGTGGGATGAAGCAAACGACAAACAGGAATGAGTCACGCTCCATCTCCATGTACAAGGTGCAGAAGCTCAAGCACCACTGAGGCTATGAGCAGCATAAATACTCCTGCAAATGGCATGTTGGAGCTTCATGTTGCAAGAACGTTGCATCTGGCTCTATAATGACAGTGCTGGGCTATCAGTTCGCAGGAGAAAATTCCCATTATGAATTGCAGTCAATTCCCATTATGAATTGCAGTCAATTCCCATTGACTTACAATCACAGAATAGTATTTGCTGCTGCCGGAAAAGCAGCAAAACACAGCGTACAGGAGGACATTGGGGCTGTTACCAAACATACTTGCTCTAAATGCTGAGGGTTCTTTTTCAATTCAGATGGAAAACTGTCTGGCTGATTTTCAAGGAGATATTTAAGGTTATTCAAAACAAAAGGTCAGACAGTGAACAAAGAAACAATGACAAGGCAGGAAACCCAGCAAACAGTAATCCCTGCGAATCAACCACGCCTAAAAGCCTCAACAACTGGATGAACGACTAAGCCATTTGTCCCTATTGCAAAACCCACTGAAGTGGATTCAAAGGAGGAAACTCTCTGGAATGTATGCAAACGAAGGGGAGTTACTGCAATAGGACGAGGGGAAAATACTGCAATAAAGAGGCTTTAGGACTTACAGGGGAGTACTTAGCGGCTGTGGGGGGATGTTGGAACTGATATAGAGAATTTTAGGGTTTTCAAAACTGCACTGGTATGCTTAGAGTAAAAATCACAGGCAGGGAAATGGAAGGATCAAGGCAGATCAAATGGAGAAAAGTTAGGGATAAACAAAGCCAGTCAAATGCAATCAGTATGTTTGTCTGCAGAAGTTTTGCATCTGATCACCACAGCCTGTATGACATTTTAAATAAATTATTTGAATTGTTTACCGTGTTGTTGTGCTCTTTATTGCGTGCATGCGGTCTGTCTAGTCAGCAAGTAGGATGAAAGTTTTATAGGGCCAAAAACCCGAGACTTATGAAAGCACATTTCTCTGAATGCTGACCCTTAGGAACAGGATCAGGCCACTGACACTGTACTTATACGGGTGTCTCTGAAGTATTGTCCCCTGTCAGCATTAACCTGTGTGTGCATCTCTGTTGTGAACTTGCACACCACTCTGCTACTGCTGGGATGTGAAACAAGTAAGCTCTCACTCACCTCCACTGACCCAAGGAAAAAGGAAGCCACTGGACCTTGCAGTCCACCAAGTTCAGCTGCCCTTAATACTTTTCAGGGAAAGCAGGTGCACCTGGCCAGTATCTACAGTCCATTCCCCTTGTTCTACTTGCACATGCAAGCATGGTAACAGGAATGGTGGAGAATACCCCACAACCTCTTCCTTTTGGTATAGACTGGCTTTCCATTGGTTTGTCTATTAGTTTTTTGAACGTGATGATATTTTCAGCTTCTATAACCCTTGTAGCAGTAGGTTCTTTTAGTGTAAGGTACCTTTTCTAATTTGTTTTAAATTGATTACCAGCTAGTTTTATCACATGCGCTCGGTCTGCCATAGAAAGATTTGCTGAAGAGCAGTCTTCCATTCACTTTATCCATCACCTTCATTATTTTGGTAAATATCAGTACTTCATCTTCTCAACAAATTCTGCTCATTCTGCTCAGCAAATGATGGGATCCCAGCCTTTTTAGTGTCTCTTGATAAAGCACTTGTTCAACCCCGTAATTGTTGTCAATGAGGATCATGCTGCAAATTTTAAGGCCGGCTTAGAGGGTCTGGCTGGAAACCTGCAAATGCTTTGCCTACACATAAGGAAGAATTCATTTCATAGATGGCTTACACTTTAGGTACAGATCTTCCCAGCTCTGGGAAGAAGCAAGAAGCAGCCCATTTTCATTCTAATGATTTTTTTTCTCCCCCATTCCAGCCCTTTTTAGAAAAGGTTTATTCCCTGGAGAAACGGCATCTTGCAGAGCAAGCCACGGAGCGATGGTGACACTCAGTGGCCCTGCCGGGAAAATGCACCTTCCGAGTTCACAGTTTTTTTCCCAATTTATCGGGAAGACAGTGGTAGTAAATTAACATTTTACACAGTGAATAAACAGCACGTAGCATAAGCATGAGCCTGCATACCGTGCCGCACAGATTCACATAGTGCAGGCATATAAACAGACATCTAGTCTATGCAGCTGCACGTGTCTTCTTTCCCTTTCCCACACTCACTGACTCACTTCAGTCTGGAAGTGAGACCATCACCTTCAAGCACCTCAGAAGGAAAACCCAGTCTCTTGTGGTGGACTGTTCATTGTACATATTATCTTTTTTCATGTGTAGATTTTAAATATGCCATTTATTTTTTATAATAGTGCCCTAACAAGGTCAGAATCCATTTGGGGCCATCTTGTGCACCTAAAGTCCTTCTCCTTTTAGGGGTCTACTTCCCACTCCTTTTAAAAGCTTCTCTTTGCAGAAAAATCCCTTTCTGTCTGATTTGCTGGTTACCAGATTGCCTGTAAGCTGCCTCCTGTATTATGCTCTTCTGGACCCTTTTTTTTTACAGGCTGAAGCAGCAAAACTTTGCAGGAAATTTCCCAGTTGCCTCCAGACCATTTGGGCAACCAAGACCCACACAGCAGCTGTGGTGACGTGGTGGAAGGAAGTCTCCTGGCCACCAGCCCTACCTTTGCTTACACACTGCAAAGGTTCCTTTCTTGCACTGGAATGTGTTTCCTGTGGATGTCACCAAGGACAGGGAGCACTTTTCAACAGCCAGCAGAACTGAGCAAGCATCAGATTGCCCATCCAGCACAGACTAGCCACTTACTGCATTCCCGAATATTTAATTCAAGAGGCAAAGACCTCACTGACTTCTACTGTACATTCCTATGTTAAGAGATCTTGCCACAGCAAGCTGCTTGCCACAGCAGCTTTTTTTCAGCTCTCTGCTTTGCCGGCTTCCTCAGCCCCTCTCATCTGCATTTGAATAACATCTAACTGATTTGAAACCACAGCCTGGAAGTATCTGTTTGTATTCATATTTCACACACTTGTTTTTCTCACTTATCTACCTCACACAGGTACAAGGTGCCAAGACTTCCTATCATCAGAAGCAGAAGAATCGTGGTGGGCCTGCTTCTGTCAAGATCTAATTTCATGGCAATTTGATCCTAGAAACTGTAAAGCAGACCCTTGGCACATGTCCATTTAGAGATGGGAGAGCCCGGCTTACGGGCACAATGAGCACGCTGGGTTACAGGCGTCAGGTTTTATTTACAACCTCCCTATCTGAAGTTCAACAGATCAGAGGCCTTTGACCCCAAAGCTCTTTCAGTCCAGCCCACATATTCAGAGGAAGAGACTTGTCAGGAAAGCAGCTGGGACAGGCAACAGGCCCCACTTTGCTCCCTTTGCAGAGCACCATCAAACAGTCTCTATTGACTCCTAAAATATCTTGGGAAGGGGCAATGCTAGGGGAACAGTCCTTGGAGGCCTGCTCAGTCCCTTCATATTTTGGCTTCCTTGAACTCAACCCTGTCCTGTTTTTATAGGAACTGTCCACTGAATGCATCACTTGGTTCCTCAGGTTTTCTACCTCCCCTAAATGCTTGTTAAGCACTGCTGTGAGACTTTCATTGTCCTTTTTTCCCCGTGTGGAAAGGCTGGTTCTGCCCACTTTATGGACCAATTGTTCTGAATGGTTAGAGAAAAAAATATATCTGCTGTCCTTTTGCAAGCTGTGTGGATCAGGCAAAGGGCTACTACACAGAGATAACCCAAGCAATCCTTGTCACATGACTTCAGTTTTTGGTCCTTTTTCCCCTTTTTTTCTCCCAAAGTACTTCCTCTTTAGAAGTATTATCATTGCTTCCCACATTCCCAACTCATCTTGTTCACTTCTTTTCCATTGCCCCTGGGCTGGTTGACTTCATATCTTACTTCATATTTTTTGGCATGACCGTCCTGGTAATTTCTCTCTTGGCACTCAGCTCTGTAAAACTAGTACCCATTTTTTCTTTTCTAGTATCCCCCTTTTTATGAGCACTATCTTCCTAATGGCACTGCATATCCCACTGAGCCATCTGCATACACTCTTGTCTTGTTGCATGTGTTGCATCCTGAAATTCCTCAGATG
Organism: Machaerirhynchus nigripectus; assembly: GCA_013397975.1. Lineage (NCBI taxonomy): Eukaryota > Metazoa > Chordata > Aves > Passeriformes > Dicruridae > Machaerirhynchus > Machaerirhynchus nigripectus. Next base: position 69,787 of record VZRQ01005746.1, read on the forward strand.
GTTGTCTTTTTTAAGTAGTGCCACAGGTAAGGATTAGTCATTTGGGTTAATGTCTTGACAGGTTGGGGCTGGGTGCTGTCAGAGTCTAAACATGTAATGAATTTGAAGTGAGTGTTATTTTGGTTTCATGCCCTCCCTTCATAAGACTTTGCTGTCCTTTTCTGTCTGAATGAACTGGTGAAGTATTTCTTCCTTAGCATTCCCTTGCCTGTTCCTGCTCTTCAGTTGTGACAGAAAAATGATTCATAGGGTCAGGTAGTAAACCAGATCAGGGTTAAAAATGAGGGAGTTTTTTTGCATGGAGTTTGGTTGCAGATCAGCTATTGTGTTAATTGAATTGAAAAGGGAGCTCGGAGCTGGGACTTCGGGAGGAGAGAGACTTAAACCACTCTGGTGACCAAATGCAAAGTATGTAACCATGGCATGCACAGTGTTTCCCTCTTTTTCATGCACTGAAACCTTCATCAACTGTCAAGTCACTGCCTTCTTTCCAGGTTCCACATACTTTATTTCACTTGCTCCCAAACTAATGTGTATTAAGCCAGTTTTCACATAGAAACACAGGGCAAAGAAATAGGGTGTTTCCAAAGCAGCAGGGAAGAGGAGAGCTGGAGCAGTGAAGTTTTCCCTATGGAGGCAGAAAACTCAGTTTGCAGAGTCAGAGCATACTAGGAGGAAGCCTTCTTTGAGGCATCTGTGGAAAGAAAGAGGAAAGAAAAGGCAAAGTGCCTGATGAATTTTTGGGAAGGTGTCTATGGACTAAGAGATCTTATGGGATGAGTTGCAACATCTTTTTTATCATTGACATAGGCATTTCCAGTTGTGCTTAGATTTGTGAGGACTGTATGGAAATGAAATAAAAATAGATCATTTTAACCTTCTATGGTATGCTCAAGCCTTAGCCTACATTGAGGTTAATACCTGGGCTAGAAACTGTGCCCACAACTGGTAAGTAGATCCCAATTCAACCTGCAGTCCAAGAAGGCCCTACATCACATGACAGGATTAAATGCAGAGAAGAGGTGGGATGCTTTGCCTGCTTACCACCAGCCCTCTGCTCTGCTGCAGTTGGGAGCCTGGTAACACTAACCTGAGCAGCAAGGGAAGGCATATTCTCCTGCTGTGCGCTCATCTGTAGAAACAAAAGAGAAAGGGTGGTAAGCTGCAGGACTGCATGGTGGGGTAGTGCCACACTTCTTTCTCTGTAGCACAACCATCCCACTACCTTAATTTTTCACTCTTCAGACTGTGAATGCAGCAACAAAGAAATGTCTGTAGTGGGTCAGGCCAGCAATCTGTCTCCCCAGCATGTACCCCATACAGCTGTAAAAGACCACCTCATGCATTGTGATACCTTCTAATGCAAGGACACTTTCTGTAAATAAAAAACCTTTCAGTAGCGTGTCCTGATAGCCTCGCTTATTTAGTGATAATTAGTGTGTTCATGTATGTACTAAGCACAAAATTTCTTGTACAGGATGAAATAGCAGAGAAAGAGCATATTAGGTGACAATGTTTAGCTCTGTAATAACTGGATTGAAAAGTGTCCTCCTCTTCTTGCTATGGTGGGCAAGGGGGCACAAGAACAGAATTTAGTATACGACATGTAGTGCTGCTTTCCAAATCTCCAGCAGCAGTTTTTCCATTTTGTTCTCAAATTTTTTTAAAAAATAATTCTTAATATTCCATCTGCTGTTTTGTCTCATACTGAGCACAGAGTAATCAGAGAGACTCAAAATATCATCAAGATCTCTCTTCTCCATGCTGATAATTCATTTAGAGCTTTAAAGGGTAGCAAATCATTTTCCTATTATCCTCTGAGACATGGCAGGACACAATGGATAGTAGAATTATTACACTAAACATGAAATACATACAACTAAATTCAGCCTTCTAGTGGATCAGGCTAGCACTATGTAATACTGATTTTAAATAAATGCCTAAGTATCCTCAAGAGAGCTAAAAAGCTGGAGAGAGCATGGCAAATTATCAGAGAAGTCTTCTAGCTTGAAGCTAGAGGAAGAAAACTAACACAGTCGTTTGGAACACGTAACATCCCACAACATAATCATAGTGCCAGGCAGCCTTGTCTCAAGAACTTTTCTAAACAGGTGGCTACTTGAATGTTGAAGTCTTGTATAGAGGAAACCCAAGCTTGAAGTTGCTGGAGGAAGTGCACTGGAATAAGGTAGTTAAGGGAATTAGGGTCACAGAATTACGTGTGAGTGGGGGGTGAAATAGTTACTTTACGCCAGTGTCAGTGAAATCTCACCTGGCTTATAGTAGTCATAGATTTGCACTGTTGCAGCTTTCAGATTCTGCACTTCGACATCTTGTTCCACTGAGATGTTAAGCTTCAGAGAACTCTCACCCAGCTGGAGAGAAGAATGGAAGTGAGCAGAAATGCACTGGTCATCTCAAAATCACCTACATACTAACTTTACTACTTCTGCATCAGAGGCTTTTTTTTTTATCTTTCCAGGTTCTTCCACCCTCTTGCTCTTCTGTGAAAAGTTTAGCCTGCTTGACCAGCCCAGAGATTTGTATTTCTGATCTGCAAAAGCCCCATGCAAAATACTTCAGTTGCTACTACTTGAATGGGCAGTTCCCTCTGGTCTTCCTCTTACCTCCTCCAAGTAGATTGTGATTTTGTCTGGTTTTATCTCTGTCTTTTTCACGAGGGGTACCTTCTCCAGCTGTATAGGAAGGCAAGAGATGAGCTTGGTTAACATCAGCTTATTGGCCTTCCCTGTTTCACAGCAGGTTTGGTATTTGCCAGTGAACCACTGTTGACAAAAGCACTTAGCCTAGTCTGGGGACAAGTCAGGTCTGCCCTCCTTGGCACTGAGATTATTGGGAGCACATCAAGCCTTGGAAAATATTTTTCAGTTTTGGTACAAGTGTCCTTGGGCCATGTTCCTTCTTCCATCACTTGTAGGAAAGGGAAAACTGGTTAGTAGGAGGCTATGTTGGTTCTTCCTAGCTATTGTGTGGAGCACTGGAGCATGCCATTGAACATCTCCATGGGATTCAACACCACTTTATGAAATACCCATGAAAATGGCACTGGTAACCACAAAGGGGCCCAGCGCACACCAGGTGATTCTAACTAGGTGCTTTTTCATCTTCTCTCTGATGTTTTACTGTGTATGCAGTCCTCACTATGAAAATGAAAATGACACACTGCACAACCACTTGTGCAAGTGGAAAGTTGCCTCGTGAAATAGCCTGTTATATCTGCAATTGTAGTTACCATTGTCCAACAGTTCTTGAATGTTTGGGTATTTCTGGCTGAGCTACATCTGGAAAATAGATTTTGATATCCTCAAGGAAAGCCAAAGGAAAATCTTACCTCTTTCACAGAGCTCTGCACAGGAATGAACCCTGACAGCATCTCCACCTCCACCAGGGCCATGTTACTTGTCCCACGGTCCCCTACATAACTGAAGGGGGTCAGGAGAGAAGCACATTAGATGTGGAAGGCAGCACAGCATTTCTAGGAGATACTAATGGACACTTCTAAATTTTGCCCTCCCCTACAGTGATATGAAAGCTCAGCAGCATGTCTAACTGGTGGGACAAAGAGACAAAAAATGGTCCCCATCTACTCACTCTATATGGAGACAGATTGTGCAGCAAATGTGTTATGGTTAATGTGGAAATAATATGGCTTCATGTTGCCCTCCCCAACAGGGGGAAATGACCTTTGCTGTTACAGGCTGAGAGTGGCAATGTTGGTATTGTTCTCTTTCAGTAAGGACAGTAAGGCATGCAGAATATGGATCAAGACTCTCATCCTAGACAGATGTGGGCAAGTGAAATATGAATAGGGACTGGAGTTTCTGCTGTCTAGTTCCAGCAGAGGTTCACACTACAGGGGGATGCACCTCAGGGCTGCTTCAGCCCAGGATGCCAAGTGTCTCCCAACATGGGAGCTCAGCTGCTGGGGCTCTGAGGACTACTGAGCTGCTCCGTGCTGCCTGAGATAGTTGCTGTGGTAATGCAAGACACTGCCAGTGCATTGCCATGCTTCTCCAGGCCTTAATTCTCAGTTAACAATCTCCTTGGGATCTATGGAGAAGAATTGAGTCATCCCTGTGTCTCTGATTCTATAGACAGGAGGCTTTCATGGGGTTCTAGTCATACAACTGGGTTCACACTTTTTTCCACTGAAGAAAAAGCCTCAAGAGATCTCATACCTGACAGACACATGGACGTCAAACTCTTTCCTGACAGCATCACATTCTCTTGGTACTTCTTCCACATCCAGGACAAAGACTGCTTTTGTTTTTGGTGGTGGGATGTTATAGTACAAAGTGGTCTGGTGGGGGAGAAAACATCTCTGTGAAGTGCCCCAGAGTTCCCCTGAGTAAAGGACTACCTGTGCCTCCAGCTTTTGATGGATTGGTAGCCAGTGGCTAACACAGTTGGACCCAGATGCACTTTCTGTTCAGAGATGTGCTCTTTAGCACATTACATCAGATACACCTGCCAAATGCAACCTAAAACTTGGAGACTCAGCTATCTGTGATTCAAGGCCTCATTCAGTCTCATTAAAAAAAAAAAAGTTACTGTTATGGTTCAAGGAAGCACATTAGCTAAAACACTGCCCCACAAAGAGAAAGAAGTGTAACTGTTAGCTCTTGACATGCTAATAGTCAGTAGTTCTAGGTCTCAAGGGGAAAATACTGGTAAAATAACTACAAACCTCTTAAGAAAGAAGAAAGAACAAAAAACTGGAAGAAGACAGGAGGCAGGAGGAAAGAAGACTCCTTGGCAGGAGGGATGATCACACTCATCAAAAGAGCAGCATAGGCCAATCTTCCTCCACTTGCCTGGTGACTGACTGCCTCCCCAGCATGTGTTCATCAGATGTCTTATGCTCACTGACTATATGCAAGTGTAGCCAAGCAGTATGGTTCTAGTTACCTCCTACGTGCATTAGCAGTTAATAACTGTTGTGTCCCCTTGACGAGACACAGCTTGCAGATTCTCTGTGAGCGTCATAAGATTCTCTGTGGGCATCATCTGAACAGAAGTGACCCAGCAAAAAAGGTTTTCACAGGGAGTGACATGAGTTCTTTGCTGCATGAATGGCTCACAAGTGGATGACTATCAAAACTGCCATAACAATAAAATGTATCCTCCTGATGGACCAGTTGTGTTGGTGTACTGGAATAAGACGACCGTGGTACTACATCACTCCTCATCTCTGCATGTGATAACAACCCAAGGAATGTTGTGTCAGACGATATACAGTGTCCAGCTCCTGAAGCAGTGACACCAACAACACACATTCAAAACAGAAGCATGTATTCCTCTGTGTCTCATTACTCCTGGCTTCAGATCTACTAGTCTCTTAATAATGACATGCCTCTATAGGATGGGACAGCAAAGCTGAGACATTTCTGAGAAGATTCCAGAGATGGTTGCACAAAACCATGCCAACAAAGTACACCTGAGTACCTTCAAGTTTGACAAGATTCCGCTTAGAACGCAAAATCCTGCTCAGAACTTGAGGCTACAGTGCCTGCTTAAAGTCAAACCTCACTTCAGTAGTCGGAGGCAAAACCTGGGAGCTCTGTTCCTTACGCGTACGCACCTGGACATAAACGCAGCCCCTGCCCGTCGCTTGCACTGTGTAGGTCCCTGTGTCTGCAGGGAGAGACGCCTGATGCAGCACCAACTTGTTGTTCCTGTGCACATGGAACTCCAGTGGAGAAGCGTCCTTGCCTTTCACCGCCACCTTGACATCCCTGATCTCCTGAGGAATCAGGGCTGCATACTGAGCGAGGGCCTGCAGGCTGACAACTGTGTCCTGAAGGGAGAGAGAGAATCACTTTGCTGTGGGGCCATGCAGGACGAGACCCAGCACACTAGTTCAGGGACCGCAGAGAGAACCACACTCCTCATGGCCCTGATTCACCCTCTGACACAGGCAGGCTCTGTCCCAATAAGTGCACAGGTAGGGTCTTTGCCACAGGCAGCAGGTGGATTTCTGCTACCTGGAAAGGGCAGTTTGTGAGCTCTGAGCTTAGCAGTGCCAGACAACCCTGGGTAATCCCAATTATGCTTCACAGAGAAGGGTTTTCCCATGGCACTCCCTTTCTCAAACAGAGCTCATATACCTTTGTCTGCAAAGGATGGGTCTAGCGTGACATGCACATGAGAGATGTGCACATCACTCCAGACACAACATCCTTCTCTTTCCCCCATGGTTTTCCCTGGTTTGTTACCTGTGTGGAAGCAAATCCTCCGAAGGCATTTCTTTGTCCACTGAGCCAGCGCACAAGCTTGCTCACTGAGGGTTCATTGACTGACAAGTCTGCTTTGGAGACATGAGCCAGGATGATGTAGGCTACTGTCTCAATCATGGAAGAAGACTTTTCACCAGCAGATTGTGATGTCAGTAGCTGTGCTGATGGGGGAAGAAATATGGGGAAGAGAAGAACTGTAGGTCCCTGTGTATATTCAAAGTTATGTCTCCAAGCTTCAACATTTTTGCTGTTTCTGCATTTCCCTAGCATAGAGTAATGGGACCCCCTGTGCTGAAAAGCTCTAGGACTCATTTCCAGTCACTTGTACATATTATACAAGAACTGCTCAGTCTTCGAGTGAGAATTGCTGTCAGGCTACTGGAGGAGAAAGACTACCCAATGTACTTTGCTGGCCTCCTCACTGTGCAGTGCATAGTGAAGGGCAATTTAAGCAAGAGCTGGGCTCCCACCTCAGGTCCAAGCTCAAAAGCACTGAATACATCTGAGTCCAGTTGAATATTTTGCTGCAGTGGTAGTAGGGGAATAACCAAAATTCAGCTAAGATTTTAGCTTAATTGTGCCAGGCTTAATTGTGTAGGCATCTTCTGCAATGGTACAAATGTGAAAACCTGAAATGCTTTTAAATTCAAAGTCAGTTTTCAGAACAAACCTTCACTTTTGAAAGAAGAACCATCAAATCACTTGTTTCCATAAAACCAGCCTCAAGACTTCAGAATTTTGCTAAGGTCCTCTACGGAGAACCTTCATTATGTTTATCACAGTGAAAAGTTTTTCCCTTGTTCCATGTGTATTATCACAGAGGCAACTCTGAACAAGTACTGCACTGAATGTATGCAATCCTACTCCTTCCAGTTTGCCCACTGGCTGTCCTGTGAAGCCAGCTGGCAGCTTCAGTGGCTGTGCAGTGAGCAGCACTCAGCACTGGTAGCTGGTCAGGCTGGAAAACCCTCTCTCCCTTCATTTTTTTATATGTTCTTTTTCATCCCCCAGTGTAGTTCACCACACTGCCAGACAAGCAAATGTGGGGAAGAACTTACTTAAACCAACTTAGGTAATCTTACCAACTGTTTAACCATAGGCTTAGGCGCTTTGAACACCCACCCATCCTCACTCAGGACAGAAGTCCATTTTTCCCCAAGCCAATGAGACAAAAGGAAGAATCAAGCTCAGCAGCACAGCAATAAAGGTCCATCCACCCAAGGGCCCTGAGCTGAGTAGAGCAGCAATGGGGAAGCAGTCAAAAGGTTTGAATTTTTCAAGTAAATGTCCTGAGCAGCAGCTGAACAGACAGGGTAAAACAAGTTTCCTCTGCAAGATCTGTTGTACTATGTATGAATTAATAAAGAATGACAGGAGCACCACAACAGAAATAGGGATTTTAACTGCACAAATTAAGCATGGATCACCTCTGCTGCTTTTGATTAGAAATTGTTTCCTGGGTCTGAGAAAACTAGAGATTCTCACAGCTTCAATAAATTATGATTTTCTGACACAAAAGCGTACTTGAGAATAGCTACATTTCCCAGAATACTGCAATTAAGGGCTACAGATATCAGACCTTGTACACAGTAATTATCTCTAGGACCCCAAAGTAACAACTTACCTGTTTCCTTCTCTACCAAATCCAGGAGCTGCTTTCTCATCTCCATGTCCTTACTCAGCGTGAAGACATAAGCCATCAGGGCCTTGACATAAAGGCTTGTCTCATCAAGTGTTACATTCTTGAGGCAATGTAAGGCATTATCCAACATGGTGTCCTGAAAAAGGAATCCAAACCAAGTGAATTTCCTCTGACCATACAACATGTTGTGGTGAACATCTACCCCAGACACATCCTTGATGTATTTCAGTGCCAGCATCTCTCCCAGGGCTGTGGAGCGTGAAGTAGAGTTGTCAAAGCATCACTGACTGTGAGTTGAAAGCAAAGGTGTGCTGGACATATCACTGGGATAGGGGATTGCTAATACACTGGAGAATCCAGCTGTAGGCAGTGTCTGGTAACACACTGGCTCAGAATTGTCAGACCCACATGCTGCGGGTCTCAGGTCCTGAAGGGTATGATGTTGTTCTTAGAACTGCACCATTAAGCCTGGAATACCAGATCTCTTTTGCTAGAACAGTCTACGCTTGTCTCAAAGATCATTGCTTTTATTTGTGGGGAAGGGGAGGGAGGACAATGCATACCTGAAAAGTAGTCTTTTTTTTCTCCTTTAGCTTTGTTGATCAGTTTAATGAAAACTATTGCCTCTCCCTGCAAGCCCTTTGTTATTTTCAGAGACAACTGTTTCCCCGGAGATCAGCTGGGAAAAGCAAGTGCTCTGCTTTGCTGCAAATCAGGCCATTTATATTAGGAACTCCTCACCAAGTTAAAAATTTCCAATTGAGCTGATTGTGTACCAAGGTGGGAATGATAGAACCTTTCACGAGCTCAAGCTGGGTACTCCCTGAAGCCCCCAGCCAGGGAAGAAATGAACAGTGGAGCATGCTCCCAAGCCCTGCAAGAGTTCAGATGTGACTTACATTCCTCTCCAGATGGAGTTCCACCAGTGCAGCAGCAATATAGGCTGTTAATGAGATGGTATCATCCACACCGCCCTGCAAGCACATGGACAGTAATCAGAAAAGGACAAATCCAACCACTGCTTGCCTGTTGTTGTGCAGTCACCAAAACTGCCTCTGAGAGAGTACAGCGACGTGCTTTTAGGCATTCTTGGACAGGAAAGCACTCCAGGCTCACTTTCTGGAATGTCATGAAAGTTTGGTGTTGAGGGCAGTCTCAGCCATGTTGTTCACACAGCCTAGACATCCCTTCTCATAGAAAGGCATGAAGCAAACTGTTAAAAAAATTATTTTATTAAATATGTTACAGCTGTACACTTGAATAAAGTTTTTATGATGCAGGATTTGCATACAAGAAGTCGTGCAAATTTACATATAATTCATCTGACTTTGAGAAGCTACAGGTGTAAAACAGGCTTTCAGGAGCTGCTTTTCACCTCAGAGGACATTCATTCTTGGGGAGGTTCTGCTTACATTCTCAGATATGAGACAAGAATACATCTAAAATCAGAGGGGAAAATTGGGCTAAGATGCTAAGAAGCACCATTCACACTGAATAGAAGAAACTTTGTAGTGTATGGGGGGTGCAGGATGCAAGACCTATTCCAAAATTTCTGTTCAGATAGAAAGCTCAAGCTGGGAAATTAGTGAGTCAGACAAGGATGAACAGTCTACACATACACTCTGGTTTTGTTTTGTACTGCATCCAAATTATAGGGAAAAAAAAGTGTAACCCTTTGCTTTACTAATGTAGCAGCCTGTTGTCTTTCACAAATCTGCCTTGTATTTAACGTGGGCAATTTTGCAATCTGACCAGCGTGGATTATTTGTACCCTTAGAAAGGCAGTGAACCCAAGTATTGCCATACTGCACATGCACTGCTTAGTACCGAAGCTCTAGGGCATGTTCACCAAGAGTTTGGTGCATTTCCAGCTACACTGCAGGGGTCATTTGGGGGATGCCAAGCTCCAGGAGAAGTCATACTTTTGGGGCAGTGGAGGGACAGCTGTATCTTCAGACAATCCTGTATTAGAGCACGTAGAGTATTGTGCACTGTAAGGTACGAGAAGAGTGAGAATCCGGCCAGGGTATTCTTGACAAGCACTAACGTATAAAAATATTTCTCACTTCCCTGTACCCTTGTAGTGCCTTGGCACAATTAGCTGTGTTGTCTTTTGGCTAGAATGAAAATTAAGAAAGCCTAGCAGAGTCTAAAACCTCACACAGAGGAAATGACTGCTGGTTTAGGCCATGTTCTTCATTCTGCACTGGGAAGATGCCTTAGCTGTGCTAGGCCATGGGGACATTGCTTTGTACTACTGTTCACAGTGGAAAAGCCTGAGGAAGCAACCCTGTGCCTCACACTGTGTTCCTCCTGCTCCCACTCCCATGTCTGGCAGCCATACCTTCAGGTCATTGTTGAAGAGCTTCCCCACGCTCTGGAAGCAGCCACTGGGCAGCTGGTGCTTCTGCAGCCAGAGCAGAGCGCTGTGCACATGGCCCTTATCGATGTAAATGTGAGAGCTGGCTTGTCCAAAGGACCTGGCCACGAAAGCTGTCAGCCTGTGAGCAGAGCACGGAGGAATCCCATGTCACAGCCAGGAGATGAACCAGCAAGGACGACAGGTTTAGGAAGACAACAGCAATTCTGGTCACTCACCACGTGTTGCCCTGCTCATCACCTTTCCCAAAGGCGCTGTAGGAGCCATCATCATGTTTGTAGAGCAGCTGACGCTGGTAACCTGTGACAACAGGACGTGGCTGATTGTGAGGACCTGTAACACCTCAAACTGTGTCCTTGCTGCGGGAAGATGGCTTCACAGCAAGAGGCTTCACCAGGTCCTACAGTCAGAGCTGCTGAGACAAGCACACCACCCCCAGTTCCCCCTGCATGCCGCAGCATCAGTGCGACAAGAAGCAGTTGAACAGCACCGCTGAAATGTCCGTGAGGCTGCTCTGCCTTACTGGAGCTGTTTGGAGCAAGTGCTGGGAGTATATGCCCTGCTGTTTTGGAGAAGGGTGACATGCTCAGCCACCTCATGGCTCCCCATGTGGCAGGGAGCCCTCAGGGGCCTTGCTGTGAATAAAAAGAGCAGTACGAGTGAGGAGCAAGGCTTTTCCTAAAGGGGACACAAATGAAACCGTATTTACTTTTCAGCACCTCTCCTAGCCCTGTTGGCACTCAACAAAGCACTTTTTATGGGATGTACAGGAAGCAACAAGGACGTGCCTTTGAACTCTGAGGGCAGACTGCTGTCTGCATCTGTTTGCTCTCCGTCACCCTCCTCATGGCCTTCTTGTTTACCCTTTGTCTTTCCTCTCTGCCACCACCATTCTCTTGGGTAGACACCCCTTTGGTGTGTCTTTGTCACCCCTTTTGTCTACCCGGTACATGCATGTGTTCTCAGTACATGCTTGCAGTACCAGAGAAAAAGGGGGAAAGAAAAGGAGTCAAATCCTGTCCAGACAAGGAGACTGGCAGGCTGAAATATGAGGCACGTTACAACATGAGACACAGACACTGGCACTATATTAAATTCAGAATTTACATGCCCCAAAATATGTTTTCTAAAATGTGGGGAAACGCTAAGCTACTGAACTCCTATCTATTCCCAAAGGCCACTCTTTATTCCACGTAATAGCAGCTGATGCCCTATTTTCACAAGGTGCTTCTGTCAGCCTTGAACTGATAAGGGAACAAACAGGCATCACATAATGATGGAAATCACTAATTACCTACACCTTTCTCAAAAAAGCCCTTAGTACCTCAATTACCAGCAGAGCCAGAAGTTGTGCTTTCTTCAGAAACTTTTCTTTCCATGAGACATTTCCCTTTTCTCTGTAATACCTTCCTCAGTCACAGCTCTGGCAGTCACTCCCACTCCTGCCCTTCAGCTCCCTACCAGACCCATGCCCCACTCTCTTGATTTATAGCAGCTTCATTTTGCAGCAGAAGGAAGAAGGACAATGCTTACCTGTTGTCAGAAATTTCAGTGCTTTATCCCTAATTTCTGAGTTCAGCTGTTTAGTCTTATTCAGGTACTGGAGTACGAAGATGTTTGGTGCAAACTGGACCATGTTCTGCTCACCACAGCCAAAGGGCATGCTTAGCAGCTGGTCTAAATTTTGGAGCGCTGGACCCATGATGTCACCTTACATTTGAGAGGAGAGACGGGAGAAAGGAAAAGCACACGCACTGAGCAGTGTGAAGCAAAAGGACTGCTGCCTTCCCTAGACTCTGCTGGGATCCTAGAAAAGAGCCAGTCCCTGACTGAAGAGACGTGACTGAGATTTCTGGTGACCCCTCCTACATTAGGCCAGCACAGAAAGGGAGGCCACCGTGGTTCTGGGAGGAGGAAGGGAAGCTTGAGGGGGTCTGAAGAAAGGTAAAGAGTTGTCATTCCTGAGTGGGTACCAAGGTGGGAAAGGAATTACAGAGGCAAAGCAGGTGGAAATCTGCGGGGATGGTTTTGGTTCACTTAGGCAGATGGCAGTGACAGAAGTCAGAGAGGATATCCTGTTTTGTGCCTTTTCCTCCAGACACTTGGGGATCACCTGGAATCATTCCTTATGAGAGGAATAAATATTGGAAAAGATTACTTGATCCACATTCCTGAGGCCAATATCACACGCCTTACAGATGAGCTCATCAGGAGCTGGGTCAACGCATCATTAAGGCCAAAGCTTTGTGCAAGTTTTTTTCACTACAGACCCAAGAGCAGGGAAAGCCTTTCTCACCAATCACAGAGAACGTGACTCGGGCAGATCCCTCCAGCACTTCTGCAGGCAGAGGCAGGGAGAACTCTTCAGAGATGGTGTTATCTGAGGAAGGCAGAACCCAGACATTTATCCTGTGGCAGAAGTCATTCATACAAGTGTAACATCCAAGAAGACCCAGGTGAAGCGTAATGTGACATCAAGTCACAGGAGCCAGGACTTGCAAACAAATGCCTCAATACAGGAAATTTTGGCAGGTAAAAGATTGACATGGACAATATAGTGGTTGTTCTCCCAGGCAGGGAGGGTGCCACCAGTGCTTGCTCTCTGATTAACTCCCCCCACCTCTGGGTATTTGCAGTAACCCTGTGCCTTCCATCCTGGTCTCATGATCAGTGGCAGTCAGGAACTTTTGTCCCCTACCTGCAGGACAGAGAAAGGTATTTTGGGTCTTCTCTTGTAGGACACCTCCTGGCTGCAGATGAAGAAAGAGTAGTTCAGATAGGGAACACAGGAAAGGAAGTCACTCTGCCTTCGCAAGTTTGTCTGAGGTCCAAGAAGGGGCTAAACTTCCTCTTAGCACCTTGCTGACTGCCCCAGGGGACAAACCCCTATCCCCAGGGGTTCTCCACCCCGAGATGTGACCAACCTTCACAAGCAGAGGTTTTATCACTGTGTCTCTCCCTCCTTGCAAAGGCGTCACAGCAATCCTGTTACCACACAGACTGTGTGACTCTTCTGCCACGCTGCTCACGGTGACGTTCACTCTGCCTGCAGGGAGCACAGGGGCACGTTGCTGAGCGCTTGCAGCAGACAGCTGTATGTACGAGCATTAGGTCCAGACATGCAGACGCAGGCAAATTCCACCCCTCCTCCCACGAGCTGCCACACATCCCTCTGCCCAGCCTCACCCAGCCTGGTCACAGTCACGTTCCACACAAAGGTTTTTGCTTCGTTGGCACAGAGGCAGCTGGTGAACTGGCAGCTTGGACAGGCATCCACCTTTAGCTCTGGGGTCTCTGTGAGGGTGGTGTGGACCTGAGGGTGGTTGGATGTACAAGCACACATTGGGTTAGTGTTAGTAAACAGGCACTGCACCAAGCAGCAAATACCCTGGGTCGTAAAGTGCGAGAGGTTGTGCTTCCTGGCCCAGATGCCAGTATCTAGTGCTCCCAAGGAGCTCAGAGCTCACCTTTGGGCTCAAGTTTTTGTTCTGACAGAGGCCGTGTAACTGTGGACACTCGCTTGGGGGAACTCACCTGGATACAGTCCTTGAGGTAGTTGAAGACAGTGGCTTTTAGGCTGAAAGTTTCGCCTTGGATCACAGAGTATGGCAATGATACATCCACAAAGAAAGGCTGGAAGACCCTAAGAGAGGTCAGAGGCGAGAAACCAAAGCCAGTATCAGCAACACAGAAGGTGTTGGCATTCCATTCTGTGATGGTGTCAGGTACAGCAACTTGGAGAGACGCTTGTCCATCGCCCCTACAGCAGGAAGCAGAAGAGAAGGACTGGCTTAGAAGCAGTCAGAATGCTCGAGGACTGTCCCTGGGGAAGGAAGGCAGAGGCTGTTACCAACCCGACAGAGACCAAATCCCAAATCCAGGTCTCTGGGAAAAGCGTCCGTGGTTTTGGCTTCTCCTTGTCAGCAGAGTGAGGTTCAGAATCAGCATGGATACCATGGTTGCCTGGTAGAAAGCAAGTGATACCTCAGAAAAGAGCATCTATAGCTACAGGTGAAACTAGCTCTTCATTCACAGGCAAACTAACACAAACCACAAATGTTTTGTGACACAGAACAAAAGTGGACAGGGCTGGTGTTTTCATGAGAGTCCGACACCGTGTGGGTATCTTTGGGGAACACAGCTTTAGGGAGACAGAGTTGGATAGAGTTTAGCCCAAGGCTCAGTCTGATGGATCCAAATTTGGTCTGGATCCAGGGGGAGACAGCATGCTGAAACAGAGTCACACTCCTTTAAATAATCTGTGAAAGTGCTGGCAGAGACCACACTACATTTTATATGAAAAACACTGAACACAGGGATACCAAGAAAGCATGGAGATTTGATCTTCTACCTGTGATTTGTAAATCAGGTCCATTGAAATGGACACAAGCTTTGTTGCTCTCATACACAAACAAGAAATGCAGCAGGATGGGGTCAGCTGTCTCAGCTGCAGGCTGGCCAGAACTGGGAGAGGGAAGCCCCTTCACTCAAGGAGATGGGCATGTCTGTTCCTTACCAACCATATAGCTTTTTCTTAGATACATCTTTTTCTTAAAGTCTGGAAGCACACAGGAAACAGGTTTCTTGATTCTAGTGTTGGTAAATATTTTCATGCGCAGTTGCTGGGAAAATAGTACAGACAGCAAATCATTGATAAATAAAAGGGAACAAGGAATGTTGAAACTATCTCATGATCATGAGTATCAAATGGGGGCTGCTGGCCAGTGGCAAAACTTTTTAAGTGCTGCGTGTTTATATCTATAATTTTTAAATGCTGCTTGTTTATATCTATGCATAAACTTACAGGCTCAGACTCTGACTGGTGCATGAGGAATGGAAACCAGCTTCTGAGGAATACTGGGACCAACTATTACTTCTCATACAAGTAGATTTCAACTAGATCTGCACTTCATACTCCCGACCCTAGCAATGACACACAGTCTAAGGAATAACCATCTAGGAGACAGCACAGTAACATGTCTTTTGAAAGGAATCAAGATCCGTATCTGTATGGCAGAGTTCTGTCAGCTTAAGAAACCCATGCAATTCAGACTACATGTTGGGTTGTTTTCAGTGTGTTGTTACCCTCTTCTCCTATTTTAAGGTGCTTCTACTTGCATATATTTTTTAAAAGAGCATTCTGCCAGAAGCAGCACTTCTTGCATTTCAGTTAGCAGACACGTTAACACTTTTCTGGCTATCGTGCTTGTTAGCACATTAGTTTATTTCGTTGTTTGTCTTGACAGTTAGCTATAAAGCCAAATTGTGAAAGACTTCCTTTTATTAAAACTGTTTTGAGGATAAGTTAAGGATACACTCAGTGACACACAGAGTGAAGTAGTTTGTAAACAATGATAGCCAAGTGGTGATTGGTCAGAATATGGTGAGATGCTCAGGTATTACTGCTGTATTCTTGCCACTCCCCCTTTGTAGTTATGGTAGCCTAAAGTAAATTTGTTCATTTTTACACTGTCCAGCTTTCTCTAATCAGGTGGTTTGTACTGTGCTTACTCAGCTTTCCCCATTGTCCCCAAATGAGTGTGGTTACACTGAACAACAAGGAACAGATGACTTCTTGTAGGCATTCAGGACAGCATATTGGAACTCACTAACTCAGGAAAAGTCTAGAGGAGGTGTAGGCACTCACCTTGAAAAGGTTATAGACATCAGCCTCACTTTGGTACCACGGTGCACCCATCCGAGCCTTTTTGTGGGGGCTGGGCTGCTGGGGCAGGCAGGGATACGCCTCAAAGTCTTCCAAGCGGTAAGGCAAGCCTCGCCCTCCAACCATGAAGCTGTCTTCAAAGACTTCATCATACAGCTGCAATGGAGAAACAGAGGTCTTCAACAGGAGCTGGCCAACAAGCATATGTGTGGGTCAAACTTTTGGGTGGTAGCCCTCTATTACACATTGTAGGGCTTTGCAGCCGAGGAAGTTGGCAGCGGCCCAGCTTATACTAAAGGACATAATATAAAGGACATATATAGGATAATATATACTAAAGAACATATATTCAAGGAGTGGATGTAGACAAGCAGCTTTTAATCTCCAAGACAGTTCAAGCCTTTCAACACTAGGGTGCAAAATTAGGATAAAAATGCATGATTCAGTTTAAACACAAGGCATTGGCACATCTGACCTACGTATTTAAAGATTACCACTTAAAATACCTGTTAGTAGATGATGCGAGTGCTCTGCACTAGGACAGCATCCCTATGAAATGGAACACCAGATCACACTGTGGGCCCTATCAACAGGTGTAGTGCATCCCCCTGGATTTGGTGAGGCTTCTTTGTAACATGCTGGACTGCTGTAATTTAACTTACAACTTTGCATGAGGCATATACCTGCTTTATTATCTCTGGTACACAGTGTGGATTTATGTTAGGATTTTCAATTTTTGCAGTATTTTTGCTCCAAGTTTTTAATTCATTCCTCTGAAACACACAGCTGACTTAAGGTGTCTCCAACCCTTCTGATTCTCAGAATCCACCTGGGTGCTTACAAAATACTGACCACTTTTCACCAGCCACTGTGTGCTCTGGGTGCTCTTGTCTAGCTACTGTTTTCTAAAGAACTCCTCAGAACCACTGATTATGGTTATAATTCAGCAGTTGTTGGGGCAGAGGGATAGGAGAACCCTGCCAGGGCAAAATTCCATTTCAAAGGCTTAACCTCACTGACTGGTGAAAAATGGCAGAGCAGAGGTGTGGATGTGAGGAAAGCTGCTAAGCATTCTCCCTCCAAGCAGAAAGCACCAGCATCTCCTTGAAGCAGCTCTCCCTGCCTACCCCTGCAGTGCCACGTACCATCCACCACCCTTCAGGCACAGGCTCACAGCACAGAGCTGATGATGAGGAACATAATCACCCCATAACTGGTGAGAAGAGGCTGAGGAAGGGGAATGGCAGGGCAGCCACCTAACACTGCAGCTGTCCTGGGATGTACTGTGGGCTTCCTCTCGCCCATGCATGGAGGCAGAAGGCAGGCAGACACTAGGGGGTTGGACATGGCAGGCTGCACTCACGCTGTCTGCTGTTAGGGTTTGGTTCTTCTTCAGGAGGACACTCTTGTCAACAGCTCGCACAGAGCACAAGGACCCTGGAGCAGCCTTCAGGTTCAGCCTGACTTTGGATCCTGGGACATCCTCCTTGTGTGAGAATTCCAGCGCCACCTGCAAAAGCAGACAGGATCTGAGGGCTTAGCCTTGGAGAGTAGGACCCTGAGACTCTTGTATGTCTGGGTAGCAGAGGGAAAGACTTCAAATAAGGTAGGCAAGGGGGATGAGGTGCTGAATCAGGCCATCCTGGAAATCCCTTGGGAAGGTTGAAGAGGCTGCAGTGCACACAGCCCTACCCAGAATTCCTCTACCACCACACATCCACCACCCCCTGATCCAGAACTACCACAAGGAGCTAAGCAGACAGGCTTCTCTTCTGTGTTAGGGAGCATATGAGGGACAGTGTGTTGCCAAGTCAGTAATGGGGAACGTGGGGAGAAAACAGAGTTCAAGGTGACCTGGTTTACTCCTTGAGCAAAGCTTGCCAGTTGGTGTTGTGGCAAGCAGGACTAGGAATTCAGGGAGAAGGAGGTTACCTGTCTTGTTTCCCAGCCAAAAATACTGGGCATCCAGGTTTTGCATATATCCAGCTTTCACCATTTGGATGAGGATAAAACAGGACCAGGAACCACAGCAGACCAGGGCACACCAATGATGCTATGACACTCCTTGTGTGATTTCTGCTCACCTTATGCCTAAAGCACTTTTCTACTTCAAACTGCTCCACATCAGCCACCACCTCTCCGTCCGAGAAGACCGCATACACCAGAAGCTTGATGTCAGGCAGGAAGTCATTGCCAACAGGCAGAGTCAATGAGAAGGAGCCCTGCAGATCTGCACAAGACAGCAGCAAGGAAGAGAGGGACAACATCCAAACAAATCAGCTCATTGGAGTGGGACACATGTTAAGAATCAAAAGAGGAGACTTAATAATTTCTACCTGCAGATAGGAACACCCCACACAGACAGTGGCACAAATTAACAATAAACCAAGCATACTAGCCATTTATTTCTCCAAAGGTACAAGTTAGCAGCAAAGTAATAAGACTGGATATTAGGTCAATTAGACAAGACAGAAGGAAGAAAAGATAGATAGACACTGAATTGAGAGGAGATTGTGTTGGTCTTAGGAGGAGAACCACCGCTAAGAACTCAGTTCAATATTTCCCAACTGTGGATAAGAATAACACCTGCAGACAGAGTCACTGGAGAGTGGTCAGTTTTCTGCGGTGTGTTATGAGGCACTTAACTTCTCATGTTTTTACTCACTCTGATGCTGGGTAATTGGCACCTTCTTCTTTCTGCTGAAAAGGATCTTGCCTTTTGCTATCACCTGAAGAGCAAAGAGAAGTGCCATTCAAGGGTCTGAATTCTGAGACCGTGAGGAGAGTGTGAAAAGAACAGGAGAAGAGAGAATGACGTCTGACAAATGTTGGCCCAGAAGTTCCTCTGTCAGGACATGATTTCCAGAGCTCTGCAGCAGAGATGGTGATGGTATAGCTGGGTAGGACTTGAGAGGTGCTAGCTAGGCCATGAGTGAGTCAAGGTTCTAAAAGATTTTAAAAATTTTAGCTAAGAGTTAAAAGCAACTTGTACTGATTAGAATGCAAGGTAGAAAGACAAAAGTTAATGATTATTAGATGCTTAAGCTAGAGCTAAGTGATGTATTACTTGCTATTCTTGTTTTAAGTTTTGTTTATAGAAGAAAACAGGATAAATGATCTGTCATCAAAGTGAATTGAAACTAATAGAATCAAGAACAGCACCTGGGTTTGATAATAATTAATCAAACATAGGGGATCTTGGGCTGCACCAGCAGGTCATGAAGGCCTGCCAACAGCGAGAAGGCAAAGAGGTCATCATGAGGAAGACGTTCCTGACTTCATCTTTCAGGACCACTGACCCAATTCAAGAAAGAAACTGCGCATGCGTGAAGGACTAATGATCTCATTTTAATACAGAGCAGGGAATGGGAGATGCTGGGGTCATACATATGTAAAGGATATAAAACTTTGAGTAATAAATAGGGAGTGAAGAACCTTGTACTTGGCTGGCACGTCTCTAGGAGGTGACTCCCGTGCTGCCTGCCAGCATAATAAACATACCACTTTCTAACTTTAATTAGTTAGAGGGTCTTTTGTCCGTGAATATCGTGGATATTCATGAATATTTGATTTTAACGAATCACTGAGAAGCTGTGGCTGCTTGGAAAGCCAGAGGTACTTCTGAAGCTATGTGTGGCTGCTCTTAAGAGCCAGCGAACTCAGATCTTTGCATTACTAGGATGGAGAACTCTTTGATTGTACGAGTGAATCCAGTTCAGTAACCAAGATAGTCATAACCTCTCGGCTAGGCTGTAGTCACACCCTTGCTATGACTCACTTTCTTGAAAGTGGACTTCATCAAAACACTATTACATAGCTCTGGTGTGCATCGAGGCCCAGTGCAAGGGCCTTTCGAGCTTTTCCCTGCAAAGAACAGGCAGGGGGATGTCAGCTGCCCCAGAGACTGCCTCTTAGTTCTCAGACAGATTGCCCCAGACACAGATGGACATCTGGGGCACACCTTCTGGGGAGGCTTCGGGCTAGCCCGCCACTGCCACCCATGTGAACAGAAGAGAAAGTAGAGCAGATGGCAGGCATCTATTGCCCAAGCTTAGGTCAAGATGTGGATAACAAAGCAATGCAGCTGGGGGCTAGGAGCAGGTCCAGGAACTGGAAAGCAGGTGAGGGTTTGGGCAGAACAGAAGTCACAAACTAACTGTCTAGGAGTAGCTTTAGCTTTCCTTTGAGTACCTCTGTGCTCTGAGAAAGGGGTAAAATGCCAGCAAGCATAGTCTTGCCCTAAGAATCCTCTTTCTTCTGTGCTCACCAAGTAGTAGAAATCAATGTGGTCTTCTTCAGAGCTGAGTTTACTCTGGGAAAGGATATAATCCACCTGCACTTCCTGCTCTTGATCACAGGACATCACATCATTCTTGGCCTTGATCTCAAGGAAGCTGTTGCTCTCAGAGTAGAAAGGTTTCAGCCAGTGGAAGCTGTCCTCTGTTTCACTTTCAGCAGAAAATGCACTGTCGTCAGTTGGAGGTTTGTAGGTACCCTTCAAGCACATAAACACAAGGTGGCAATACAATTAGTGTCAAGTGATGCAAGGGAACTTGTGCACCTACTGAAACTCTGTTATCACCTGAGCTGATGGCAGACTGCACACCTGCATGCTTAAAATAATTTGTTGAAATGTCATTTTAAAGTCTCTTATGAGATTTTCTCTTACGAAGTTTTAGCAAAAAATCTAAACCTAGCAGATTTGGCCATAATCTCATTTTTCCTCTTTTGTCTTTCCATGGGACACAAACCACACTGGACAAAAGATTTTCAGTGGCTGATACTCACCTTCAGAGAAACCATCGTGCTGTTCCAGCTGGTGGTATCCAGTGTGAAGTGAGCTTCCCCCTTCTCATCTGTGAGGAGTGACAGATGTATCTCCTCATCATTGACATCAACTATTAGATGGACTGTTTCATTTCTGAGGGGAGACTCTGCACTGTGGCAGAATATCTGTAGGGAAGGGGAGGAAGTTAATACCCTTTTGTGCCAGACTCTGAGGCACTGCCAGTGCTTAATATTAATTGCTTCTATCACTGGGTTCCCTCAGCCCTTCCAACTTTCAGACCGGTTGGAAGGATCCAAATAAAAGTCCAATAAATAGACAAAACCAACAGTTTGAAGCTGTTCAGGACTGGAACAATATGGTAATACAAGCAAATGAGACATCTCTGTTGGGGGAAAAGGTGAATTCCTCAGATCCTGAGCTGCTTCTTGGACAATGCTGCGGGATCTTTGATGATCAGAAAGAGATTTGTTTCCAGCAACTTAACTCTTGCTGTTCCTTGCCCTCCGTGCTAGGGTCAGTACTGGCCCAGGTGAAAGTGTTTCTAGCCCCAGGACAGCAGTCCTAGCATTGCTCAGGGGACCTGAGCCAGAAATTACTGCCAGTGAACTGATATGCAAGGCTTCAGAGATTTCTACCAAGTTACCATCAGCATTTGTCCAAAGGGAATGTTACATGCCTGCTGACACCACCCCCATCCCATATGCACAGACTAGTTGCAGGAGCTGCTCCTGGGGAAGCCTCCAGAAACTGCAGCTGGCCCCAGAATTCCAGTCTAGGAAATATACTATGTTAGGAGGGGGAGAAAAAATTTCTTCTGCAGGAGGCTTCACTCCTAGCTTCTGGGTGCCAGCAGTGCAGCATTTACTTTCCTGGAGACTGTTGCTTTCTACCTGCAAAAGGTTATATCCATGACGTATTCTCAGCAGAGAAGGGATCCATGAGTGTTACCTTCCCTGTGTATGGTATCCCACGTTTGTAGAACGGATGGAGGTTGATAAATTGTACAGATTTCATTATCGTTGCAACAGGAATTAGAGCCGTTTCCACAGAATGTGCTCCTGGGTGGGGAGATGAAAAATCTGTTGGATCCTAAGCAGTGCTCTTAGGGAAGCAGAAGACAAAAAGGCAGTTCAACACTACCTACAACATCTACAAGCTCTAAAGTTAGGAGAGAAAATATGTTATTCTAGGATATGATTCCCTCAACCTTGCTGGGCTTCCTGCTTCGTGACATGAGGCATCGTAGCCTATAAGTATTTATTTAGATGTTTATTTGTTTATGTTTTTTGAAGATAAAGGGATTTATCCAAAGCTAGATTATTGTTTAGTTATAAACAGCCCAGCAGTTTGCAGCTGTCTGAGGAACACCCTGCTGTGCAGGCAATCACTAAAAAAAAAAAGTTATACACATGCTAAGGGAGGTGAACAGTGGAGAGGATTAGGAAATCTGGTGAAAACAGATGAAAGAGGTACTAGAACAGAGACTATTATCATGACAGAAGATTTGGGAACCTTCAGGTTACTTTTTCAAAAGAAATTCCACTGCCACAGAAAGACCAAACCAAAAGTGTTGCCTGTGAAAAAGAGAATGCTCCACATATTATCCAGTACCTGTTCCATTTTCCACCATTTTTCCTACTGCAATTACACGGTTGTCATCTTCCTTTATTTCCAGAGCTCCTGTCTTCATTTTGAAAGTAGCACAGCCATCTTTATTTGTCTGCAGAGAGAGAGGAGAACAGACAGAAAGAGCATGGTGTGGAGGAAGACAAACTGCTCCTTAGATGCCAGGCAATCCTAAAGAAGTATTTCCAGATATTTTTGGAACAGAGGAAAGCTCACAAATCCTAACTGCAGAAACCCATCATGGATACCTTAGGCAGAAAAGAAAATCAGTATGCTTGGATTAAACAGTCACCAAAAAAGTGGCAAAAAAAAAAGAAGTACTTAAAGCAAATCACATAGGGGTTAATTATGCCACAGACAAACTCATGAGACTGGATTCACCCCAAATCCCGTAGCTGAGAGAGCATGAATTTCATTATGTGAGCTAAAGGTCTCCCTGAAATGCTATGGCCCTGATGAATAAAGCCTGACAGTGTGGCTTTCCAGACATGGCCATTCCTGTGACATGGCCATATTAAACACAGGCATCCTGCCAGGTGCAGATGGCAAGAGCTTTGCCAAGCATTGAGGCAGAGCCTGGCTACGGGCAGTGTTTCTAGCCACACCTGTGAAGTGCTCCTCAGAACCTTCCAGGGCCTCTTACATGCCATGTGGAGCTGGCATTCAGCTGGTGTTTTGCACAGCTAAGACAGTACGGCATTCCAGCTGGAGTGCATTTTAAAAGATGCAGAGATCCAGCTAGATTTTTATATTCTGGCTCGTTGCTGGCTGGTCTGACATTTAGAAATATTTTCCTGTGGCTCTCAGGCCAAAAGAGCTGCATCTGAAACCCGTGGGAAAAAAACAACTCTGAGGCTTAACCACAAATATATAATGGACACAGATGGGAAGAAAATGTAACAGGCAATGGACATAATTTCAGACCAGACACTCGCAAGCTTAAGCTGACCCATTGGGCAGGGGTAGAACAAGAAACAGGGCATGGATCCACAGCCCATGTGAGGCTTTGATAGCCTGCTTTTTGGTGGGAGTGGTCTGAATGGGCTGAATGGGCCTGTGATCTGAATAGCCCCACCTGATGGGGTGACCTGATTGCATTCAATATGATACAGACCCTTGGAAAAGGTGCCAGGCACCACTGCTTCCCATAGCTTACACCTTCTCCCGAAGCACAGAGCCAGGTATGCACAGCTAGAGCAGTAATTCAAGCAACAGGGTTACGGGAAGAGGAATCAGTGGTCTGATCATGTCCAGCAAATGGGAAGACACCAGAGTAAACAGGCTGGTGCCCATCTGAGGTGTATTGAGGCAGGTTAAGGGGGCAGAAACACATTTCCAGCACATGATACTTTTCGCTCTCCTATTTGTTTACCTACCCAGCTCTTTTGCTTCTGAATTGCAGAATTTGCAAAACTGCCTTCCATGGCCTGGGAGAATGTCATAACAGTAATTTCTACTTTCCCTTGAACAGGCTTCCCGTAAGTATACCTATGTCAAAAGAGAGAAACATTCATCAAAAGACTGCTGACTGTCAACAGAAATAGTGATCTAGGACACCTCCCATCCTCATCAGGGGAAGTGGAGCCTGGAGAGCTTTGCTTTGTACCTTGTTTGCTCATGCTTTAAAATGATTTTGCATCCCTCTCCACCCACTCTATGAAGCATCCCTAGTGTCCCTCAGCGTCACAGTAAGTGACCAGGTGTGAGAAGGAGCCCATTCCAGAGAGTGATCTGTCTCCCCAAGACACAGGGCATGCAAAAAGACCATGGTAGTGGAAGACTACTTCTCGTTTATGAGCAATCTGGTGGTGGAGTCAAAGGGCAGAGATCACAATGGTATCGTGTACTCACTTGCCACAGACCTCCACCTGAAATTCCTCATCTCCTATAGTGATATGTGGAGGGTGATCAATCTTCATCTCGAATTTTTTCAGCACTGTATGGAAGACAGTAAGACAAGGATGGAGGAAAAAACCAATGGATGGTATGGATGAGTATGGACACTGACAGAAGTTGTGTTATAGCTGCAGTCCAGATGAGCGAAAGACAATGATGTCCCCAGTTCTTCATCACCATGCTGCAGTAGGGTTACTCCCTCCAGCCACACGACGCTGTATTTGCTCCCACAATGGACATGGACACGGGACTGCTTTCTACTCCAGCTCAGTCAAGCTTAAACACTGAAATGGCACAGGGTGTTGTCTTTCAATGCCAATTAATGGGACCGAGACATGATTCCACATCCCATTATAGCAGCTGACTGGAGAGGATGGCAAACCTAGCCTAGAAGAGGGTGGCAATGAGCCGCAAAATGTGCTCATCACAGGGCCCAGATGCAGGTAGAATGAGATGTCGGCCCATGGCCTCTGCTTTGTACCCTATGCAGCTGCAGAACCTCCAGCCCCATGTGAGGTGTGTACACAGACCCATCCATCCTTGTCCCCACTCTGTTGTTCTCCCAAGGCAAAAGGTGGGATGAACACGGCTGCATCACCCAGCTCTCTCCTCCAGCTACCCACACTGCTTTTCCCTTCCCTCTGGTGTTCAAGTCTCACCATATTCCTCAACACTGAAGGTTTTTTGAGCCATGTCCTGCTGCACTGAGATGGTATACTCCCCAAGGGATGCTTCGGATGCCAGGGGGAAGGACAGATCCACAATGCCATGATTTGACTTTACATTCAGCCACTCAGCAATGCGGTTGTATTCAGGATCCTGTTTGGGAAAGGACACGAAGAGTCACCGAGTCATGCTGGGAGCACATGCACCTGGCAGGTCCAGCCATACTCAGGCACAGGAAGGCACTACAAGGTCTTACCCTTGACCCAGGAGAGAAGATTCCGGATCACCAAGAGAGATACCTTCACTTCCCTCCAGCATTATTTCAGTAAATTTTGGAATTGCAAAGGCTGCCAAGAACAGTAAAGCTACTGGGAAGTGGCAACATCATAACACCATGGGAAGGAGAAGCAGCTGTGCTGCATCTACTGAGCGCTTGTCCCCATGTTCTGTGCTCTATGCAGACAGGGTGTTGGGCAAAGGTTCCGTACTGCCCTGCCTCTAGCAGAGCTGTGTGCCCCACAGAGGTACTGGTTTGCGTGAAGAACCCAGGCTGACCACGTAGAAAAACCTTCAGTTGAACCTGAACTATAACCATGTCCTTATGAATTTGTGGCACAGCTCTGGGAGTGAAAGATCACAGCAGAAGAGACCGACATATCCTTTCAGTCACTTCTTTCTCACTCACCTGCAGCCATATCTGGGAATACTGTAAAAACAAGAGAAACACAACCTCAGTTTTGTAAAACAGCATCCATGTGAACCAGTATAAGGAACTCTGCCTGACATGGGTCCCTGACCAGAAATGTCTGCCCCATCCAGACCCCATAGTATGTCTCCTCCTCCCTCTGTGCCAGCTTACACTGGTCTTTCTCCAAATGACCAGTGATGGAGTGGTTTCCTCCAAGAGAATTTTTCCTTATGGTTTAACAGGCATGAAGGGAGATGACTCTTTCATGAGCCTCTCAATGTGTCTCAGGCTGAAGCTCCTACTGCTAGAAAGGCCAAAGGTGATGCTCACCTCCTTTTTAATGACCTTAAGGTTCTCATCAAGGTTCACAATTCGAAATTTCACTGTAGATATGAAGAAAAACATAGTAAAGCATTCTGGCTGCAACATGTCCTTGCACAAACCTATCCCTTTTCTGTGCCCCAGTATTCATGTCTCTGTTTATGTCAGAGATACTCAGGTCTTTCCCCAAACAGCCCTCCCCAGCATCTCCCACCCCAGAGGGCTTTGTCTGGGAGGCTTATACACACCTATGTGCTGCAGAAACCCACTGCCTTTACCTCAAAATGTTACAAAGTTGGGGTAAACAGTGGGGTTGTCTGTAGTGGGGTCGGTCTGCATTCCATTCACATTGTGAAGACTGTGGGGTAACTCTGCAATTCTGCATCTTGGAACTGACTCTCTAGGTTTTACTCAAATATGAACAACAGTCTTCAAGGCTGTCCAGTGTCCTGTAGAGTCCTGACTTCCCTTTTAGGTCTCACTGGAGATATGACACCAAAACACCCAGGAGCAGCGGGCTGGGAATTTGGTGCAGCACACCTTGGAGGGGAACATCCTGATTCAGACTGTTCCTAGAAACACTGGATAGTGGAGATCTGCTTCCTTCCATCTCCAACAACCTTAGCTTGCTGCACTTGGTAAAATCTTGCCTCCAGGTGTGGCTGCTACTTTGACCCTTTCCTCTCCATTTCCATATGCCACCTTCTTGCCTTACCTGTTTCTCCAGGTTTGTATAAGCCCTTGTCTGTTTCTACCAGAACTATATTCTTCTGGGGCTTGACCAGAACTTTCTTGTGACTGTCAAGGAGCACATTGTCTCCACTGTGGATCAGGACATGCAGAAAAACCACATCCTCTGGCTGTCAGGTTAAAAAAAAAAAAACAAATTACCTCAGGCTACAAAGAGCTTGAAAGAGAAACAGAGGCACTTCTCCTTCCAAAACCTCCAACGTCCCCCTCCTCCTTTCATCTCCTGTGATTTAAGTCTCTCCTTTCCCTAGTCAGAGTCTTCTTTTTGTTGCCCAGCTCCTTCATTCTCTTTTCTCTGCCTTTCTGCTTGTCATGCTTGCCTCTTTGTACATTTCTTTTTCCTCTTTACTATCTTTCCCACCCTGCATCTCCAATATTAACATAGCTCAGGCACAGGAGAGGCTGAAGCCGTCTAATTTGTAAGAGGAGAGGCAGACAAGAGACATATCCTACCTGTGTCCTGGAATCATCTGTTTTCTCAGGAATTAACATGAGGTCTGGCACCTAGGTTGATTGACAGAAGGAAACAGAAAAAAAACCATCAGAGACTTTGCATCTTATCCCAGATATACGACATCATCTCACTGTTTAAAAATCCCCGAAATTCAGAGTCCAAATTCTTCTGTACAACTCTGTAACCCACTTGTGATTCTAGGGAGAAGCAGTCACTGCCTTGTTCATGAACCTAAGAGTGAACTGACTGACACGTTATTCTCCCAGGTAACATAAATGTGGGAGTTTTATGGAACCAGGTAAAACCATAGGAAGGTCAGATCTGGAGTAATGGGAGATGGGATACAGATCAGGCAAACACAGGACATCTCAGCATTGGAAAGACTGAGCTCAGCAGGAGAAGGATTTTTTTGGTGGTTTTTGTTTTCTGCTAACAGCAGACTTCCTTGGCTTTCCAGAACCAGGACTTGCTCTCTCCTAAGGGCTGGCACCAAACCCTTAGTTAATCATTGTCGTGTTGATGTAAAAACCAAAAGTGACTACAGGTCCTCCTTGAATTCTGCTGAGTCTGCAGGACAGTCAGGGCACAGGCACAGTGACTTTGTGCAGTGCTGAGGAAGACAGGGGTGGTTCATAGAGCCTCAGCACCACACACATCTCCACGGCTCTCCAGAAACGTAGCTGAAGGTTCTGTAGTCAGTGTGTCTAGATAAGCTAACCAGAGCAGTTAGCAGTGACAGGAACTCAAGCCACTCCAGAAATACCCAGACTGCCTCGGTGAAATTCGGTTCATTGTGGGTTCAGCACCATCACAGCTAAATTAAAGCAAGCTCAATGTCTATGCAGTCTGCAACTACATCTGGCAATGTAGTGCAGCTTTAGAGCAGAAAGGTCCTGCTGGAGCTGGAGGGGCAGGCTCCTGAGGAAACAAGGATGAAAAGAACGTAGTCCCAATGCATTGGCTTTTGCTGTGATATACAAGCATTTTTAGGGACAAAACACTGAGTAAACTGAAAGTAAATGTTTAGC
The DNA here is from genome assembly GCA_013397975.1 of Machaerirhynchus nigripectus. NCBI lineage: Eukaryota > Metazoa > Chordata > Aves > Passeriformes > Dicruridae > Machaerirhynchus > Machaerirhynchus nigripectus. Next base: position 97,949 of record VZRQ01005746.1, read on the forward strand.
ACCACGCTTTAAATAGGATGAAATGCGCTGATACAGATCAAAAGAACAGATTTTTTCTACACAGGAAAGATTCCCTACTCTCCTAGACTCCATACTCTTGTATTTTGCCTAGCGCTGGTAGGGAAATATACTTAGCCTGCTTGGAACCTACGGCAAGGAAAAGGACAGTGTACCCAGAGAAGTGCTGTGCTCTTGTGTGAAGTGAAGGTGAAAGCATCCACTGTCAAATCAGTAGCCACATCTACACTCACCTGGAAGGTGATGCTCTGAAAAGTGCCTGGCTTCTCCACATCCTGCTCCACCAGTGTGTGATTCTGGGTTTTTGTCTGCAAGGTGACAGCCAGGTGGATGGCCTCAGTTAGGGAGCTGAAGTGAATGTAGAGCTGCTCCTCGTGGGACTGCTGAATGATAGCAGGGAACACCACCATATAGTGACTAGAAGAGAGCAGTACATGTTCAAAAACAAGTCAGAGGCTGAGGTGGACAGGCCAGAATCCATCTCTGCTGCTTTCATGAAGAGGTGAGAAATGTCTGGAGGACTGCATTGAAGGAAGTTTAGCACTTTCAAGCTCCTTTCCAAACGAGAAAGGAAGAATATGCCCAGTGTGGAGAACTCCCGATTTCTCTGTGTCACCACCACCTTGCCACCAGCCAGGACGCAGCTGCCCATGCACGATGCTCCAGTTGCAAGTACACAGAGCAAGGCTGTGTGAGGAATGAAGCTGAAGACTCAGTGGCTGAGGCATAAGGCTTCAGTCCTCACACCAGATTCCACCCCCACCAGCACCAGATGAACAGAGGCAAAACTCCTGTGGCCTCTGCAGCTCTGTGGTGTGTGCAGTGCAGTGCCTGCACAAGCCAGCACCCGGGGCTGCCCCTGCAGCAGTGCTCAGGACTCTGCGAGCTGCTTCTGCTGAGCCTCCCTGGGAACCAGGCCCCCGCCATCCAGCTCTGTGATGCCAAAGAGTGCAGCCCCTCAGCACCACCCTTCACCCACAGGCTCTTCCACCAAGCCCCCCGAAATCAAATGGAGAGAGCCTCACGGTTCCAGGCTTGCTGCAGCTGCCACAGGGAATAGGGTCAGGGCTAAGAGGAGCAGTGGTGCTCCCATTGCTTGGGCTGGGACAGACAGCTGATGAGATCCACACTGCAGGAGAGAACTGCATGTACTGATGGGTTGGAGCAATCCTAAATACCCCCCAGATACTCCTAGGTTCAAAGAGTAGGGGAGTTAATATATGGAGATAATATCTTTTCTAGGCTAATGACATCAGCTAATATTTACTTGCTCCCACCAGCAGCAGAGTGAAGGTCACATAACACAGTTCTCCACCCACATTTACATTCAGGTAGTATTTCAGGTGCCAGGACACTGAGAAGGGATACATGGGAATACTTATCTCTAACTCAAGCTGAAGGGGATTTGGGAGAGTCTCATCCCATCAGTGGTTGGTCTGGATCCTGGCTGTAGTATCCTATGAGAGCCAAATCTGCACGTGAGGTACTGCCCTCAGCTTGTTAAAAGCATCCTCAGCTTTTAAAAAGCACTGTTGGTGATCTTCCCTTCATCCAGTTGTTACTCAGAGCTTGGACTAAAAACCTTTCAAATCACCACCATTCCATGCATCACTACCTCTGTCCACCCATCCATCCCAGCCATGTCTGATCCTCCTGGGTACAGAATCTGTTCCAGGGCAGCTCCTGCTACTTACACCAACTCCCCTCATAGTTCCACTGTAAGGCCTTTCCAAGTAAAGCATGACATTTCAAGTCCACACATGTTTTATCAGATCTCTACTTTACATGTGCCCAAGCTGGATGCCCAGTCTTCTGACAGATTCCCCCATCCATAAGGTGATTCTATACTGTGACAGCACCACCCGTCCCCTCCAGACTCTTCCTGGGCACTGGACCCTTGTGTTTTCATTTGCTGAGTGGCAGGAGGGAAGCGTACAAGGCTTGGATGAATTTGCCCTCTAGTTACAACCTCACTTGAAGGTGGATGTCCCCATTCTGCCCTGGCCCCTGTGGTGTTTTAGCAGAGCACAGCCAAAGGTACACAAGCATAGAGAGAATTTGCCATCCACCCACGCCTTGCTCCCAGCTGAAGCAATCCCCTGGATTTACTTTGGCACAGTCCCTATATGTGTGCTTAGCACCACTCTCTCAGAGCACAGTTCGATGGAACAGGGGCACACCAGCCTTTAACCTAGCAGTGACACTGCAGATAAACCTCAAGTTTAAAGCCCTGCATGTCACTGATCTGGGAGCATATTCGATTCTCCAAAATTAAAATGGGGTTTGAGTTCAAGTCTAAACTAATGAGACAAAAAACAGATAGCAACCAAAAGATAATAAAACGCTTAAGTCCTTCCCTTCCTTCCCTTCCCTTCCCAGGAGGAATGGAGACACTGGCAGAGCTGCATGTGAAGCCCTGGGCTGGTCCAGCTGGAGGCTGCAGGTCAGGAGTGAAATTTCAGTAAGAAGCAAGTAATACCTAAGAAGAAGTTCTGCAGAAGTAGAACCATGGACAAAAATCCACTGACATCACAATGAATTCATTTGTATCCAGAAGTTTCTGATGACATCCCAGTAAAGACACTTTTTAAAAAATCCGGCCCCTGCACCAAATATAGTAAGTACTCCTGCTCCCAGGAGGGCTGCGTAAGGCAGACAAGCCCTCTCCCCAGAGAAACACCAACAAGTTTTACAAAGTCTCGAAGCAGCTGCCTCTGGTTTGTAGGCAGTAAACACTGTCGCCACCCCTTTCTCCCGCCCACATTCCAGCCACGAGCAGCCTGATTTCCACCTTGGATTTGAAGCCAAGGGAGGAACGGGCGTCCAGTCAGGGCAGGAACTGCGTGCTCCTTCGGCTCCGGATGAGGGGAAGAAGGAAGACAGCAGAAGCAGGGGTGAATGGAGTACTGAGGAGTGGCTAAGCTTTCCTTGGAGGAGTTCGACCTGCCATCAGCTATGTGGAGGATCATCTTCCTGTGGGGCAGCATCCTTCTCCTGCCTAGCACGGCTGGAATGCCTGCAATGCTGTAAGAACTTCACTGCTTTGCAAATGTGCTCTGGTCTGTAAAGGGATCCTGGTGGGGGGGCGGATGGCAATGCGACAGAAATGGGACAGAAGTCTTAAGCTGAGGGGTGGTTTTCCAGAGGGGCGTAATTTCTCACATTCCCAAGGTCTCACTTGGTTTCCATGTGCCCTTTCCCCACATTCTCCCTGCTAATTGCCTCTTCCTTGAGTGCCTTTGAGGTAGACCACGTATTTCAGCAAGGTCTTAGGCAGAACAACTCTGCCAGCTTTCTGCAGCAGCTTAATTCTGACCTGCCAATATCTCATGTCTCCTACTGTGTTCCAGAATATGCTTTCTTTGGGCTAAGCTTTTCTTCCCAGAGTCACAGGTCATCATTCAATAGTTTATCCAGCAAAGCTGAGTGCCCTTACAAACTGAGCAAGCATGATCCCAAGTATCTGACAGGGATGCTCTTGGTAAAGCAGTGTGTTCGTTCAGGCTTGGCTGGCCATCTGCTCCCACCACGCCTTTTCTCAGACCTCTGACAAGGACAATTCCCAGCACAGCTTCTCTTCGTATACTTTGTCAGGAATGCAGCTCCTGTTCCAGCAGGCACTGCTGTGATATCCTGGCTTGTGAACTTGTTCTTGCTTTTCTGAAGGCGTTTGCTTTTGCAGCCATGGCACAAGTGCAAACAGAAGCATGACTGTGCTTGAACAGTAGATATTACAGTGAAAAATATGTCAGTGGGTTGTAGCTGGGTTCCCTCCTGCTGCATGTGGTGTGGCGTGCACAAGCCTAGTTTTGAAAAACTTTTCCAGTGGGAGTACTTCCTCTAGGACATATTCTGGAGGCTGATGAGCTCCCATGCAAAGGATGTGCTTTACTGATGCCTGCTTGCCACTGTTACCTTCAGCGAGAAGCTTTGCTTTATGGAAATACCACTTACTTCAGAAGGTTGTCTGCTGTCCTGCCTGCATGCCAATTTTTTTGTAGGCTCATGATCCAGCTTGGATCTTGGGACCCTTGGATGACAGCCTCAGAGATGTTCTTTATTACTTTTGTAGCTCAGAAGGCAAGGGCAAGGGATGACTTGTTAAAGGGGTGTACGAAAATACTCCAGAGTAAAGGATTATTAGGAGCAAGGGAAGTATGGGAGGTTCAACCAGTGAGTTTTTGGTGCTCGTCCCATGCTTTGGCGCAAGTGGCAGGGGGGAGGTGCCATGAGTCAGCTCAAATAGGAAAAACAAAATGTTGTTGGTATGTGTTTTGAGGTCCTCAAGGCAGCTCGGCAGCACTCAAGTGTGACAGCACTCAGAGGCTGCTGGCCAGCAGGACTTTGACTCCCTCTTGCCAGGGTGCTGAGCTCCAGCTGAGAACTGCCAGCAGGTCACCTCCCTTCCTCCTGCTGTTCTCATCTTTCAAGGCCCTGCCCTCTGCTTCCTGCAAAACATGCTGCTGGCTGAGCCTGTCCAGAGGCAGTGAGTGGGAGGAGTCAGTGATAAGAGTTTTGAAATCTGCTTGAATGTTGGCTTTTTGTTGGTCCTAGATGCTGCAGTGCAGTAAAAGATGAAAACTAACTGGGAACAGCTTTTCAGTGTTATGGACACAGCTCAGAGTTGATGCAGAGATGGGAGAGCAAGTAGAGAGCACAGAGGACAAGAGTGTGGGGAGCTGAAGGTGCTTATGAGTCTCTGTCTGGACATGAAGCTGGGACACTGGGTCACTCACACAGGGCATTGTTTCTGAGGCCAAGAGCAGTAGGAAAACCAGCCAATAAAACTGATGGTGATACATAGCGTGGTTCAGTGAAAACGTTGAAGGCTCAGGAAACCTGCAAGAAAGCCAAGCTGCTGCTAATCCCTTGGGTGACGTGGGGAGGTCCCTTCACCTTATTTTCACTTTCAATTTGTAAGGCAGTGACTTTATCATTTTATATGTGCATGCAGCATATAGTGGTGCCTCAGTGTCAATGTGTGCAGTACCCATAGATGAGAGCAGTGTCGTGTCCCACTGGTGTCATGAGAGCAGAATGAAGGGACCAGAAGTCTCCTAGGAAGTACCTAAATACATGTCAAAACCTGTCTTCTTAGAAAGTCAGTTTAACCTGATCTTTCTTTTTTTTCCCTTTTCTTTTTCAATAGAAACTATGCCGTGGCAATACCATCTCAGCTCTACTACCCCTTCTCAGAGACAGTGTGTCTCCAGCTCAGCAGAGAACAAGCAGTCCCGATCCATGTGTCGGTCACCTTGCAAAGCAGAGCTGGGAATGAGACTCTGATCACTCAGTCCATCTCTCAGCTCCACTTCTTTCATTGCACAAGCTTCCAGGTGAGGAAGATGCTTCCAAGGGTTCTCACTAGGGTGGATGTTGCATGAGTTCTGCTCTTGCTGGGCAGGAATGCAAAGAACTGTGTCTTCCCATGAGGACATTTTAATTGGCCAGTGAATCTTCTGCTTCAGTCTGCATAGGTCTGCCAGTGTCCTTCCCACTGTGTAGCCCCACTAATAATTTACTCTTCTAGAAAATTTTTGAAACGTTCTGTGAAGTCTTTCGGGGCAAGAAGAACTGTAGCAACCCAAAAGTAATATAACCGTTCTTCCAAAAACCTTGGGATCAGTGAATGGGTTCCATCCTGAATGATGGTTATAACTATACCTGCAGGTCCCTCCTCCTGCTGGAAACCCTGATGAAGTGGCTTTTGTTGTTATCACAGTTGTGGAAGGCAACTCAGAGTTTCAGAAGAAACAGAAAGTCCTCATCAAGCATGCAGACAAGAAGACTTTTATCCAGACAGACAAACCCGTGTACAAACCTGGACAGATTGGTATGGACAGAATGCCATGTCTTGTGAGAGAGAGTGGTCCTCAGGCCACAAAATGTGGGGTACTCTCTAGTCCTCTGAGCAGGACTTGCTCAGGAAGGGAGATGGGCCACAGGTTTCATCTTCCTTCTAGGCTTTGAGGGGTTTGGGAATATCTCTCTCCTATGTCAGTGTGGTGCATGCCTCTGTGAACAGGGCTTGTGCTTTTTCCTTGATGTGTGAGAAAAGGTTTAGAAGCCACAGTGTTATATTCATGATTGCTCCAGTCAAAGCCATGACTGTCTGTCAGGGCCCTAAATCCCTCTCTTCCCCACAGACTTCCTCAGGTGAGGACTGCAGTCCTACAGGTCCCACCACTGCCCTAGCACAGCTCAGATCACCACAGGCTACAGCTCTTTGCCCCATGCCTCTCCACACTTTCCACTAGGATGACCTTCACTGCAGGCAAGACTGAGGGGCCCACCACAGGTCCACTCTCCAGAAAAATGCTGTTTCTCACCAGCACAGCCAGCCTTCCCAGAAAGCCCCACGCTGCCTCTCCTAACACTTCTTCTCTAGCGGGCTGCCAGCTCCTAGCAGGGCTTTGGGCATAAGCCTAGGAGTGGATGGCTCTATCTGCTGCCCACATCCTCTCAGTGAAGCACATGTGCACATCTTTCTTAGCTATCTGTTCTTGTTATTTACTATGGAGAGACTTGATCTCATTTCAGCCAATCCTGTTTGTCTTTTGCTTTATAGTCAAGTTGCGGATTGTGACCTTGGATCAGAACTTTATTGCCAGCAGTGAAACAGTAAGTCAAGAGGGAAGATACCTGAAGTCTGGAATTGTTGTGGGCTGCCTGCATGTCTTCTAGATCAGTGCTTGGCCCAGCCAGGTGATGTGTGTACAGCTGGTCTCAGTGTTGCTTTTGGTGCTTACAAACAGAGTCGGGCACCACCTGCAACACGGGAGCTGCTCATGATTTTGGGTTATGGACAGTCCCTGGGAATTGCTTAGAGAAGACTGATGGATGGTTGGGGGAAGTGAAAAATACCATGGAGGTGGATGGCAACTTACCTGAAAGCATCCCACCAGTAACTTTTGTTTCCTCCCCACAGCAGCGCCTGGTGGAACTGAAGGTAAAGCTCCTACTGTATTGAAAGTGGTGAAATCTTCTCACCTTGGGGAAGACACAGGTTTGGAGATGGTGGTGGGGAAATATGGATGCAGAAATTCAGTTACCTCAGAAGGAATGGGAACAGTCCTTGACTGCTTGCCCTTCCTTCCTTCCTTCCATGTCCACAAAAGTTTGGCAGAGCAGTGTCACGACACTGATCACACAGGGTTCCCTGCAGAAAATGATGGGTGCCACTGAAAACCAGCAAACCTTTCTAGAGTGGTCACTGGACTTTTAGTCCCTCTAGCCTATGAATTGAAGACTTGTGAAGATCATGAAGTTTCCTTAAGGAGGCTTTTAAAATTAACATACAAAAAAAAAGTTTGACCAGTGAGTGTTGTGACTGCACAGATAGAAACATTTCCTAAAGCAGCCTTCAGGCTATTATTCTTAAAATCTGCTCAGTGTAATCACTGTGCTGAGGAAAGACACCTGAAAGTGGTGGTGGGGTTTGAAATACCCATGCAGAGAGGTCAGAGCCCCAGCTAGCAAAGGGCAGTAGTTAGTGCACATGCCATACCCAGCAAGGAATCATTACGTAAACACACGGTTTCTGAGACATCTCTGCAATACTTTATGCCAGTTTATGCAAACATAGCACTCTGATCCAGGTTCACCTTTTCACACAGCAGTTCCCACTTGTTCCAGATGAAGCACCCATCAACTCATCACAAAGCCCTTACTGGGCAGTGTGGCTGTACCCAGAGTTCTGCATCCTGGACTCCCAGAAGAAGCAGTGGGAGAACACTGTCCTTCATGACTGGGCCTCAATGGTTCCCCTGCATGGAGTCCTGGACTCATTTCCCAAGTCTTCCTTGGGGATTCAAGACGTCATTCCCTAGAAATCACTCCCCAGTAGCTCCTGCCTTAGGCAGAATGTCTCCACAGTGACCTTGGAGGCTGTGCCAGCTCAGGTGACCACAGAGGTCTCTAAGACGGACCTCTTCTCTGTCTTAGTGAGACAGGCATGCAGGAAACCACAGTTTTGCAGCAACCAGAGATGGCAGTGCCACCAGGGAACAATAATACGATATATTTACTTTGTCAGTGAGACAGGGAGAAAAGTCCTTTCCTCATTGAGCTTGGACTCACCTGAGCACCGCAGCTGTGCCATAGACCTGGGCTCTCAGGACAAGAGAATATGTGGTCAGACCATGCCCTGGTATCTTGGACATCCTGCAAAAGAGTTTTTTGCTCTAAAAAATAACTGCTCTCTACTCCCCCTGTGCAGGACCCCAAAGGGAACCGAATTGCACAGTGGCTGGATGTCACACCTGTGGGAGGCATTGTGGACCTCTCTTTCCCGCTGGCTGCAGAAGCACCGGTTGGAGAGTACACCATCAAAATGCCTGACCTCACACGCACCTTCAGGGTAGAGGAGTATGGTAAGAGCCTCAGGAAGCTGGTGGCAGCAGAGAAAGGCGTATTGCCAGCCTCCAGCCTCCCCCTCACAAAGAGCTGAATGGGCCATGCAGCTGTGAACAGCTGTGCTGGTTGTGCTATCTCCTGGGAAGTACAAGTGCCTGCCCATAGGTGTAATCACTGGCCTTCACCCAGGCCCAGCGGCTTTCTCCTCCCCCATGTCCTGAGGATGGACTGAGGCTGTGTCCCACAGCTGTGCTCTGGGGAGGAGACTCAAGCTGCCTACTCCCATCCCATTCTCCTGGCTGGGCTGCTGGTGTGTTCCTACCTGGCCCCGTGCTGGTAGTCACAGAACAAAAGGAGAGATTTTTATTTTCTGTAAACAACCACCTAGGAAGGATTGGAACAAATGAAGTCTTTCTATTCTCGCTGAATTATATTTCTCTTGCTTTCACACAGTGCTGCCCAAGTTCAGTGTTTCCATCCAGATGCCCCGGGTGGTCACAATCCTAGAGGAAAGCTTCCGTCTCCACGTCTGTGGCATGTGAGCTGACTTACCGTGGCAGAAGGTGCATTTTTACTGGTTTGGAAAATGCACAGCCATCAATAACTGAGCTCAAAATGGTCTCTGCCAACCCTATCCCCACCCCAATAGCTGGTACCTTGGCATCCTTCGCTAAGCAGTTCTCCTGGACTCTCACCTTTCTCCGTATTCTCTCTTCCCACTTTCTCTGTGAGTCTGAAAGTGTGGCGGTGCATTCCCTCAGTGTAGCATGGGCCCTACAACACAGCCCCTCTGCTGCATTTCTTAGTGGCAGTGTTGTAGGAATAGTGGCTCAGCTTGTGGCCAACACCATGTCCCCTAGCCCTGCCTGGTGGGACTAGTGTTGACTCGAAGAGAACTTGCCCACCACTGCCTTCTGTCTCAACCTGATGAGGTCATTTTTACTTCTTGGCCTCCTCTGCTGAGCTGATGACCCTTGAATATTCTGCAGGCTGCTGGGCTGTACAGCTGCGAATTACAGGCTAAAGCTGACATTAGTCGCTCTTGAGCCAGTGTTTTTGTGTGTGAGTCCTCTGTGCTCCCTTTGCCAGGTACACCTATGGGAAAGCAGTCCAGGGTAGCGTGAAGGCTGTGGTGTGCCGGAAACACATCCGCTATAACCGCAAGTCTTCCAAAGCCAAGCGCAGCATTTGTAGGGATTACACTGGCGAGGTGAGCACGGGAGACACCCTCTCCTCTCGCCAAAGGGAGGAACAGAGCCAGAGACAGAATACTCTTCTACCTTCATGACTGGTTAACAAATACAATTTCATATTCCCAGACAAATGAGGATGGCTGCTTTTCCACTGAAGTGAATACTAAGGTTTTCCACCGGAAGCATGGTGATAATTATGATTTCAACCTGGAGGCTGAGGCTTTTCTGAAAGAAAGTGGAACAGGTAGAAAAAAACTGATTCTACACTTTGTGGAAAATCTTTTATATCACACTCATAAAATATACTTGTCTTTGGGTTTTTATCTATAAGAACCCTTATGGATCCTTGTGCCTTCCCATCAAACCACTGGAGCTTTCAGCACTGGCTCCCATGAGGTCAAATGTTTGGAGGGCTGTGTCTTCCCTGGGAGCACCATAACAGCATGTTTTTAAGTATCATAACATTGAGCATGTTCTCCCAGTTGCAGGATGGGCTTTACCAGTGTGCTTGCTCCTCTACAAGCTGCTGTGGACAGTCCAGCTCTGTCAGTCACTTTGTTTTGACAGAGATGAGCAAGAGCTGCTTTTTCTTCTCATCACATTAAAAATGTGTACAGAGGTGGGCCAGGCCAGGTTCTCTTGCTCTTAAACCATATTTTAGGACATTCCATCGGAATGAGGAGTTACTCAGAGCAACTAGGGATAACCAAGGCCCTGTCAGTGTACTGTTATTAGCTCCTCATTAGATTTCTCTCCACACCCCAGATAGGGAGATAAGGTTTCCTGTAAGTTTCCCTCTCTCACAAGATTTTGCAAAGCCTTCCTCACAAGAAAATGTTTTGCAGCCCCTTGCCAGAAGCAGTGACACGCATTCACTTAACAAACAACTGCAGTGATTTCTGATGGGCACGCAGGGTGAGGCAGCAGACTGTGAACTGACACGGGAAAGGCAAGGAAGAATGTTGCCTTCTAGTGGCTGCTGTGAGGAGGGAAGGAGAATGGAAGAGGACATTTATGAGTAGAACTATCTTAAAGTGGGAGAGTGTTTGAGAATTGTCTGACAGAGACCTCCTGATAGACTACTGTCATTCTGTCACGTCAGAATGTGGGAGGCACTATAGCTGAGTGTGTGTGTGTTAAATGACTCCTGAAGTTGCATGGAGAAACTACAATCCCCTGTGAGTGATAGTCCACCCCTTAGCCGAGTTCATCCAATCTTAATGCCTGCTCAGACATGTGATACTCACCTGCGTGTGTCTCCTGTCTTTCCCAGGGGTGGAGTTCAACACCACCGAGAACTGCAAGGTCACTTTTGATATCACAACTCTCCAGTTCTGGGGGACAAGCTACTACTATCAGCAAGGAGCTCCCTACTATGGAAATGTGAGTGAAAAGGGAAGAAACATGGAAAGCCCAGCAGCTGGGCCTAAGCAGGTCGTAGGCACAGAAGGGCCCAGACCTTGTTCTGAGCTGCCCAAAGCTGCCAGCACAATCTGCTGTCTCAGTCCCTCCTTTGACATATCTAGCAAGAGCTTAGCCAAAGGTGTGATTGCAGGATCTGTGGCTTTGCCACATGAGATGACTGCTGCATAAATGGGGAAGGGTTGGAGAAGTCAAAATTCACCCTGAGAGTGCCTTTGCAGAGAGGGGGAGTGGGAGTCCTGCTGGGAGGTAGATTTTCCATCCTGAGGCCTCCAGTTCTCTGCCTGTTCTCTGCATCGTTACAGCTGGAACTCAAAAGTGCCAACGGGACACACATGAAGAACAAGAAGGTGATTCTTACAGTGTCCTATGGGAGCAGGAAGCAGACCAAGTCCTACCTCACAGACGACACTGGGATGGCCTCCTTCGTCTTAGAGACATCAGCATGGGACAACAGCAGTAAAGTTATGCTACAGGTTAGGAACCAGTTACTGCAAATCAATCTGGAACTAAGCAGGTAACTAGAATGTAAGGAGCTAAATAGGAATGCCACTGACAGGGAATTGACAGAGAAAAGTTTGCCACTGCTTTCCCACAAACAAGGAAGACTCTCTTGTCTGTTTGTAGTGCTAGGTTTCTAATGTCTGTCCTGTCCAACTTTGAGGTCAAAGCACTTTGAGGCAAGCCCTGTCTCTGATATTACCAGAGGTATCTTAGATGATGAATTTTGACCTTGCTGTAAGTCCAAAAGATGTTAATGTTATACTCTACAGATAGGTCACATGTCAAAGTGAGTAAGGCTACTGATCTTCAGTTGTCCCCTGCCACCTCTACCCTATGGATCAGGGAAAGTGCTAAAAGAGATACAGAACAGCACTGATGAGTGAAATACATTATCAGGGCAGATCCATGCCAATACTTTATCCACATATTCCATACAGAAGCAGAGTTGAATGGTTTGATCCAGGGACTAATAAGGCACTCTACATGGTATAATGACCTGGCTTTCTCCCAGGGTAGCAGCAGCATTGCAGAATTTCAGACTGCAGCTAAAGCCCTAGTAGTACACAGCTCCCTGCTCCTGTTTAGGCACCAGTTATCCCAGAATGTGGTACAGCAGGCAATGCCAAGCTCCACAGAAGCAGACTGAACTCAGAATAGGTGGAAATAAACACCTTACCCTGGGATAATTCAGAGCCCACTGTTCAGTCAGTCTTGGTTTTGGCGTAGGGGGAGCTGCAAGAAATCCTCAGACACTTTTTTCTGTGCCACAGGCAAAGTCCCAGCCGGAGGACTCGAGCGCTCAAAACGTGAAGGTGTCTTACGGTACCGCTTCGCTCCCGCTGACGGCCTTCTACTCCTCCAGCCGCAGCTCTGTGAGGATCCAGCCAGTGCAGGCTGTGCCAGCCTGTGGGGATGTGCAGCAGGTCATCGTGAACTACCACGTACTCGCCACAGACTTGGGCCACGGGGCTGCCAGGGCACGCTTCTACCACCTGGTGAGTGCGGGGCAGCGCCAGTGAGGTCAGCTCTGCGCCGAGTCTGTGTCAGCACAGCGCCCTTTGCTGGCCCACAAACGTGGAGTAGAGGCACTCTCAACGCTTTGTGCTGTTCATTACCCTGTAGGTTATGGCCAGAGGGTCCCTTGTGCATCATGGCCAAACAACAGTGCCTCTTGATCCACCATCAGGTAAGAGCATCTAACTACCAGGAACAGATTAAGGGCCCAACAAGAAAGTCCTTCCAGCCTAGATGGAGAAGGAGAGAAAAGAGATCTGAGGCTAACAGAAAACCACAGAGCTGGCACAAAAAAACCCTATAGGAAATATGCTATCTTTTTTCTGTCTTTTAATTTCCTTTTTTTCTTCCCCTCCTGATCAAATGATGAAACTGTCAGAGTTTACCTGCCAAGCAGGAAATTACCAGAGACCTCGAAGGTAACTTACAGAATCTTTCTTTCCGGGCTCAAGTGGCAAGTCATTTCCCTTCCAAGTGCTCACTTCTGCCAAGACCCCTTATGATGTAAAGTCACTGCTATAAAATGGCACTAACCTGCATCCTGGTCTAGCTGTGGCCTCCCCAGAATCAAGGCAGCATAGTTTTATCCAAGAAACTGTGCAGAAGTATTACAGAGGAAGAGCACATTGCTGCTGTAATCCTTGGATTGCAGACTTCCTTCCATCTTCCTACTTCTTCAATTTTTCCTTCTTCCTTCAGGTCAATACAATGGGGCTTTCAACATCACTCTGCCCACTGACCTCATTTCATCCATGGCTACCCTCTTTGTTTACATTGCCTTCCCTGAGGGACAAGTGGCAGCTGACACCTTCCGTCTGAAAGTCTCCAGCTGCTTCAGGAACCATGTAAGCAGTGCGCAAAACATAAAGGGGCAGGTTGGCTAGAGGGTAGCTAATTATCTGCAAACTGGCTATAGATATCCAGCAGAATCCAATAACCACAGTTTCCCCTTTCCTTCATCTCTCAGTGTCTGCAGTCCCTCTTTAATCTGCTGTTTCAGGTGAAGCTTGGCTTCTCAGACGCAGTGGCTCTCCCAGGATCGACTGTGCGTCTCCATTTGCAGGCTGCTCCAGGCTCCCTGTGCAGCATCCGTGCAGTAGATGAAAGTGTCCTTCTCCTGAGGCCAGAGGCTGAGCTGTCCAGGGATAGTGTGAGTCACTTCAGTGCTGACCCTTGCTGGTTAATAAGGCACAGTGGATATACCAGTAAGTGCTTGAATGGGGACAGGGCATGGTTTAATGAGAAAAAACGAAGGCCAGCATCAAACACCAGCCAAAATCTCCAGTGTCTGTAGAGGGATCTAATAGAATAACCCACTGTCATTCCCAGCTACAGCCCAAAGTCACATCCTTGTTAAACTTATGGTGCTTTACCACAGTGCCAAGCAGAAGGCAAGAGACATCCATCTCCTGAACCTATTCATGACAGTGCTCTAAAAAAGAGTTGTTTAAAAAAAATGCTGAATATGGGATAGGCTCCATGCCTTTGCTCCAGCTCACATGAACCAGACAGTCCTTCTCTGCACAGAGTGGACTCTAAGTGGTGTATTGGCAGTGGAGGGTCCCATTTCTCCTCTAGACCTGGGTCTAAGGACACCTGAATCGCCTCTTGAGACTGTCTTGGTGGATCCAGGATGTCCTTCCAGTCAGACAAGAAGCTGTCCAATGACTCATGCAGGGAAGGTGTCCTTAGTGTTTGCCCTGAGTTCACAGGTACAATTATCAAGCTAGAAGTGCCACAGCTATGCAGCCATACCCCAGAAGGGCTCATGTTCTTCTCTGGTGCTATACATCCAAAATTTGTGGAGGCTCCTCATAAAACTCAAAACCCCTTGGGGCTGGGTTTTTGTGACAGGCGGGATCTGAGCTTGGCCTCTGAGGTCACAGGAAATCTCCGGATGGACATGCAAATCTCTCCACCTCTCACACTGACCTGTACTGTTTTCATTCTCTGTCTACAGGTGTATAATATGTTCAGCTATGCTCAGGAGCAGCTCAGCACCCTCACAGATGTCTACAGTGACTACTGCACTATCCACAAGAGCACAGGAATCACTGATGCCTCTCAGACCACCCTTTCACCAGGAGCAATGTCACCATTCATGTATAACAGATACTCTTACGCAGTGTCCCAGCCAGATGTTTATGAACTTCTGAAGGTAAATCTAATTTCCAGAAAGCCTGAAATACCAGAGCTGAGCCCTTTTATATCCCAGGTTAGCACTGGGTAGCTTCACAGACTCTCTTTCCTGTAAATGCTGGCAACTTCACGATCTGAATTTGCCAAGCTTCTGAACTAAGAGGTCAATGACACTCTGTGCTCCCAGCATGATAAATTCCCACTGATCAGGGAGATTCCTAGAATGCAACTCCCTGTTAGTCCCTTTTAGACTTTCTAGGGATTGGATGCAGAGTGGAGTGTCAGCCTGTGTCAGAGAAGATTGGAGGCTGGAAAAGCAAAGCACCTGAGAGAAAAGGGGGACCTAGGGAAAGGAGGGAAAGAATAGTA
This sequence comes from Machaerirhynchus nigripectus, assembly GCA_013397975.1. NCBI lineage: Eukaryota > Metazoa > Chordata > Aves > Passeriformes > Dicruridae > Machaerirhynchus > Machaerirhynchus nigripectus. Next base: position 112,963 of record VZRQ01005746.1, read on the forward strand.
GAAAGGAATGGCAGTGAAGGATGGGAAAAGTCTGGGTGGGCAGCAGACTGTGGTGCCAAAATAATGACTTTGTGTGCTGGCATGAACATGGGAGTAGTCACCCCCGCAATCCTTCGGCATGAGGACCAGGCTCTGGGAGCAGGACAGTTCTGCTTTCTCTCCGTGTATATATTTGCAGGTTAAGGTGCAACAACACAGTGGCTGATTTGCTGGGAGGCAGGGAAAGAGACAGACAAGCCACCCCCTCCCCAAAATATACCGTCTTTTCTTCCCCTTCTTTCCTCCAGAATGCAGGTCTAACATTTTTAACCAGCCTTCAAATCAAGTCTCCAATTGAATGCCACACCCGGACCACTTTTGACCACGACTACATGTGTACATCTCGATTTTTCCTGTTTCTTTGGAGATCACGGGTAACATATGGGCTGCACATGGGCAGCTGAACATGCAGTGTGCTTAGGAGCTGGGGATGGCTTACGGACATGAGTGGGAGGTTGCACAGGAGATGTGCTCCACAGGGAGAGGGGAGAGTTCCTGGCATGTGTGTGTGTCCAGTGCGCTGGAGGGGCAGAGGGGTGGCTGCAGGGGAAGAACCTGCTTGGAAGCTTCAGCTGGTGAGCAGGAAGATAATATTGGTCAAGTAGTGAAGTGGGGCATCTGTCTCAGGAAAGAAAATCTGTCTGTAAGACTAGGAAAGGTCTTCCTGGAAACCAGAGAATGAGCCAAGATAGACATTGAGCAGTATCTAGGCTTTTCTTGGGGAATGAGAGCAAAACTGTGAGCAGGTAAAATGTCTCATGGAGGAGCACACACATGCTGGGATCTCCCTGGTCTCCTGGGCTGTCTTGTGGAAGACAATAGTGAAGTAGGTTGAGGACATCTTAGAGAGGACAAGGGGGTTTGGGTTGGGAGTGGGAGGGGTGGAGAACTGGGGTTTTCCTGGCTGAACTCCATCCTGGTTTCACAGTTGCTCTGCCTTTGAATGAATGCTTGTATTCCCAATAGCTTTTGATGACCTGGCAGACTTGGAGGGCTTGTACCCAGAACTAGATGCTGCTGCTGAAGCTGCTGAGGCTGAGCACACTGAGCTGGGCAGCGAGTCAGCACCAGCACGTACCTGGTTCCCAGAGACATTCATCTGGACTCTGGTTCCCATCAAGTGAGTAATCATGGGCTGTGGCTCCACTGGGATACAGACTTTCTACCAGACACAGGAGAGGGAATGGACAGGAGCAGAGACAGGGCATTATTGCTTTCTGTGCACGAAAGAAAAGAGGGACGTATGAAGAAGTGGATAAGGACAATGGAGTTTTGGTTCAGTTCCTGTCTTTGCTTGAGATTTTCCAAGTACTTCTGGGAATTTAACATCACAGACTCTTGCAGGGTGTAAGAGGCCTCCACAGATCCATAGCTCAACATTCTACACAAAGCAGGTCCAACTAGATCAAGTTGTGGTCAAGTACTCTGTATGCCCAAGGATGGATATTCCTCAAACTGTGTTTAAGTGTTTGACCATCCTCATGGTATTTTCTTGTCAGGTCAGAATCTCCCTACTGTGTGTTACCTTTTATCCTATCAATATGCACCTCAGAAGAGACATGTTCCATTGTCTCCACGCCTTCCCAACAGGAAGTGTCACACTATGCTCCATGGCACAGATTGGGTGTATAACACAGACCCCTGTGAGCCCTGTGTGCCCACACAGAAGAAGAATTTCAGGTGCAACACTGCTCAGAAGCAAATTTTGGATTGCATTTTCCTCTCAATCTTACCTTGTCCACATATTTGCTATCCTTCCCATACCTCTGTCCTACTTCCCAGGAATCCCCACGGCCTCTCATGCACTTCCATTTCATAGTCTGAATTTCTGCATTTGTCTTCCCAAGAGAAATCTTTCTGGGGTGGTGACAATCTCTTCCACTCTGTTTTCTCCTCAGTGATTCAGGGGCTGCCGAGCTAGCTGTCACAGTACCTGACAGTATCACAGACTGGAGAGCCATGACCTTCTGCACCTCGGAGAGCCATGGGTTGGGAATCTCAGAGACCACCAGCCTGCGGAGCTTCAAGCCCTTCTTCGTGGAACCCACTTTGCCCTATTCTGTTTTCCGGGGAGAGTCATTTCCCCTGAAAGTCAAAGTCTTCAGCTACCTGAAGCAGTGCATGGCGGTGAGTGGCTCCCTCCAGGATGGTTTGGAGCAGAGGAATGTGTGGAAACTGCTTACTAATAGAGACCCAAACAAAGGGGCTGCCTTCTTAGGCATTGGGCAAAAGACACCAAAGAAGTTGTTCAATTTAATTCCACACAGAGTCGTCACTGGCCAGTTTATCCCTCCTCAGAAGCCAAACCTTACATGATTGCATGTCCATGGGACACTGCTGGTATCCCACAGATACTGCAACAGGCTGTCATCATACTCACCCCTGGCTTCTGGGATTGATTGTTATTGAATCAAGGACCTGAATGGAAAAACACAGCAGCACCAGCAGCTCTGTAACCTGAACTCCCTTTTGTTCCGCCACTAGCTCCAGCTTAGCCTCATGGACTCCAGGGATTTTGAATTTCTGCATGAAAATGTCAGGTTCACTCTTTGCCTGTGCCCTGATTCAGCAAAAACATTTTCCTGGGATGTGAAGGCTACAAAATTAGGTAAGGGGTCAGGGGAGAGGCAGGGGTGGGAGGCACTGGCAGAGCTGCTCGAGGAAGCTAGAGCTGGGCTGGAAGGGAGAGACTGGCCTACGCTGTGCAAAGCATGAGTGAGCAGCCCCAGGCTGAGCAAACTAAAGTGTAGGCATAGATGTGCCAACCAGCCTCTTGACGTTTTGTTTTTTAGGGAAGGTGAATTTCACTGTCACTGCTGAGGTGATGGAGCGGGAAGGTGTTTGCACGGAGCGTACAGCTGTTGTGCCAGAGTCCGGAGGGAAGGACACAGTGGTTAAACACCTGCTGGTGAAGGTCAGGCTGCACTGCAGGGTTCTGGTGAGGTTGGAGCTGGGTCAGGCTCAAAACTGGGTGGCTCTGGAAAGGAAGAATCAGCTGGGGAGGTGGGCGCACTTCTCGGCGAGGCTGGTCAAGGAGTGATTCTAAGGATAGATTGGACTGGAGAATGAGCTCCTCCACAGGATGGGACAGAAATGTCAGAATTGCTTGTTGGCAGGCCTGTGGGGTCAAAGGCCATGCAGCAGCTTAGAAACCTGCTTCCCAGTACAGCTTCACTGTTGGCATGGATATCTGCTGTCTGTGTGAAGCCCTTTGCCATGGCCCACGAGGCTGGGAAAGGTGCTTGCAGGAAGGTGGGGTGCTGCACAGCTGCTCTCTGATTTTACTGCTCTCCCTTCTGAGCTGACCAGCCTTTTCCCCACCAGGCAGAGGGGCAGCTGGAGGAAAAGACCCACACCTCACTCCTGTGCCCTGAAGGTAGGTGCGGAGACCCCAGATACTGTCTTACCACTGGGCCTGTGCTTGTGCACAGAACAAGGAGACCAGAGGGAAGCAGTGTGGTGTCCAAACAACTCTAGGACTATCTGGAGGTGTGTAGGGAGCAGAAAGTCTGGGATTTTGGAGCTCTAATGGGTATGCAAAGCCATTCAGCCCCACGCAGTACTAAAAGCTCCTGGCAACATCAGGCCACAGTCTAACCACATCACAGACCCTCATCAATGGGTGACTGGATCTCTGTCATCCTCTCTTTTGAATGCTGATTTTACCAATGGATGAGGTGATCCCAGCCCTGTTTAAACCATCTCCTGGGGGATGCCTGTGACTCTGCCGTCTTCCTCATGCCTGTTGTTGTTCTGATGTTTTTGCCATTTGCAGGAACTTCAGCTTCAGAGACAATCTCTTTCACCATGCCACAGAACATCGTTCTTGGGTCAGAGAGAGCCCACATCTCTTTCTTAGGTGAGTTTTTAGAAGAGCCTTGGGAAGTAATATTTTTTCCCTGCAGAACACATCTCTTCTGGTGCCACTGTGTCTTCTTTGGCAAACAGAGTAATAAGAGGGAATATGTACAGCAAGGTACTGTCTTCCAGAGAAGTATCCCATCTCTCCCATACAAGTGGCACTGGATGGATGTACAGTTTTACCAAGCCAAGGGAAAGACAGCCAAGTACCATATCACTGTTCCTAGAGTCTATAGACATCACGTGAGCAGAGGTGAACTGAGATCAGTCTTAGCAGGTTATCTGGAGAATTGTGAGACCAGAATTGTTTTACATGCAAGACTAGGTATGGCTACCAAAGCTGTGGTTCTGTCCTACAGGTGACATTATGGGAACAGCACTGGACAACATAGATGAGCTTCTGCAGATGTCCAGTGGCTGTGGTGAGCAGAACATGGTTCATTTTGCCCCAAACGTCTTTATCACACGATACCTTGAAGAAACAGGACAACTGACTCCAGAAATCAAACAAAAGGCAATTGGCTATCTGGAAAGTGGTGAGTGGACTTCTACTTGTTAAGCTGGTGATGTCCACTACAATAGTTGTGTGGAAGGAGTCTCAGAGGCCTGGTGCTGAGCAGGATTTGTGCAGCATCACTTGCCTGACACCATGGCAATTGCAGCAGTGTAAATCAGGCTACTGCGTGTCAGTGGAACAAGTGGTACATGGCACCCCTCTGCTGAATTCCTCAGAGATAATGCTCTCTATGATGATCAGCAGGATTGGTGGGGCAGGTTGGCACCTGGAGAACATGACAGGCACACAGCATCTTCACTACCCCCAGCCTCTTCCCGCAGGATATCAGCGGCAGCTCCTGTACAAGCACACAGACGGCTCATACAGTGCCTTCGGGGAAGGAAGTGAGCCAGGAAACACTTGGTAAGTAGCAATATCCAGACGTGACTGAGGAACAACAGTTGACCTGGTCAGGCTCGAGCTGGCTTGGATTTTGGTCTGGGGAAACTGAGGCAGTCTGAAGGTGTGGAGTTTGGAACAGAAATTGCTCTTGACCCCTTTTGGAAGGTGTCGTGGTTTAAGCCCAGATGGAAATTAGGCAGCACACAGCTGCATGCTCAACACCATTCTCATTCCAAATCCGAAACACAGCACTGTAACAGCTACTGAGAAGAAAGTAACTCCACCCTAGCTGAAACCAGAGCAATATCCATCTCTTATTCCATGACATTTATGTTATGCCAGGTTTCACACTCCTCAATATGCCATCACTTTCCCTATTTATCTGTTTTGATATATATACAAATCTTCCTCTTAGTCTATGGAACACCTCTGTCAAATGTGACAATGAGCTAACTTGAAGTACCCCTGTTGGACTGTTTGTGCTTGGGCACCCCAAATGAGACTGATTATGAAAACTTGGCAGCAAAGGCACCTTCTTTACAGGTTTTGCAGAATGCCTTGTGCCCAAACAGGATTGGGAATGGGTCTGAGCTCACTAAATGTCAGCCCTCCAGGGCAACAAAGCACCCTGTTGGAATTAGCAGAGCTCTTAAGGTCTGAAGAATTGAATTTTTTCTCTCTTGCTGCAGATGGCTCTGAGCTCAAGCTTCATGAGCATCTAACTCATGTGCTTTGCTTCCAGTTTTCCATCTGCGCAGGGGCTCTGGCCTGCTGATATTCCTACAGGGAGGGTTTAGTAGAAGACACAGGGACTCCTGTCTCCTCTTGGAGACATGCATCCAGTGACAGTTAACTAAGTTCTACTTCCTTCTTCCTTCCTTGGCTCTAGGCTTACTGCTCTTGTCCTGAAGACCTTCAGCCAAGCCCAACACTTCATCCACATAGATGAACAAAATATAAAGGATGCTGCTAGTGCCCTGATTAAAAGTCAGACTCCATCTGGCTGCTTCAAGAGCGTGGGGAAGCTCTTCAACAATGGTCTGATGGTATGACGTGTCCTGGTGGTTCACTGGGTACCTCAGAGCTCCTTCACTTTCTGCTCCAGTTTGGATGCCAAGAACAAATGAACTCTGTTGCCAGAGGAAGGCTCTGAAGTGCCCAAGGTCACCCTTGAGTGACACTCCGGGTTGCCTAGTCATGGTGGCACTTTTTCAATTTATGAGTGATGAAGGTTTGCATTTGGTGATGTGCACATGGGAACTGAACCAGTGCCCTGCCCTAGCTCCATCTCAAAAGCTAACACATGCCCCCTTGCAGCGGGGTGGTGGGAACAACACTTTCCCCTGGCATTGAAATCTGCTACTGAAAATCTTACATTTGGGAGGGGAAAGGGGAATGTGCTTGGCAGAGGGAAGGAATCAGCTACCCAGAAGAGACCAGGGAACCCTGGCAGAGAAGTGCTCTGGTAAGCAGGACCTTTAAAACTGGATATCCATCCTGTCACTTCCTTAGGAGAAGGAATAGTACCAGCACTCTTGCCTGTGCTGGCTTTTTCCGGGGAAGCAGAAGACACTGGAAAACTTTCCCCTCTCCCTTCTCACGGCAGCCCTCTTCTGTGTTTTGTGGTGGCTGCAGGGTGCAGTGGAGGAAGGCCTGGGGCTGAGCTCTGTGATCGTGACAGCTCTCATACACTCGGGGATGCCTCACTCCGTGAGTATCAGCAGCAGGAGCGGGCTGTGTGTGCAGCCTCTCGCAGGCACTGCCTGGGCTCTGCCTTCGTGCACGTGGGGGTTGTTACCAGTCATGTCCCTGGATGTCCTGCCCCTGTTTCCACCCTCCTCTGCACTCATGAAATCTGCATTCCCTTCCCAAACACCCTGCCCGTAATGGGTGTGCTTTCAATTGTATCCTAGGACCCAGTTGTGGTGAAGGCTCTGAACTGTATAAGGGACCTGGTCAATGCTGATACTGGCAGTCCCAACCTCTACAGCCTGGCACTGGCTGCAAACGCCTTTGCAGTGGCAGGTGACAAGGCCCTCAGGCAGAAGATCCTCAAAAGATTGGATAAGGCTGCCATAATGTCAGGTACCAAAGACTCTGGGGCAGGAGGGAGGGCCACTGGCAGAACTGTGTGGAAATCCCTGGGTTGAACAACCATGGGAATGGAGGGCAGGAGTGGTGGGGGGGTACTGCCAGAACTTTGTGGGGAGTCCAAGGCTTGGCTATCTAAGCCTCAGTTTTCCCAGCTGTCCCAGGTTACATCCACACTGTGAGACAAATTTGCTCTAGGGATGATCTCACAGTCCTGGCCTCCCAGTCATCCAAACCAGGGGAGCATCTTGGATATTGTGGAGCTCCTCCCCAGCCTGCAGGCATAGGGTTTTACTGGGAAAAGCAGGGTGTGGGGATCAAATAGGGAGCTATGCACCCATATATCATCCAACTGTATTATGTCCAAGGTACGTGTTCATTTAGTACCTATATACAGGGGCTAAGTAGAACTCCAGGGTCACTAGATATAGCTGCACACTCCATAAGTGTTCCCACTCCACCTCCAGATGACCAAATATTCTGGAGTCAACAGTCCAAACAGGAAGAAGATTCCCTGTCTTGGTATCGGGCTCCGTCTGTTGATGTGGAATTGACATCTAGTATCCTCATGGCTCACCTTACAAAGTCAAGTTTGTCGTCAGATGAAATCAAAAAGGCATCCCAGATTGTGTCTTGGCTCACCAAGCAGCAAAACCCATATGGAGGCTTTGCTTCAACCCAGGTAATCCCCTTGAGCCATCATCATCATCAGATTTGATGCTGGTTTTTTGAGAGCAATGGGTTCTAACAGCCCACAGTAAAAAAGGAAAAAAGAATAAATTTAAAAAGTATGTATGGATTTACAGGTCCTGGGAGTTATGGATAATCCCATGCTAAAAGCCAAAGAGAAAATCTTGACCCTTATTGTGCTACAGCTGCAGTGTGAGGGAGGGAAAGGATAAGGACTGGGCATGCATAGGAAGCAGGAATCCTACTTTTTCTGATGTTTTTCTCTTTCCTCAGGACACAGTTGTTGCTCTGGAAGCCCTAGCCCTGTATGCAACCACCATCTTCAGCAAGGATAGCCCTGATCTTCAGGTTTCTGTCACTTCCAAGGGGTTCAGCCAAAACTTCCGAGTAGACAGAAGCAATCGCCTCCTGCTACAGACAGTGGAGCTGCCAGCCATTGCCCAAGATTATACCCTGCGTGTGCAGGGCCACGGGTGTCTTTTCCTGCAGGTAAGCCCAGCCAGGAAGAAAAAGTCTGTCCAGTGAAAAGCCTTGAAAGCCAGAGGACGTTTTACCTTGCTACTTGGCCAACAGTGAAAACAGACTGCTGCACTAGCTCGCAAGAATCTGCGTGTCATGGGTGGTGAGGGTAACTGTGGTCCAACAGAAAGGTAACATCTACTCCCCAAATGAAATCTGAATCATCTCCACCCAGCCAGAGCAGCTCTTCTCCTCCAAGAAGTCCACCAGGAGCAGTGCACTCCTAGCAGAACCTCTGCTTCTGCCGCACAGTTTTCTCTTACACCAATACAAGACAGCAAACAGCAGCTGAGTCTAGTTAAAGATACTCTCCAGCAAAAAAAGCCCTTCTATTTTCTGCCATCCAGCTTCTTTCTGTCCTGGCAGGCCATCCTGAGGTACCACATCCCTCCAATAAGGAGTGAGGCCACCTTTGCCGTATCCGTGCAGACGGAGTGCACCGTGCCCGACGCCACCCGGTTCCCTGTCACCATTCGTGCTCGGTAGGAGACACTCAGTTGCCCCTTTCCTCCTGTGCTGGGAGGCTTCTGGCACCACCAGTCTCTTGATGGCAGGGTTTCCCTTCACTCGTGGGGTCCAAGTGCTGAGGTGACCCCACTCACTTTACTGTGCTCTTCCCAGCTGGGTGAGAGGCACAAGGCCCCAGAGGGGTGGCTCAGGCTGCAGTCCTGTCTTGTACCATGCCACTCACCACAAGCTCTCCCAAGGTCTGTGGGTCTCACCCCCTTCTAGGATAAGGTCTCAAAACACTGATGATGTGAAGGTCCTGTTGGACTGACACATATTCCTAAGTGTTCTCTCCTCTGCTCCTGGTTGACTGTCACACCACTCTCCTCTGCTGTACTGCTGCCTGGCTTGGGACAGAACTGCCAAGAGAAAAGGCGTAGGATGTGATATTCCCTGCCATGCCTAAAGAAAGTAACACCAGGAGGCTTCCAAGGAACTTATTCTCCTTGGCACAATTAAAAGCGAGATCAAGGGAAGCACAAAGATTTATTACAGTACAGAAACAGGTATGCTTGCAGGAGAAACACTGGAAAGAAAGGCACATTCCTCCACCTGAGTACCAAAGCTGGGCTGGAGTATCTGGAGATCATGGCTCAGAAAGTAACATTAGTGCTGTCCCCTGGGTTCCTGCTGCAGCTACACAGGGAACCGTGTGTCCACCAACATGGTCCTGATCCAAGTGGAGCTGCTGTCTGGATACAGCCCCGTGGCAGGTTCACTGGAAGAGGTGAGACTGCGAATTTGTGTCCAGCTGGGATGGGAACAGTGATGGATGTCCATCATGTATGCTGAAATGTGATCATTCCTGTGGGCAGAGAAACAGGGTTATTTTCCTCCTAAGAAATCCTTATACTCAAAGTCTCTTCCAAGCTGCACCTTGCCTTGCCCTACATCAACAGCTTCCCTGGCCATGTAAATATTTTGCCCCTACTCTCACAAGGACAAATGCCCCTGAATATTTCTGCTTTGTATTAAAGCCTTTCTGATATTTTCCCCCTATTTTCAGCTAAAGAAAATGCCTTTAGTGAAGAAAGTTGAAAGCAAAGCTGACCAAGTCGTTCTCTACCTGGAGGAAGTGAGTGTAATTTGGGCTAATGTCATCATTAAAGGGGCTATGGACTGACAGATAGCTTTTACTCTTGTTTACTGGTTTCATTACAATTCTAACTACCCAGAGCTGTTGTTCCTGCATACCAGCCACATTTGCTGATCTGGAGAAGTGTCAGTCAGCAGTTGTTAATCTGTAGAGCCACTTACAGGGCCACTTAAGTTGCGTGAAACAAGGCAAACTCCAATGTTAAGCCTGCATCTGTTGGCACTGTTCAGAGACTATTGAAAGTCCATATATATGGTGCCTGATCAGGACTGGGGAGCAGTAATAAGATCCATCTAGTAAATCCAAGCAAGCCTGAAATCTTAGACAGCTCTTAAGCAACCTGAATGCAGCAGAGAGCATGCAAGATTGCTCATGGATTTTGCCAAGATCGTTTGAAACTAAACCAGATGGTTGTGTGAACAGAAGTGCTCACTCCACAGCTTCATGAATCAACAGATTAACAACCACTCGAGCCTTTTTCTAGCTCCATGAACACCTAAGCAGCACCAGAAATGAGACCTGGCATATATTTAAAACTTCAGCATTTCAAAGGAGCATTTCTGTGATTCTTCATCCTCAGTTTCTGCCAGTAAGCTGAGCTAAGCTGGCCCCATAGGGAGCAGGTTAGTGTCACGTGGATGCACTGGGCTTGCAGAGATTCTGCTTTTGTTACATCTCCAGCACAGAGCAGAAAGTCAATACAGAGAAATATTTCAGCTCAGGCTGCCAGGTAGCACAATGTGCACCCCAATCAACAGCAGGTCATGTAACTACTACCCTGCAGCAGATGTTCATCCACAGCTTGTATTTGTCTGCTTAATGATGAGGGTTATGTGAGACTGGAGAATACGAGCTGATGTCACTGTGAATAAGAAAGAAGCCGCTGAGGCAAGATGCATGAAGGAGCTGAGAGCAGAGCTGGATGGGAAGGTGTGATTGGTGGGGAACACTAGCGCTCCGTTTAGGTACTTAATGCACACTGACTCTGTAGGTTTGATGTTCCTCATGAGCTGAGTTAAATCTGGTGACCATAAAGGGGGAATAGTCACAGAATGGGAAGTAAAAGATATTTCTGAGATGGACTAGAAAGCAGATCTGTTACAGTGGTGAGGTCTCCAGAGAGCCTGAGTGCAAGCAGGTGAAAGGGGTTGTCTTACCGGACTTTATTTCTGGTTGTAATCCTTGCATTTCTTGGTCTTAGCTGACTAGACAGCCTCAAACCTACACTTTCCTGGTGGAGCAGGACATGCAAGTGAAGGATCATAAACCAGCTAATATCAAGATCTACGATTACTACATGCCAGGTGAGCTCAGATGCTGTACTGCAAAAACCGCCCAAATGTACTTCTGGATAAAAAATTTCTGAATATTCTTGAGTCTAAGACAATACCATCCCTGACATGGTTATCTGACTGTTCCTTAGAAGCTCTCTAGGCATGAACTTAACCTGTTGGTTTCCAAAATGGTAGGTCCTTCTCCCTCTGGCCCCAGAACTTGCAGGCCTGAAGCTGGCATGTAGAACCACTCGGGGTTTGGCTCTCCCAACAAGAGTGGAGCAAGGAGCTGTGCTTTTGAACACTTCTTTTGTGGGAGGCAGACAAGGCAGAGGGCCCATAGTGAGGGGATGACTCAGAAGAATAAGGGCCCCCTAAGAAAAATGACACCAAAACCAACTTGTCCTCTGTTCTGTGGAGTTCCTAGTGGGAAGAAAAGCTAGAAATGTGTCAGGGATTGCTATTGCTTCAGAAAGGGAGGAATTGGTAACTGTGATGGAGCTCTTTGGGACTTACGGCCTCCTGCCTTGGGTGAATCCTGACCAGCTGCAGAGTCATGGGCACACACCAGTGGTCTCATGTGTCAAGCAGAGGGGAGTCATAGCCTGTAAATTGAGGGAACGCCGCTCCTAGGAACAGTGGCACAATGCTGGATTGCTTTAGTGGGTTTCTGTCAGTGTGTCTCACTAGCACTTTTTTTTCTTGTCTTCCAGAAGAAACTGCAGTGATGAGCTACAGTGTCCCATGCAAGTGAGGTGAGGGCCCAACATGTCTTTTTTATGGAAAGGGAGGGAGATGCAGGCAAAGGCCCTTGGTCAAGAAACTTGCCAGACTGCAGGTCCAGGGTAGAAAGCAATTTGCAGTGCCAAGTAAGGGTGAGTTCCTGTATCCCAGTGGTTAAACTGAGGGAAGGAGAACTGAAGTAGAAGAGTTGATGTGACAAGATCATGACAGAGTTGGAGATATGTTCCAGAAAACAAGGGCTGCCTGTACCAAGTGCTATCACCAGACAGTGCTGGCATTTTGCATCAAATACACTTTATTCAATTCACCACAGTTCCTTTTACTGGCACTTTCCCTGCAGTTTCGCATCCTTCCAGCCCTGTGCACACAACATGCCATGCTCACCTTTACTGCAGGGCCTGACTCCGTTTCAGTGCCAAGCCTTTCTCCATCTCAGCCTGGCTTCTGATCCACACTAGGGAATGGACGCCTGCCCGTCCTCTTTCCAGGCAAAGCAAAAGCTGAAGCTTGACCAGTGCCTGCCCCTGCTCTAAACTTCCCTTACACCTGCATGCTTTCCTGCCTACAGCCCACAAGATCAAGAAAACCCCCTGCTCCACGAATCACCCGTAGGGAGGCACACAGCCCTGCCCTGGGATGTCCACCACAAGCTCCACACCCTTAGTGGAGATTCTGACATAGGCTTTGTACAGATAAAATGAGAGAGAATCTTAGGACCCTAAAATATTCTGAGTTGGAAGGGACCTACAAGGATGATGGAGTCCAGCTCCTGTCCCTGCACAGGACACCCCAGAAGTCACACCATGTGCCTGAGAGCATTGTCCAAAGGCTTCTTGAACTCTGTCAGGTTTGGTACTGTGACTACTTCCTGGGGAAACCTGTTCCAGTGCCCAGAAACCGTATAGGTGATAAGAGCCCTGTCCTTCTTGGTCTGACAGTACTGTCTGGTCACAAGGTGCAAAAAAGGCCCCTGAATTCCCAGAGGTTAGTTTTAATACTTCAGCAACAAAGTTTTTTTTTTTTGTCCTTTATTGTCTTCACAGGAGCAGGGATAGATCCCTCCTCTGCAGTCTCTGTCTGTCGGTCCTTTGTCACCCCTGCCAACTGCCACCACATGGAGATACGAAGAAAAGAGAAAATGGTTGGAATTTCCTGCTGAGCAGTTAGTTTCTGGAAGGCTCAGACTGTGTGTGGCATCTTATTAAAAGTAGGAGACTAGAACTGTCTGATTGAATGATTATTCAGGTTTACTGTTTTTTCTCCCAAACCAGGAAAATTGCATTTAAGATCAGCTGGGAAAAATAAGTTCTCTACCTCTGCTCACGTGCAAATCTCTGCCCCAGCAGTTGCAGACGTGCACAGGAGGAGGTAAAGCATCCACCATTGCTTCAAAAAAGAACTGCTCCATAGACCTAGACACAGATACTTCCTGTTTCTAGCTGGGTACGCGTCCCCCACTGGTTACCATTCCCCTTCCTGTCTTTGCTTACATTCCGTGTTTCCCACCCAAGACCCACCATTTCCTGATGCCACTCTTGGTGTCACACAGGAATTTGCTGCCTACCTCAACTACAAACAGCACTGTATTCAGCCAAGGCTCGCTCCTCTGCAAAAGGAAATGAAGAAGGTGATTACATATGGATGCTCACAGAGAAGCCTGCATGTCTTTTCCCAGCCAGAGAACCAGGAACCCAGCTCCCAACACCAGAGTAGGAGGAAATCTGCAACCCACCTGGCTGGTAGTAATCATAGATTTTGATGCTGGCTGGTTTCAGGTTCTTCACCTGAATTACTTGTTCCAGTTGCAGAATGAAAGTCTGAGATTCATCATTGAGCTAGTGGAGATGGAAGGAAATTAGCAAGGAAGGGGAGAAAGAAGTCATAGCATCTTCATCTTCCCAGATTTGAATGTTTTCCTGCACTGCATTTCTCTAATCCATTAGAGATCCTGGACTTTAGAATGGAGTATTGTGTTAGGAATAGCACTATTCCAATCCAAGGACAATGAAATTGGGCAAGCTTCCTCTGTCCCCAGTTCTGCCAGTGCTCTTTTCTTACCTAGACCAGCCTCAGGCTTCTCACACAGCTCCTTGTCCTCTGACCTCTTGCTCTCACTGTGCCACAACAAATGCTTTTGTTCTCACTTACCTTCTCCAGATAAATGTAGACCACATTAGTTTTCACTTCTATTTTCTTAACGATGGTTCTGTTCTCCAGCTAGGATAGGAAACAATAATAGAAGGAGATTTGTGAGCATTTTCCTTGGGGATTCCTGACCTGAGGGACCCACTGTTTCAGTGAAGGTATAGAGCTGGACTCTGTGTGGAACTGTGCCTTTCTCATGCCTGAGGGCTTCGGTGGTTCTATCTTTGCTAGTCCCTCTTGGACATCCCTTCTGACCATCTCAGGTATGAACCACACTGACCCTGCCCAGGGCAGAGGAATCTCCCCCTCTGGGGACCAGAGGCTGTGTGGGTAGTACATATGTCTGATATGTTGGTCAGCAAATGGGTGCAGGCACCAGTAGTGATCCTTGTTATTTCATCTCACTGAGTGTTCGGCTGCTTTTAAACACCTGCATGGGGGCTGTGCAAATAATTCATCTTCTGGTTTATGGTTTAATTGGAAAACAAAAGAATCTTTTCAGCTAGAGCTAGAGTATCTCTGAGAAATCTTGTCTTAGAATTTCTGACAAAGAAATTCTGGTGTTAGCACACCCAGAAGTACACTTTGTTCCTGGCCCAAGTCCAAATACTGTCAGTGGGAGAAGCTGAACCACCTCTGATCTCCTGTGCGGTGGCTGTAGGGAAACGAGGTTTTGGTGCAATTGCAACAGCAAAGGTCCCCTGCCAATTTAGCTACCTCCTGGCCTAAAATGAACGATTCCCAACAGGAGTAAGTAGGCACAATCCATTTACCATAGCTGGGTTTTTTATTCCAAAGTCCTTACCAGCACTCTGGATCTGGAAGTCATGACGAATCCGGACAGCAGGGAGACCTCAATGATCACCATGTTGGATGTGACTCTGCTCCCGATGTAGCTGGAGAAGAAAAAACAGACAGAGGGTCTGACCCTGTGAGGATAATGCCCTCCGAGCACCCCTTTCCTCCACCACCACACCCTGAGCCAGGTGTCCCATCTGGGACTGGGGGCATGGCCACCACTGCTCCCTCTCACAGGAGCTGGCCAGCACCTTCCCCCTCCAAGCCCTCCGCTTGTCCAATTCACCCTCTGTCCTGTTCACCCCAAGGGTCAGGTCCCTCCATCAGAGCCCTGAGACTTATCCTGTCTGCTGTCCCCAAGCTCACTCCATCTTGCTGGAGGAGGAAACAGCCCCTGGGGTCACCTGGCAAGGATGCGGACGGTGAGGACATGCGGATTCGCCTGGCTACAGTTGGTCAGCTCTGTGCTGACACGCAGAGTGAAAATCACAGGAGTCCGTGGGGAAGGCTCATGGTACCTCAGCACCGTCTGCAGGATAAGGGCCAGGAGCAGAACAGACAGGCCAGGCATGATCTCACGTAGGAGAAAAGAGGCAGAGTCCTCCTCTCTCCACGCTCATCCCACCTCCTCACCTGAGCCAAGACACAGCTGCTGCCGTGGGCCTGCACCAGGAACTGCCCCGGGATCTCCACCAGTGCTGCCTGCTGCACCAGCAGCCGCTTCTGGCGGCTCACCTGGAACACCTTCCCAAAGGCCCTCTGGGACCTCACCCTCACCACTGCCTGGCCTGACGTGCTGAATGTCCTTGCTGCGTATTTCACTAAGGCTTGCAAGGCAACAACTGTGTCCTAGAGGGGAAGAGACAGTCATTCCTCTGAAAGCATTGGCTGTAATGAAAGTGGCTTGGAACAGCAAGACCTCAAGAGGACCTGTGCTGCGAGCCTAGGGTACAAAAGGATCCCTGGGGACCTACTGCCTACCTGGGTGGAGGCAAAACCCCCGTAGGCATTTTGCTGCCGCGTCAGCCACGCCACAATGCCAGCTGCAGTTGTCATGTCACCTGCATGCACCCGTGGCTTGGAGAGGTATGCCAGGAGCACGTAGGCTGTCAGCTCTATGTCCACTGACTGAGTACCAGGCCAGAAGTCTGTGGAGGCTGGAGAGCTTGGCTTGGGGCTCCAGTGGATTTGTCCTCCTGCAGAAGGAAAAGGAGCAGGAAGGCTATTTAGGGAGGACATAATTTGGGTTTCAGAGGAAATAAATCCCACAGTGCTTTCAGGGCTCCTTGAGTTCATTCCCTGTACTCAGGCCAGGATTGCTTCCTTGAATTTATTCTCCAGGGCTTCAGCTAGTTTTAGGTCACAGATTCCTACCTCCTCCCTCAAAGGGATCTTAAAATCCTCCAGTCTGAGGAAACTATTTCTTTCAAGTCACCCTCACAGCTTGTGAAATAACTTACTGTATTTTCAGTCACATAATGAAGTTACTGCACAAACACAAGGAATATGTATAAATACACATATCACTTTTGACTGCTGTAGCTGGGCATACATTAGTCCAGAATGCCAACAGGCAGCACCTGATTTGATGGCCTGTTCCTCCAGTTTGTACAGCAGCTCCTGGGTTGTCTCATAGTCGCCAGCCAGGGCAAAGGCATAGGCCAGCAAGGCTTCTGTGTAGATGTTGGTGAGGTTGTGAACCACCTTCTGCAGGCAGCGGAGAGTAGTCTGCATCAGCTTGCCCTGTGTTGGGAGGAGACAGGTGCCAGACTCTGACAGGGGTGAAATAGGGGTATGGGGAACTCATTCCAGGGAGCCACACTATGTCTTCCTGATGTAGCTCCAGAGAGCTACATTAAAATGCATTAAATTAGAGAAAGGCAAAGGAAAAGAGGCCGTGCAGCCCCGGTGTGCACGGGGAGCCATTGCCACCACGCGCTACTGCACCAGGCCAGTTTCACAGCACTGGCTCTTGAGAGGAATGACTTCATCATGTGACCAAACATTGGCTCATTCCCCGAAGTTCCCTCCCAGTTCATGGCCTGGAGAACACCAGAATCACAAGCTGGTGGTGCCCAGGAGAGGCGAGGGCGCAGGAGGGAGCTGAGCGTGCTCACCTGCAGTGGCAGACCCATCTCCAGCAGTGCTGCAGCGACGTAGGCCCCCAGAGAGATCTCATCATCCATGCTGCCCTGTGAAGGGAACGCATCTTTCACTCTTAAGTGGTGCTAGGAGGGCACACTCCTCAGAAGGAGAAGCATTCCTCTCATGTTTTCCCTCTCTTCAGAGCTGGTTGCACAGGTTGCAGAATGACTTTCTAGGGTCCTTTGGGATCCCACAATCTTTCGCTGTCACAAATCTGTCTAGTCATTTCCCAGCAGTGCCACCTGCCCTGGCCCACCTTTACCTTTAGGGAGGAGTGAAAAAAGTTCCCTTTGGTGGCAAAGCAGCCACTGGGGAGCTGGTTTTGCTCTAGCCAGCGCAGGGCATCCTGGATGTTCTTGTCATCTACGTGGATGTATTTTCTGGCTTGGCCAAAATTCTTGAGTACAAAAGCTGTCAACCTAGGAGTAAAATGAGTTGCAAGAAAATGAGGCAAACAAAAAAAAAGGCAAAGAGAAAGTCAGAAGTCTCCTGGTGCTTGTCCCTGAACTAGTGACATAGTGGGGCTGCAAAAAAGAGTAATTTTCATAAAGAAAGTCAATCTGAAAGTGGAAATGGTCCACAGGACCCACCCAAGTGGCTCCTCTCCCTACCCCTGTCTCCACAGATATACTACTTATATACTACTTATGTACTTTACCCAGTCATTTCACAGGTGAAAAACCTCCTGCTCCTTCTACTTTTATCCATTCCACTTCATCTCCCCCAAATAACTAGAGACAATCTGGAATTCCCCATTTTCTTCCTCCCTTCCTTTCTCAATTCATCTCCGCCAAGCACCATAGATACAAGCTGTGCCAAGGTGGTTCTTCTCCATTCACTGAGTTGAGGATTTCTTACTGCTCTCACCTGAATTTTTTCCGGCCATGTGTACCCCTCTTGGCTGCCAGGTCACCAGCAGCGCAACCTGGTGTTTGTTGTCTGTGGGCCAACAGCAGGGGCATAGAGACAAAAAAAAGACCTTTCAGCCCCTGGGATCACATCTTTGTTGTTCCACTTTCCCAGAAACTCTGCTGCCTTGCCTGCCTGCTTTTTCAAGTGGCTCAAGTACCTGAGACTCTCCCTGTCAGAGAGTTCCTGCTGTCTCAGTCCAAAAGAAGGAACAAACATCCTGACTTCTCAGATTTCTCAGGCACATTAGGTGCTCTGACCCAGACAGGAAAAATCAGAAGTGAGGGATGTTTGCAGTGCTTACCAAGTGTTTCCTTCTCCATCCTTCTGCCCAAAGAAACTGTAGGAGCCATCTCTGTGTCTGTAAAGAAGCTGTGTCTGATACCCTGGGGAGATGGGAACAGTGACTGATATGGCACAGGAACAGAGAGGGGACAGTGCTGACAGAGTGCAAGGGCAAGAGTTACTGGTATGCTGGACACAGGGGAAGGCAGAGGGGCAGGGTGGGTCTGTGGTACTCACCATGGCGCAGGAATGCTGTAGCCCTGTCCTTGATCTCGGGGCTCAGCTGCCTCGTCTTCTCCAGGTACTGCAGCACATAGACAACGGGGGCAAACAGCACCATGTTCTGCTCCCCACAGCCGTGGGGCAGCTGCACCAGGTGGTCCAGGTTCTGCAGTGCCATCCCCATGAGGTCACCTACACAAGGGTATAAGAAACAAAGAAGGCCTGAGAATGATTTGAGGTGCCTTTTCAGCCAGGCAGGGGATAATAGTGCTTCATCTCAGCACAGGAGGAAAGCACTGGAGAAAGGAGCAAAGCGGAGTAAACAACAGAATGCAAGATGGAGAGTAGTGACTGTTTTGCCTCTTCCCAGCTTGGCATCATGACTACACTGTGGAGTCCCTGCAGAACTTCCCCTTATCAGCTTTTGCAGTCTGAAGAGCTCCAACCATAATGAGAGCTCTGTGAGCAGAGCTGCACCTGCTCAGGCTGGGTCACATAGACAAGCAAATATAACAGCAC
Organism: Machaerirhynchus nigripectus; assembly: GCA_013397975.1. Lineage (NCBI taxonomy): Eukaryota > Metazoa > Chordata > Aves > Passeriformes > Dicruridae > Machaerirhynchus > Machaerirhynchus nigripectus. The sequence goes on from VZRQ01005746.1 coordinate 131,705, forward strand.
TCAGGGAAAGGTTGAAATGCTTCTGGTCTTTAGCCAGGCCTGTTCTACCTGGCCATATGTCAAGCATTAAAATGTGAGGAAGCCAGCAGGGGTGCTAGTCAGATGGTGTGAAGGTGTCCATATGTCCTCCAGCCAGTCAGAATAGCCTTGTATTGTTTCCTCTGTTGGGGTTCTGTTGCACAATATTCATGGCTACTTATGCCAGGCCTGGCTTCATACCAGTGCTGGCCTGCAATGCAAATAGGTGTATTTAATGGTAGGTATGGCTGGTCCCAGTAGCCTCTCCAAAGTGTTCTTTTGCAGCTCTATAATGCTGAGAAAGATTTCTTCTCTCCAGGAAATTCTGCTGTAGCAGTGAAACTTAACAGGGAGGAGAGATGGTTTTGAGCTTTAATGTTTTTATCTACACAAAAATAGCCAAGGTCCTAGAGTGTCTGCTCCAAGGTCCTAGCTAGAAAAAGAAGGATTATTCTCCTCTGCAGATTACTCTTCCAATGAAAACCAAAAATCTGAAAGCCTGGTGTTTGCAGAGAAGAGAAACACAGCATCCTCTCTTTTGGGCAGTTCCATGTCAGATGGATCCTCAGACACCAAGTTAAGCCTCGGTCTTTGGCACCACCAGTCTGTGAGCCCACAGTAGAAGTCACCTACCTGAGATGGAAATGGAAGCCCTGGCAGATCCCTTTACTACATTGTCAGGGAGGCGAAGGGACACGGGTTCTTCAGCCACGTTTCCTGATAACAATAGGATAAAAGGCGTGGTGTGAAAATCCAAGCCAAAAGCTTCTAACTGGGGTGACAAGACTGGCCCAGGTAAATGGGACACTGCCTACATCCCGCTCACACAGACTATCCTGGTCACTGCACCAAGCTGCATTGCCTGGAAACTTCTCAGATTAGGACAGACATGAGAGCTGCTGGTGGGGCCGAGGGCTCACCAAGCTTCACTTCAGCTCAATTCACTACGCTTCACAAGGCTTGCGAGAATCACAGCTGGACATCACTCAACAGGGGGACATCCTGGAGACACTTGCAGTGCTGCAGGGACAGGGTGGGAGGGCTGGAGCAGCTCTCACTGCTGACTACCAAGCCCTAGGAACATCCAGGGACTGCAGTGTGGGGAGGAGGCTACAGAGAAGGATTTTGCCACCAATACTCAGCAGCAAATTCAGTAGGACAGCACATGTGAGAGTAATATTTCTTGTTCTTTCCTTTCCAATAGGAAGTGAAATTTCCTATGTGAAAAATAATTCCAAAACATTCTTTGATCAGGCCTCCCACAGCTTAGTTCTACTCTCAGGTGCAGTTATTTCAGGCTGCAGAACCCATTCAGGCTGTGCACATACCTCGTCTCGGGCACATACCTCCTCTTGGGCACAGAAGGGAGCTGTAAGACTTCTCCACTAACACACCCTCTGGCTGCCAGGGCAGAGACATGAACGTGGGACAGGAGAAACAAGAATATACATAAAATTCCCAAATGACAGCAACATTTCAGAGCAAGTTCAAGTCTAAATTCAGAGGTCAGGGACTCCACCCTCCTCATTTTTGGCAGATCTGCCTGCTTCACTGCTCAAAGGATCAAGAGTAAGCCCGAGGGGCAGGGCTCTCTGGCCAGTGAGCACATAGAAAAGCTCAGGTACAGCATGAAAAGCAGGGAAAGGCACAGGGAGAAACACAGACATTGGAACGCAGCTCAGAAAAAGACTACTGCAAGAATGGAATAGGCTTGCCTAGGTCCTGGCAGAAACAAAGTGAACTAAGCCACAACTTTGGTATGCTATTTCTGGCCAAAATTTGAGACAATAACACCATTCAGTCCACCTCAGTCTGCCTTCCCCCCAGGGCAGGGATATCATAGACAGAAGTGAGCATGTTCTCGTACTGACCTGGACCAGCAAGCGTTTGGTCAGCGTGTGCCTCCCCCTCACAGCAGCTGGCAAGGCCTTCCTGCCCCCACACCACGTCGTGGTGTCCAGTACCTCTGTCCTCACTGTGAGATTCAGAGTCCCTAGCAAATAAATTCAACAGAGTCCTTTTCTGATACCTGTGGCCAAATGGAGTAAACTTGCTTTAACCAATAGTGGTCTGAGATGCTTTGTTGGTCTTCATGGCCTCGGTGGTTTGGCCAGTAAAGGAGAGCCTTTAGTGCTGAAAACTTGTTCAGACACCCTGAGCATGAGGGAACTCAGTACTGCCTCACCAGCAGTGACTTCATTGCACTGCAACATGACTGGAGTAACAGAGGGTCCAGCAGCCCTTGGACCCTGGCATAACCTTCCCACTGCATATGAAGCACAGGACCAGCAACACAAAGTTCCCCCACCCACATCCATGCAGCCTCTTCCTCCCCAGTTGGTCCCACAGCCCTCTCTTCAGGAGTTCTCCATGCCACCCTTTCAGTTCCTGCCCTCTCTGGCAAGTCTGTCTAAGAAGAGAGAAAGAAAGCAAACATCATGGATTGCATGTTTGAACCATCAAGGTCAAACTTCAGGATGCAGAGGAGAGAGACATAGCTCTGCCAGCTTCTCTGGACCTCCCACTCTCTTTCACTTCAGATTTAGGGACCCCCATCACTAGTCCCTTTTTGCTGCCATACCCAGCTGGACTGCTGTCACATTCCACATGAAGGTCTTGGACTCCTCTGCACATAGACACTCCTTGTCTCTGGAGGTCTGACATGGCTCCACCTGGAAGTCTGAGGATTTAGCCAGGGCCACATGGATCTGAGGGAATGACAGATGCAGGTGAATGACAGGGCAGCTCAGGTGAGATGGCTTGGCACAATGAACTCTAAGACTGGAGGGCACGGTAGGCCTGTCCCACACCATGTTACCTGTATGCACTGCTGCAGGTAGCTGAAGACAGTGGCTTTCATCAGGAAGGTCTCTCCACGGATGACAGAATACGGCAGCATCACATCCACAAAGAAGGGCTGAACTGTTCTGAGGCTCGTGGTCGGAGCAAGGCCAAACCCCCTCCCAGCTAAGCAGAACATCTTGACTTTCCACTGTGCAGCAGCAGCAGGTGCTGTGACTGAGACATTCCTGCTGCCATTGGAGCTGAGAGGAAGAGAGGAACTTTCATGAACGTGGAGAGGGAAGGAGATGCAATGAGGAGTGCTCATGGCCCTGCTGAGGGAGGTGACACAGGTCCTCACGCTTGGATCAACCCCTGCTGTATTACCAATGACTTTTGCTCCAGTGGCTCACAGCAAGGCAGCTCTCAGCAATTTCTTCCCTAGAGCCATAAACCCTGTTTAAATGCCATCGGTAATGGCTTTACGGCCTCCTGAGCAAGACGCTGACCAAGCATTCCAGCTCTGTACACTCACTCGGTGCTCTGGAAAAGCAGCAGCACCACATCACCCTGCACGCTGATTTATCAGTCTTAAGCCAAGCACTGTGGCAACAAGGGCTACAGGCTTAGCTGGAGCACCCACCAAAATGAGAAGTTAGCAGAGCGTACTCCAGTGTGTGGTGGTTTGGTCTGCAAGTGTATTGCTGTTCCCTAAATCTGCGTACACTTCAGTTCTGCACCTCAAAGTCTACTAGTCTAATACACTACAAATGCAGGGAAAAGCCACAAAATTCACATGCAGAGGTCTCTTTACACCTATTTTACACAGATGCAAATCAGCCAGGACTATAACAAAGAGGCTATCCTTTTGTCCATTTGTAAAGTCAGGAATCATTTACCCAACAGAGTACATATTCCAGATCCAAGTTTCAGAGAAATAGTGGTGAAATCTTCTGTGAGTTGTGAATTGGGGTTGTTCCTCAGTGATTCTTTGGTCTTCTGTAGAGGGCACCCCTGAAAGAAAGAATAAGGAGTCCCACCAGAGTGGGAGAGGTGAACGTTGCCAAACACAGACAGCCTAGCACTGGGGCTGGAGGCAAAGCAAGCACTAAGAGAGACATGAGAAGAGTCTGGCAGAGGAAAGCACAAGGGAGTGGACTGATTTCGTGGGAGAGATTAAAAATGAAGGGAAAAGAGAGTGGTATCAGGAGAAGCAGCCTGCAGTGGGCTGATTGCAAGGTTTCCAAGACTTGGTTAGACAAAGCCCCTTCCTGACCTGACCCAGAGTTGTTGCTTAAGAGACTAAGGACCTTCAGAGAGCTGTTTTAACAAACACTGCTTTAATTCTGTGAGTAATATACTGTTTGCTTGTTGCACAAAACTCACATTCCACTGCAAGCAATGGTTTAAATACAGGCAGGCATGTGAGCCAGCTTAGTACGGTTATTAAGTGCAAACTGAGACACAGAGAAAGAACATGACTGTGGCCACAAGTGGGGACAGAAGCTGGGTCTCAGCACGGCCTGGGGAATGGGGATAGACACAGGGAGACAGATCCTGGCCCCCACTTGGATTTGTCTGTGAGGAAAGGGAGTGCCATCCTTTAATGTTAGGGAACATCCAGGTAGTGACATTCTTCAGAGCCCTTTTTTATACGGACTGGGTCACTCCTACTCCACTCTGGTGGACTGGGCAGCTAGACTGTGACAGCAACACCTGATACTCCTAAGAGAAACAATATCCACCACAAGCAAACCCCAAAGATCAGAGGGCTCTGCCACCTGATGGCTCTCATGTCCCAGGTAGGCTCAAAGTACAGCTCACCCATGACTGGCTTCCTATCCGCCCGACGAGAGCACTGAGAGGGCTTCTTGATTACAAGGTTTGAGAAGACTTTCAGTCCCATGTTCTATTAGGAAAAGAAGGAGGGCAGGGAAGGTAGAAAAGTGTCTGTGAGTGGGGAAGATTGACAACTGCTATTCAAAATGACTCTGAAAACCACTGGGGTCAGGACAACCCAGTGCCCAGGCAGCCTAGAGCAGCACTGGCCCAAGCAGACACAGTGCTGAGGGAGGCATGGAGGAGATCTTCCCTAAAGACACCAAGAGATCTGCCTGGGAACTGCCCAAAACAATGGCAAAGAGCAGGCTAACAACTAAGCCATGTCAAAGATCTGTGGTCTAATGCTTGGGATCACTCCTGTCTCTCTGTTCTCTAATACTGTAGACAAACAGTACACAGCCCAGGACCTCATTCCTCATCCCCGTTCAAGTCCGAAAAAATGGAGCTTGACGGTCCAGGATTTTATCACCTTGCTGTGTGCATCTGTGGAGGGCAATATAGGTATTCCTACTCATAATGGGATTGTACATCTCTCGAGACAACACAGCTCAGTCGGGGCAGACAGCAGGGTCTGTCTGGAGGAGGCAAGGCCTTCTCAGACTGTCTGAGGAGAAAATATCTCAGATGGTCATAATTGCAACAGCTCTGGGAAACATCATGAGGTGATTACCCGGAAGAGGTTAAAGATGTCAGGCTGAAAGGAATTCTGTGGCCTCCCTCGTAGCAGAGATGGTGAGGACTGGGGCTGCACACAGCGGTCTGAATGCTCTTCTACTTGTGCAGGGTATCCATGTCGGTAGGCAGCAGGGAACAAACCATAGACCTAGGGAAACTCACAGGCAGGGAGGGATGGGGCAAGGAGCAGATACCTCCAGATGCTTCACTCCATCCTCCCCTAGCACGCATATCAGTTCCTGTCCTTCTCCCTAGGCAGGCCCTGCCTTCTCCTTCACACACAGACCTCCTCATTCACTGGCCTCCAGCTCCCCTTGCCACAGGCCCTGCCTGCCTCGCCCAGCTCATCCATCACTCCCGAGGTTTTGCCTGGTTGCACTGACACTCACCATTTGGCTGGTCAGCTCACGGTCTGGTCTGGTGAAGATGATGTTTTCATCCACTGCCTGAACCGCACACAGGGAGCCAGGCGCTGCCTGCAGCTGGAGCTGCACTGCTGACCCTGCCTGGGCTTCTTCATCTGGGAATCCTACCTTGACCTTGAGCAACACACCAGGAAAGGAATATGAAAAAGAAAGAGGTGTGAGGGGGCTGACAGACAGATGGCACGGACAGAAAGAGGGAGACTAGCTGGAATCTCCCCTGCTCAGCCACTGCTGTCAGAAGTCACTACTGGAGATTTCCTGGTCCCTGGGCTCTGTGCTGCAGATATTCCCTCCATCTCTTCTGCCCAGTTCTCTCTTGGAAGGATCTGAGGGTCTCCTTCCCTCAGGCCTCGGAGCTCCTGCTCGCCAGCCCTCCCCCAGCCACAGAGGTGAGCCTCACCTGGTTTTGAAAGCACAAGGCAACATCGAAACGGATGCTGTCAGCTGTGACCCCTCCATTAGGGAAGATGGCATACACCACTAATGAAGGCGATGGGGACAAGTCGGCGGTGAAAGTCAAAGGAATGGAGAACGAGCCCTTCAGCACTGGGGAAGGAAAGGCAAAGTGTTTTCATTGTAGCCCCACTGAGACCTCCTTTTGCCCTTCTTTCTGTGCTATATAACCCCACAATGTCAAACTAATTCCTGCTGCTGCACTGTATGCCCTCTCCCTCCATTCTCTGATCCTATGTATTCCATCTTCCCCTACGTCCTCCCAGTCTCTCTTCCCATCACTGTTTCATTCTGTCCTTTTGCCCTCTTTCAGCTGACGCTGTTACTTCCTCAGCCTCCCTCTGTCCTGTTTGCTGACTGCTCTGGACCTATAGATTGAAGGGATTTGGGAGAAACTCTGGCAACTCTCATGTCAAGCCTAGAAACCGACTGGGTGCAACTGTTTCCCCTTCTCTGCCACGACTTACTGTTCAGTTTCCCGATCTGGATATTCCTCTGGCCCCTGACAACAATTCCAGACTTGCCAGTGACCTGCAGGAGGAGGGACATGGGATGAGCAGACTGCTGTTTGCCACCAGAGTGCATCCACACTTATCTATGTGCATCTTACTCTCAAAAGCAAAATAAAACCCCCAAAATTAACTGTGGGCTCAATCCAACCCCAGACTTCAGGAGATTTGCAGACATCCCAGTTGGGAGGAGAAGCTTTAACACAGGAGATTCTGGTCTAGTCTGTTAATGAGGACAATGGATGGGTAATGGGTTCACTGCATATTAGTGAGTGATAACTAAAGTGTTTCTCCTCTAATAGGCTGGCCTCCAGACCAGACCAAAATCCATTTCCACTGAGCAGCTGTTAGATAACCAGAGTGAAAAAGGGATACCCCATCCAGTTTTAAAGGGAGAAGACATTTCCAGCTGCAGCCTTGGCAGAGGCTAAGGGGGTGATGGGCTACAAAGACAGAAACCTCCTCCCATCCATGGAGGTAACTGAAGCCCCAGCACCAGGAACACAGCGTGGCCAGGCTGAGCCCTACTGGGTGTAGCATTCACCCAGTTCCCTGAGAACACCGTTTACCTGTCATCCCTCCAGGGATGACCTAAATTATAACCTCAGCCTTCCACTAGGGTCTGGTCCTGTCAGTACAGCCCTTCCCCCAGGTTATCTACTACCCTTACTCACATAATATGCAAAACTTATACGGCTGGTGTCTTCTCCCAGGTCATCCCTGCTGAGTGTGAAGGTCACCTGGACATTCTGCTTGAGCCCACAAGGCAGTGTTTCCATGGGTGGCTGTATGTCCAGGAAGCTCTTGGTTGTGACATGGAAGGGCTGCAGGTGATGGTAAGCATTCGTGTAACTGAAGTCAGTCCTTCGAGCAGTGCGCATGAGCTCCTCCAGTGTGAACCTCCCCTGAAAGGGCACCAGAGACACACAGAAATGAAGAGTCTCATGCTTCAGTGCTTTGTTAGGCTGTCATCAGCTTGGTTTGGGAAAGGCTGTTGGCTTGGTGCCTTCCAGCCGGCTCTGCACAGAGCTGTGTGGTGAGCCCAGGCCTGAGCTGGCAGGGGGCTGCAGGGCAGGAGTGGGGAGCACAGGCAGAGCTCAAGGATTCTTACTTTCCCATATGCAGAGGTGGTGTTTACCTCCAAAGAGACTGATGAGCTGTTCCAGGCAGTTGTGTCGAGGTTGAAGGACACTATTCCACTGTCATCTGTGATGTATGTTTTGATAAACCGACGCCTCATGACCCTTATCACAAGATAAACTTTCCTGTTTTTCATACCAGTTCCATAATGATCCTGAACCTTAATCTGGTGACAACAGGGTGAGGCAGGAAAGCCAAAGTCAGATATTTCTTCCACTGTCATACCCAAAACCTTCCTTTCTCTGACAAACACGGACCTTCCTGTGTAGGTCACCTACAGGCTTCAGTCTGGCCCCAAGAAGACAGGAGAACTGTACAGTTCCCCCATCTCTAAAGTGAAGCTGAACATGGTTAAAATCTGTCTGCTCCAAAAGGTGTGTTTGACTAGAATACAAGGAGCTTCACTCCCAGCCAACAACTGGGGCTTCCTTGCATCCCAGCATCCCTGCTGAGACACCACTCATTGCTCTCAGCAGATGCTGGAGGTGTAAACGCAACAGGGAATCTGAAATGCAGCCACTGTAGCCACACTGTCAAGCAGTGTGACACAGTGCAAAGTAAAGTACTCTGTCTGAGAAGCAGGAAATGCTTTGGGTCAGCTAGATTTACCAGAGGCTATATTCCTTGGCAAATGACAGGGAGCGAAAAATCAAGGGAAGAAAATCACCTTCCCCCTGTACGGTATTCCAGGGATGTAATATTCACTGGGTGTCTCAAATACTGCCCTTGCAGCTGTCCTGGAGATGAGGATTTGGCTGGAGGTGTTGATCTGCACCCCTGTTGGAATTCAGAGTGCAAGGGAAGCAGGATCAGTACCAGAGGTGACTACTGCACTCTACTTTAATCTCACTTTGCTATTCCCAACCCCTCTTAGCAGAGTGTCTGAAACTTCCTTCCCAACACCAGCATCCTTCAAGGCTTGGAGGCTGCTCCTGTTGGCAGCTCCTTCTTTAGTTAAGCTGTCTGCAAGCCTCTTTGTAGCCTCATGGACCCACACCATTCATCCAGCTGCCAGCCACTCCTCATCCTTCTTGCTGACAGAGTAGCTCTCCATGCCCTGTGATGATCCCAGCAGCAGGAGGAGGAGAGGGGGTGGTGCGCCCTCTCTGATCCTCAAACCCCTTGAGTGGTTCCTCTTGACCTTGTACCTCCCCTGCTGACCCCCTGGGTACCTGTGCCCATCTCCAGGAGAGAGGCTTCTGCATAAAGTTTGTTGTCTTCCTCGCTGGGAGTCAGATTGAAGACTGATGTGCTGACAGAAGGGGTCAAACACCCATTGCTCGCTGTCTGCAGTAGGGAGTGATAGGTATTATTTGGGGCTGGGGAGAAGGGAAGGGGTCAGAAGTACAAGGGATTAGTCATTCTCTCATAACTATCAGCTACAAATAATAATGCAGAACTCGTAAAACACTGGAATATGTCCCCAGGGACATGGTGGATGCTTTATCCCCAGAAACATTCAAGGTCAGACTGGAATGGGGCTCTGAGCAGTTAGTTCTGTTCACTCAGCCCTTGACACTTTGTCCTCTGTGGTGCTTCTTTACTGCCCATATACCTTCCAGCATTTTACTCACGGGACCGCTGTATTCCCTACAGATGTCCTTGCTGGCGTTCTGGGGCCACCTCCTTGCTTTCTGGCACAGAGTGACATGCATGGTGCCTCGCACGGCTTTCCCATAGCTGTACCTGCAGGGAGAACACCAGAGGAGCCTCTGGGCAGAGGCACTGTGTGCTTTTTCCAGCATATTGCTCCACACAGGTGCCTTTCGTGATGAAGGTCTTACTGCAGCTGGCAAGCAGGCAGGCACAAATTAAACTACAGCACTTTGAGTACTTTGGGAGTGCAGTAGTGTGGTCTGACATCTGAGGGATGCAGAAACAAAGCACGGACAGGAACAGACCCACACCGTCTGGAGCTCTCACACTTCTGGGCACCTGCTGTCCTGGAATTGCAGGTAGACACAGAGAGTGGACCTGATTTATCCACTCAGTGAAGATAGTAGTTTGGGGGGAAAGCAGCAGTAACAGTGCTTCCCAGCAGACAGCAACAGCAAATTGCAGTAATAGAGCCACAGAGCGACCTCAGCTCTGCCTCACTATGGGCTTATCCCATGATCAGGGCTCTTGTTTCCATCATCAGACCTGCTCTGCTGATTTAGATGTTTAGGTATTTCCTCTGCCCACTTTGCTGCCTCTCCTTGCTCTGACTCCTCTCAGACTTGCCCTTTGGAGCAACGCTCCTGGTGGTACCAGTAAAAAGATTACATCCATGACCCATCCTGGTGATGCAGAGTGGTGTACTATTTACTACTACAGCCTCATATGACCTAATTGCAACTGTCCCAATTAATGAGAAATTATGTCAGACCAATCGGTGGCAAAAGAGACACCGAAAGTCTCCAGAGAATTCAGCCTCAAACACAAATGAGCTCCCCTGCTTTTGAGTGCCTTTGAGCTCATTGTCCTCCCTTTGTTGTGTTTATACTGTCAGAGGTCCTGCCCTCCTTCCCACCTTCATCTGCCCATTTTTTTTGCTGCTAACCACGTAAGGAGAGAAATCTATCTACTGCTTCTAAGAAGGCAGTAAGTTCAGTAGCATGTAAGTGAGAAGGAAAGGCATAAACTCCTAAAGAAATGCCAGCTCCTGCTCCTTTACCTCAGCAGGTCTGTCCCATATCTGGTGTTTTTTCCCACGTAAGTTCTTTCAGTGCTGGACAGACACAGCTTCCAAAGGAGGGTATCTCTTGCTTAGGACAAGTCTCCCTATAGCTGGATGTTCTCTCTCATGTGTGGCTCACGTACCTCTTCCCCAAGGAAGAAGCCATCAGTTTGACTCTTGAACTATTTGGGATTCTTCTAAAGGAATGGCCCTCTTTGACCCTGCTTGAGCCATCTCTCTTTGATGGGTTGAAAAGATAGGAGACATATGGAAGGTGAGATGCACTTTTGATGAGATCTTTCCTTTCCCCTGAACATTCTCCTTACCTGCCACACACTCGCAGTGGGAAGGTTTTATCTGAAGCATAAATCTGAGCCGGTCCCTCGAAGAAAACATCAAACTTTTGCAACACTGGAACAAAAAACCTCAGAGTTATTCCATCAAGAGCAAAAGACCACCTGGACACAGGAACACAAAAGGGAGGAGTGTGTTCCCATGAAGGAACATGTTAATGAGGTAAAAGCAAGCATTAGTTAAAAACAGGGAAACCAAAGAAAGTATTCCCCTTTCCCCCCCCCCCCAACAGTCTTGCAGAGGTCTTTAGTGTATTCTAACTCTGTGCCAGAAGATACCTTCTCCATGAATCTCCAGCATAATCTCCCTTGTGTTGATTTCTGACATTGCCCATAGATTTGTATTCAGTCATAGCTCTCAGGCAGTAAACCCTATTTTACAATATTTGACCTTACATTGTTATACAAACAGGCAAGCAATGAACAAGCAGCTTCTTCCATCCCTTTCTTCATTCTCCTTACCACGTTCCTCCACCTTAAAGGTACTGGACTGGACTGAACTGGACTTAGAGGACTGGGCACTGATGGTGTAAGTTCCCAGGGAGAGTTCATCAGCTAACTGGAAAGAGAGATCTGCAATGCCCTGTTTTGGTCTCACATCCAGCCACTGGCCAATGCGGTTCTGGTTTGGGTCCTGCAGTGCAAGGCAAGGAAAGAAGCAGCAGTAATCAGCAATGCCTGCTATTCTCTACCCAGAGCCCACTGGATTCAAAGGCATTTCAGATATTTCAGAGGCTTTCACAGGTTCCTGCTGGTTTTAGCCCAGATGGTGATGCTGGAGCACCAACAGAGGTGAACCCAACCCACCCAGGTTTACTCTGCTGTGTACAGCCGTGGAAAAAGAAGGTATGGAAGGTCCTGACATTTAGACTCTCCAGTCTCCATTAAAGATGAACTGTAAGAATTAGCTAAAGCCTAGCTGGCATTCCTGAATATAGAAATTGATGAAGTCGAACCATTTGTATTGTCAAGGCTTGTTAACAAGAAGCATTTGACAGAGAAAGTGCCTGCATAGAGCCTAAAAAAAAGTAACTTGAACCAGTTAAGACAGCATCCTAGGTACTATCCATACTGAAATACCTCTCCTCATAACATCTGAGGAGTCTGGAACACTCACCTGGATTTCCACCATGGAGTACTGCAAAGCAAAACAGACAGCACTGTCAAAAACTGGCATGATGTAGCAACCTGCAGATAAACTTCTCTTACCCACCCAGCCCCTGTACTGTGACAAACATTATGTCACAAGAAGCTTGATCCTACTGAAAGCAGGACAAGTGCTTTGAGACAGTAAGGGAAATGAGTAACATAAACATCTATGTTTAGATTTGCTTTTTGATCCCTGATTTTTTAAGATGCACTTTGATAGGTATTCTACAACCGTGAAGGCTAGAATCTGCTAATGAAATGGGGAAGAGTAGGGAGACTCTCAAACACCATCATTCCAAGTTCACAAACATAAAATGTCCTCAATTTTGTAATATATATCCCAATAATTACCAAAACCGCATCACCTACAGGAAGAATACTCCCCACATCTTCTTTTAAAATCCCTGGCATAGGAGGTAAGGCTGGGAGTTATGAATTAATGCTGACTGCATCTGACAGTGACAGGGAGGGACAAGGGAGGACACACTTCAGCCCTTCTAGGCCCATTAGTTCTCTGTTCGTTCTTATATCACTGGATCTATCATCCAGGAGGCAGGACTGGTGAAGAACCCCTTATCTGGGAGCAGGAGCAGGGCTTGGGAGAGTAACCAGACCATAAACATGCAGTTGACATGTAATTCACATTATTCATCATTCTAAGCTTTCATACAAGTTATCAGAGGCAACTTTGTTTTCCTTGAAATAAAAATAAAAAAAAAGAGCGCAGGTTAACCTATACTGGAACAGCATCCATATTAACTCCAGCTCATCTAATTTACAAACTAGATATTACAGCTTTAATGCTGCAGTGCACTCAAGCCTTTATAACAGCTTTAGCTAAACATGATCTCTGAATTTTCATCACAGCATAATTAACAGTTACAATGTTAATTTGTTTATACTTGCACATAGACATCAAGCATTTATGGTTAAATATGTACATGAACCAATTGTGTGGCAAGGAAGTAAATGTATGGTTTATAGTCTATTATCTAATTAAGATATTTGTATATTAATATACATATTCTTCCCTCTGGGGAGAAGAGTGTTTGATCCTAGGACCTCACCAATAGCCCGAAAAAGTGGAAATTAAGTCAGCAGTAAAGAAGCCAGAAGGATCTCTCCCTTTATTTTAGTCTAGAAGGATTTGATCCAACTCCCCTAATGCATGCCCTTCCGTATTTAATTGTCATGGCAGGAATTCCTGTTGGCTCTCCTTAAACTGCTTGAGGACCGAGGAGTGAAATAGCTATAGCTGCTGGCTGCAGATATAATTGCTAACAGGAGAAAGGCACTAGCTTTGCAGTTTCCTGGCCACCACATACACAAGTCTCTGGCAACTTCTCCCTCCCTTGACATGGGGACAGTGAGCTGCTGCCAGCAGCAAGTCAGTATAATTTGGTTATACTGTTTTCTCTCTTTTTTGTATGATCACTTCCTGTGTATCTTTCCCCATAGTGATTAAATTTTCTTAAAATTTTGCAGCTCTCTTCAGGCTCTCCTGCCACCCCCAGGTGCCACACGCTACACAAATCACTGAGCTTTCCAGGGCTGTGAGAGGGGATCTTTGTGTCTGGCAAGGTCTGTACACAACTTTATCTGATAAATTATGCCCATGGCCAGCAACCCACAGACTGGTCCCCAGAAACCCTGCCTGCTTTTTTGGCAAGGACAGGAGCACTCAGCTAACTCAGCTAGCTGGGAATGCTGGCACACTCCCCAAATACCATCCAACCCTCCCATCAGCCAGCAGCCACCCTATGAGAGCAACAGCAGAGCCATCAGCCAACAGGAATTGCTGTTCAAATTTGGTTTACTCAAGGGTTGGCCTTGGCCACCCAGTGTGCTGGGACTGTACCAGCCTCCCTGGCATGGGGCTGGTAGAGGAAGCAGAACCATCTGAAGACTGGAGACTCCCTTGCCTCCACTTAGACAGGCTTTACCTTGCTGTTAACGGGAACAAAATCTTCAGTCAATGTCACAATCCTGAATTTCACTGGAGGAAGAAAATGGAGTAAAGCACATTAAGACAGAGCGCATTGGGGAACAGACTTGCCCCGCACTTGTCTCACCCCAGAAACATAACTCCACACCCAGCCCTAGTGGCAGCAGCCCCGTGCCTGCCCTGCAGCCCCTCTTACCCTTTGCTCAGCCCTGCTCACCTCTGCTTGCCCCAAACATGTGACAGCAGCACAGCTGCTTCACAGTTCAGGGGTTTTCCCATGGGCTACGCCCAGGGTCACCCTTACATTTCCTTGTCTGCAGTGTAAGGCACACCAGTCCCACCTGGCCCTGGCCTGGAAGGCCATGTTCAGGTCTGCTCCCTCTTCCAAGCCACCTCAGCTCCTAGAGCATGTGAGACCTCCCCTCCCAGTCCCCTTCTGCTGCTAAAGAATGGGTCATGGATACCTCACTGCAGAAGGCAGCACTCCCCTCTGTCCCCAAGGAGGCCACATAGCACAAAGCTCTCAGCACTCCACTCACAGGAAACTGGGAACAAAGTCTGGGAGGGTCAAGGCAGGGCCACTGTCAGGGTGCTCCATGTGCTGCTCACCTGTCTGTCCTGGATTATAGATGGGTTTATCCATCTGAATGAAGGTGCCTGTCCCAGCCCTGCGGATCAGGACTTTCTTCTCCTCGCTTGCACTGAAGTAGTGGCCATTGGAGATGCGCAGGTGCACGGTGGCCACCTCCTGGCTGCCTGTGGGTCGGGGCACCTGGGACACAAAAGAGGAGAGCCACTAGGTTAGCAGGCATCAGAGCAGTGCTGTCCTCACTTCGACTGCCCTGCAAGGCCAGGCTCTTTGCCATCTTTACCCTGGAGGCCAGCACAGGGTGTCCCGTCAGTGGCTGAAGGCTGTGTCTATGGAAGCACAGGGAACAACACTTAGCAGTTGGGATAGATCTTGGACAAGAGAAAAGGGGAGTCTGTTCTGACACTGGAATTTCGTTTACTCCTTCATGGAACCACTGTTAGAATCTGCATGGAGCAAGATGGAGAAGACTTAAAGGAAAAAAAGATATGTGGTGATGAGAATCCTGTTTCCTAGAGTGTGTGGGTCACAGAGACTGAAATCCTCTCTTACGAAATTCATCAGTGCAAACTAAGAAATTAAAGATCATGAGTTTGTGCTGAGCTTGTGTGCACACCCTCCCATGTCTTTCCTAATCCTCCAGCACATTTTCAAGCCCTTAAATAAAAGTTTGGAAGGAAGCAGACATGAATGAAGCTGTCTGAGATGAGAGGTCTGACTCTTTCTGCATCACAGATTCACCAACAACACCCTGTGACAGTGCATCCTCCTCAGGGGAGAGAATGAGCTGCACAACTGCCATTTGGGTGCTTCCAAGCTATCCATCCTCCTCAGACCTTTGGTGCCTGGCCAGGCAGCCTTCCCTCAGTGTGCTACCAGGATAGCCCACGGGAAGAGTACCATGCGGACAGACAAAGACAAGGAGCAAAGACACCGGGCTGCCACTAAACACTCCCCCTGATTTTGCATTCACCCCTTCCCATGCCCTCTTATCTTCTGTCTTCCTCATTCTCTATTTCTTTGGTGAGAGGCAAATGAGCACGCTGGGAGCTGCCAGCTAGGGGTCCCTGCCAAGAATGACTCTGACCTGAAATCTGGTGCACTCGAAGATCCAGTTGTTCCGGACGACCTTGCGGTAGAGGCTGAGGTTGCCAGATGGGTGCACAAGAGTTAAGGCCACACGAACAGGCTTTTCGACCCCACGGAGGTCCAAGCACGCCCTCTGGGATGAGGGGTAGGGCAGGGCAGCTGGAATGATGATCAAGTACCTCCTGCAGTGGGGAAAAAGGATATCATCACATCCTGGGAGCCATCTCACCCACTCTTGGCACTAAAAGGCTGGCCTCAGGAAACAGGAGAGTTTGCCATCTCTCTGGGGCTGGGAGGTGCTGCTCCTAGCAGTGTGACTGAGACAGATTATCAGAGTGAGAACCTTGCACAAGGGTGATGGAAGGTATGGAGCTCATTTCAGATAAACACAAGAGGAATACTTTCAGGTGACAGAACAGAATTTGCCCTTCTTGCTTTGACATGGCTCCTCAACTACCTTGACAGCAGTCTGGTTCCTGTTCAACCATCCCCAGCCCTGCAGCCCTTTTCATTTGCCCTTCACTTTATCCTACACCTTTCTCTTCATCCTGTGGCATACCGCAGTCCCTCACTCCTCTTGCTCCCACCACCTGTGCTCACCTAATTCCTGTACTGCAGCGAGATCCATGAGCGAGGTTCCCACCTTCAGGAGGGCCCTGCGTTCACAACAAGGCTCTGCACCCCACCCCATGTCTAGCCCTTCCAGGAGGTGACTCACAGGGTCCCACACTCTCTCCCTGCTATCTTGGCCCCTCCCTCAGCATTCACAACTATCAATCACTAGATTTTTAGATGGCACTTACGGCTGTGCCACTATCCCCAGGGTGTAGAGCAGGCAGCTCAGGAGGAAGGGAGTCCACATTTTCATGGGAGAACCCCAAAGGTGTGGATTCCTCTGGAGGGCTGTTCAGGAGAGAATGTAGGGTGCTGCTTCTCTCCTTCCAATGTCCCCAGGACTCCTGCTGCTGTTGTTGTTTCTCCCAGGAAGCAGACAAGAAGCCCCAAGCTTTCCTTCCCTCCACCTCATTCCTACATTTATAGTGCCGCAGGCACAGGGTTGTACCATCCAGGATGTTCCCCAGCCAATCCAAGTACTTTTGGACTCCAGCCTCACTGCTCTCCTGCTCCCCTGTGGATGGACCAGCATCATTCAGACAAATGTGCCTTTTATTTTGCTAACCAGCAGCCTGTTTCCTGTTCACTGCACTGCCCCTGCTCCCTGTGCCAGTTGCAGCCCAAGTCCCATTGTTTTGCCTCTGGCTGGATTGTCCCATGACCCCTTGGCATGTGCAGCCAGCTGGAGCTTACTGTGAACTCCTGTGGTCATACCGTCCCCAGGCTTTCTGAGTCCGCAGCACACAAGGCAGGCCTCAGTCCTGAAATGGAGACCAGGTTTTGTACAAATTCAGTGTGTATGCACAGTTCTCAGCTCCTTTGCAGAAGAGGAAAGCACAGAGAGCAAGCAGAGCTGGAGTCCTCACCTTGCCCCTGCCCTACAGGTATTTCAGTTTGAAGAGACAATTGAACAGCTGCAACCCATCCCAGCTGCATCACATTGCTCTGTGCTCCAGCTCAACCTACTCACGCCCTCACCAGTGGAGGAAATGAGGGCTGCACATCGGTCAGGCAGGTCAAAAGCTGTCAAAAGCAGTCCTTCAGGGTCTTCTCTAGCTACCAAAAGGCTGTGCTTGAGCCCTGGGTGATAGGAACCCATACTATCTGGTTTGGGACCTTCTTTCCACATGCTAATTTTATGCATGTTAGTCCATCAATTGTACTGAACTTTTCCCTGAGTATCTTACCATAATTGAAAAGAAAACATGGCTCTTGAAACTACTTATTCTCAGAATAAGGAAATTCTTCTATTTTAGTATCAAGGTCATTTCATATCAAAATGTACCACTAATTTACTCTTTAGTACCAAACTGAGCTCTTAAACATGAAGGGCCTAATAATATTTTCCTTTGCTTTAGTACAGACTGACCATAACATGGAAAGTAGGCTTTGGGGCTTTCTGTTACCCATTTATGCACACACATGTAATGGGCAGATACAAATCCTCCCTCTCCTTTCCCTCTCCCTGGGCTTTGTTCAGCTCAGAGCTGCTAGTGCCAGCAGTTGGGAGAAATGCATAAGTGCACCTGGACAAACAAGCAAGCAGGAACCGGAGCAAGAACGTGAATCATTCTCTGACACTGAGCTGCCCTTCGTTTCTCTCCATGGGTCTCAAAAAGTACGGGCAGTGCCTGTTGAACAATCCCAGCTGACATTTGTTTGTTCACAGTAAACCCACAGCAGTGCCAGGGGACAGCCAGATCCCTCATAACAGCACAGGTGCTCACAGTGGCAAAGGTATTGAGCGTCCTGACTCCCACTGACTCCAGCAGCTGTTTTGTGACAGCAGACATGTAAACACCTCTGAAGTTCTGGACTTAGCACTGATTGGAAAGCTACACCCTGAGCACTTAACTCCCAGCCAGTGAAACAGAATTAAATAAATGTAGGAGCAACAAAACAAAGTGGCAGGTTTGGTATGTGTGATTCACCTGCCTCAGTCCTACCTCCATCTCCCACTACCAGCACAGTGACCAGTTGCTGGTGGCCAGGAGGCACTGGGGAAGGGAGCACCTCTTAGCAGGGCTCTGCACCCCCTAGGACTTGTGACAGGGCACACATTACCTGGGTGCTGTCCTGGGCTAAGATCCTTCCCCAGCCCATGCACCCATTCATCACTTGGCCCAGAGACAGGCAAGAGGCACATCAGTAGTGGATTTGTGACCCTGAAGGCTGGCAGTCCTCAGTGCTCAAGCAGTGAGCTGAGCACAAGCTAAATGGAAGGATGCACACCACCAAGCTCCAGGGTGAATCACCACAACCACCAAATTTTGTGAAGGATAAAAAATGACTGGGATGTTTGACGTCTGCTGCTCTAAGCAGAGAAGGGGACGTTTAGGCCAGAGAGAAATCAATGTCTTTTGTACAAAAGTGGTTTTTTCCCTGTCCTTAAATTCTCTAGTAGCCAGACATCACAGGTACTACCATTTAAATCTCATAAAGAACATTCTGAAGGACACAGAAGATGTTAAGGAAGTGGAATAGAGATTGCAATGGATATTGAGACAAAAGTGACACTGTGTAATTTTTACACAGAGTGTGTGTACACATACACATAGGAGCAGCGAGGGGTTGTGTGTGAACTCCTTCTGCAACAATGGGCTCATGCATAAGCTACCCCTCGTGGTGTCAGTAAGGGGTAGGTTGGATTTCTCTGTGTGTATAACCACCACAGCAGTTGTTTTCCCAATAAACATCTGTTCTGGGGATTTTTCTCAGATCTGTGCTTTGCTAAGCTCTGCAAAACAGATTATAAGAACACGGTGGCATTGGCAATGATAGGTGGAGTCCCTCCCTCTTTGCAAGACTCCAAGCTCTAGCCAGTGGTGCTCTCCAAGTACCAGTACCAGCTGCAGGCCTAACTGGCTCCAGTTCTGCTTTCTGATACCAGCAAAGACAGACTTTGCCAGAGGTAAAGGCAAGGCAGAGAGAAGACATTTGCAAAGAAAGCGGAAATATTTGCAGAGTTTTTAAAAAGTTTCAAAGAAAGTATTAAAAATTCTGTTGTGCAGAGTTGAGACCTGCATTGCTCATGGACTGCTGAGGAAATTGAATAAAGAGAGGGGGAAATCATCTGTTTAAACAAAGGTTCAAGAGGAGAAAGTGACACCTCCAATGTCAGCTCAACCACTTCTGCACAAGGTATTGCTACCACCCAGCTGCTGTGCTGAGCTCATGCTTTCGTTCTGGCCCTGTTAAACTGCACATGAAGCACAGAGCAGGCTGTCAGCACCCTGCCTTGATGGCAGATCCCCTCAGTGTGTTCACTCCTAACCAAAAGAACTTGCAGTGCTCATATCTTTGTCTCACGGACAGGACTTTTTGAGTCTTCAGGGTTACCCTGGAGCTTCATAGTTAGAATTTAAACACACTTTCCAAATCCTTCCCTTTAAACCACCACAGATCCCAGCCTTGTTGCAGGTTATGGAGAGCTTTCAGGGCAATAACCAAATCCTGACTCTCAACCCACACCTGTCTTCCAGACCTTCTACTCTTAAGCCTTCTTTTGTGCTTAACCATCGCACACTTACAGCCAGCACTAGGGAGGGTCTGTGGAGAGCTACCTCTTTATACAGAGACACTGTCAAGCTGAAAGATCTGTGATCACCAGCACTTAAACTGTGAAGTTTGATTTTAAAAAGCAGTGATAGGTGTTGAATTTTCACATACTCTTTGGCTGTTGAAATGCCCATCCAGCTCCTTGTAATGTGGCAAAGACACTGCCCACTTTCCTCGCTCGTTAGCGAGGGGTTCAACCCCAGGGCACCATCCCTTCCTGATAACTCATGTTTGAACTGTCCTGTGCAAGATCCAGCTCCACAGGAGATGCAGAAACTAAGATCACTCCCTTTCTGCTTTCTATGCCAGAAGGACAGAGCCAGTCTGTGAGATACACAGCAGGGTAGATTTACACCCACGTAAAGCACACAGTCAGCCACGACTGTATGGCTCAGCTACACCTGTGTGCAGTTGATGATGCTCAGTGGGATCAGTCTCCATGCAGGGCTCAGAGTCCTCACCCCATACTGGTGACTGCACAAGCCTGCGGGAGGAGAATCCAGAGCTGGAAGAAATGAATGCCAGTGACACGGTCCAGACAGAGTTTGCTTCTGCTCACTCCTCCCAGGTAAACATTGTCACAGAGTCCATGCACCACAGTACCCAGATTTGTGATTTGTATTTTATTTTCATTCTTTTCACAAGCAAGAAAATCCGTGGATTAAAACAATCAGAATTAATCAGACACCCCAAAGAATTCACCAGGTAATGGCTGTCAGGATGAACTGCATAGGTCAGGCTGGAGTTAGTGCTGAAATCCAACCTGAGATGTGTCCCAGCACCAATATCCCAAGCACTGAGATGTGACTTTCCAGGTGACATGTCTCATAATACCAGGAGCAATAATGAAGCACTCCCACTGTCCTAGGGCATCTTGCACTAGTGTGATCCCTGTGAGCTGAGGCAGTGGACAGGAAGAAAGCAGTCCAAGTCCCTGGAGAAATGAGAGCAGAAAAGAGTAACCCAGAGAGCAAATAATATGACCCAAATTATTAACTATGGGATGCTAACAGTGAGGGAGCACAGGCTCTCAGTAAGGACTCTGAAGGAAAGGGTTTCTCTGGTTTGGTCCAGTATCCTTGTTTTACCTCAGCCCCTCCCCAGAAAGAGAAGCTCTCCATACCCAAACACAGTAAGCTGAAACTAGTACCATGGATTCTGCTTGGGGAGTTTCAGATAGAGTCCTAGATCAAGGGAACATGCTGAATCAGAGATACACAGGGCTCCAGTGGGACAGAGAGAAGTGGCTAGGGTGCAGAGGAAGCTTCACAAGGCTGCTGGGTCTGTACAGGGGGCTGAGGAAGGGATTTGCACCTACCTCAGATGCAGAAGATATTATAGTCAGCCAGGGCCTGCTCCTCTGTAACAGAACAGGAGAGATCTAGGTAATCCTTGCTCAGAGCCAAGTGCAAACACCCAGGCAGCCCTGGCACCCCACGGCTCCACACTGACCTGGGTTGTAGTAGTCGTAGACCCTGACATGGCCTGGCTTCAGGTTGGTCACCTCAATCTCCTGCTCCAGATGCAGGACATAAGTATCAGAGATATGGCTCAGCTGGGGAAGAAAATAAATGACAGTTCACTTATGAGCTATTCTTTTTATTCCTCACCTGAATTTGATCTTACTAAATTACAGTAACAACTCTGTAGACTCAAACACTAGACTTCAAGATGAATCTTCAGTATCCTGCTCTGCTAGCCCCAGTCCTGGATTCTCCCAGCAACTCTGGCAGTGCCCTCCACTCCTGCAGCTTCTCTAGCAGCACAGACATTACCTTGTCCAAGTAGATGGCAACTCCTCCTTGTGTTTTCTCAGTTCTTCTCACAGAGTGCCCATGCTGCAGCTAGGACAGGAGAGCAGAGGAAGCAATTTAGTTTTGTCTCCTGAAAGGTTAAGTGTGAGACATCCCAGCAAGGTTTATCTAAGTTTGAGTGGACAGATTCTTGTTCACTCACTTCCAAATGTATTTTGGACTTTTATGCCTTCAGTCTGATCTCCCTGCAGGGCCACTCAGCTCCTGCAAACCCCAAGGACAGGAGCCTAGGCTACTTAGCTGACAGGGATATGCAGAGCAGATTGGGCCAGAAGTATCACCATCCTCAAGACTCGAAGAAAGAGCCAACAGTATGTGTTCAAGTCTGTTGTGTGGCAGAGGGGAAGGGATGGTGAGATTGCTCAAGGAAGAGATGGACAAAACCTTCATATGCAACCTTCCCCTCTCCTGGGGCATGGGTGGTCCCACTGACACCACATCCCCATCCTGATTCCACACTTCTTACAGACATCCCGGATCCTGGAGCCAGGGCAAATCCAGTCAGTAGGGACACCTCCAAAATCACCATGTTGGAAGTGGATTTCTTCCCATTGTACCTGGGGAAGAAGATTACAAAGAAAGTCTCTCCCAGCTTCCCCTTCCCTCTCTCACCATCCCCTGTGTGCAGTGCCCTGAACCAGGCAGCCCAGCCAGGGGCCGAGGCAGTCACTGCTCCCTCTCACAGGGGCAGAGGATGGCTGCACTGCTCTGAGCATCCCCCGTCTGAGCTGACTACTGCACTCCTCTCCCCAGCAAGAACCAAGGCTCTCCACCTGGCCCTCCTGCTGAAACTGCCTGGTGCCTCCACTGCAGCCAAGAAGCACCCCTGAGCTCTCCAGCCATGCCCAGCCTTTCTTCCTAAGTGGGATGAGATCTTTAGAGTCACCTGACATCAACATGGACAGTAACAGAGCGTGTATTGTCCTTGGTGCAATTGACTGGCTCAGTTTTCACTTGCAAGGCAAAGGATGTTGAGTCTTGTGGGGAGGGCGTGTTGTACCTCAGCACCATCTGCAAGGAGACACAAAAAGACTAAGACACGTATATCTTATATGGATATATGGATAATTAGTTTAATAGCATCTGTAATAGCATCTATCACACTTCATTTTCCACTGGCTATTCTAATCCTCTGGATTGGACCCCAGATAGTGAATGGATAAATGATATGCAGTAAGCACACTCATCCCAGTACCCAAAATAAAGGTCACTCAGATTGGAAACCTTCCATGGGTTCCTTCTCAAACTTTCAATTGAGACTGTGCAAGTCAGGCACACAGCAGTGGGGACACTATAAAACATTTTCATCTTCCAGTACTCTTGAGAGCCGTGGAAGCATTTTTGGGCAGGTTCTGTCTCTGCTTCCTCCCACACAGAGGTTTATTGCATCGGCACCAGGCTGGGATTAAAGCACAGCCAAAGCACGTTTCCTTCCACAGAGGTGCAACAGAGAGTTTTGGTTTTGACAAGATGAGGAGAGGAGGGTGGTCACTGCAGGGTCTGTGGGAACCTACCCGAGTAAAGACACAACAGCTGCCATGGGCCTGCACCAAGAACTGGCCCGGGACCTCTGTCAGTGCCGCCTCCTGCACCAGCAGCCGGTTCTGGTAGGAGATTTGGAACTCCTTCCCAAAGCCTCCATGGGACCTCACCCTCACTTCTGCATCCCCTTGCGTGCTGTACGTCAGCGCTGCATACTTAGCCAGCGCCTGCAAGGCCACTACTGTGTCCTGAAAAGGAAAACACAATTACATGTGCAGCTCTGACATCCAAAGACACCTGAAATCGGCGTCCTGAGGACCTCCATATCCAAGGGCTCCTCTCCCCAAAGCACTCACACTTGCATACATTGTGTGCATGTCTCTCAGAGGTTCTTTCTCAAGAAACATCTCCTTCCCTGGCCATGCGTTACCTGTGTTGAGGCAAAGCCTCCATAGGCATTCTGCTGCCTGGTGAGCCAGGCCACAATGCCAGAGGCTGTGGTGAGTTCAGACTCTGTGACATTTGGCTTGGAGAGCAGGGCCAGGAGGATGTAGGCTGTCAGCTCCACATCCACAGACACTGGCTGTGACCAAGGGCTGGTACTGGTTCTGGGCTTGGATGTGGTCTGACTCCAGTGGATCTGCCCATCTGGGAAAGGAAGGTAGTAGAGCGAATCTTGAGGGATGTCAGGAAAGAACTCCTGTGGCCTAGCCTCCTAGGCACACTGGCTTGTATCTGCAGAGACCACTGGGTAAATACCTTTTGGCTGGGTTATCACATCACTGGGTCAGCTGAAAACTGATACATTTTGCAATACCCAGCACTCCATATTTCACTCCAAGGTGACATACAAAAACTATTATGCCAATAATCTGCATATGCATTACCTCCCAGTTGTCCAAATCCTGCATTGCCCTGTTTGCCAGGTCCACTAACTACTTAATATCCACTGGCCAGCCCTGAGGGTCAGGGACTAACAAGACATGGGGCATCTTGCTTTCTTCTCTGGCATTTTGCAGTCCTGCACAAGAAAGCCCAAAACTCCCAAACCCCAACCTCCACTTCAGGTACTGGAAAAGTGCAAGAGATCTGAAGAAAACCAGCACCCACCGTGTTGCCAGCACACGCCATGAGCTCATACAATGGATGCCTAAAAACTCTCTTTGGTGAAAGGCATAGAGGGTAAGGCTGTGGTCCTCTGGGGCTGCATGTAACCAAGGGCTCAGAAAGGTCACCTGTCCCTTCTCTGACGTTCCCCCGGCACTGAGGTCCCCGTACCTGCTCTGATCGCCTTTCGGTCAAGCACATCCAGGAGCTCTTGGGTGCGCTGAGAGTCCTTAGCCAGGGCGAAGGTGTAGGCCAGCAGGGCCTGGGTGTAAGTGCTGGCAGCCTTGGGGAGGGCAGGAGCGAGGCAGCCCAGAGCCCTGCGCACCACCGTGCTCTGCAGGAGAGAGGTACACGCTGCCGGTCACACACAGACCCCTGCGAGGCAGGCAGAGCCTGCCACACAAACAGAAGCACGCACTGGCCCGTGCCAGCACAGAGAGCGTCCCGTTCGTTCACTCAGGGGACTCTGTGCTCGGAGCTGCTGGCGCCCTCTGTGTCAGTGCAGCACCAGTAGCAGAGTCTCCAGCCCTTGGTGCAAGGTGACTGACAGGCCTCCCCCCTGAGCTGGTTTTGGGCTTCAGCAGCGTTCTCTCACTGAAATGAACACCTTTGCCGCCGGAATGACACCGCCACATCTTACTTTCCCAGTCCAAACACAACAACGGCAAAACCACGCAACTGCAAATGCGTGCACACTGCCTGCTGAGCAGGGTGACTGTGTTTAGTTCACCTTCACAGTGAATAATTGTACTTACAGTGAAAAAACCGTGACCTGAATGACACCTATTGCCAGAAAGAAGGTTAATGTCCGCCACTGAAAAGCATTGCTTTTTCACTTAATTTTCTGATTTCCAGAGAACTTCACTTCTCAATGTCTACAATTGTGTTTCTCCATCAAGGTAATTGGTTTTTTACTTGCCAGTACCACAGTCCAGTAACTAGCTGCAATCCTTAGTACTTGAAAGAGCTCCCTCTTGTTATTACTAAAGCTTGCAGTTCCAGCTGCCCTACAGCACTCCTTTCCCAGACTTCTGCTTTTTCTGTGAAGCTAAACCCTCTTAGGAGTTACGTTATGTCTATTTACTTGACTGTGGGAGCAGCTCCACCCACCTCACCATCAGCCTTCAGCTGTTGTGTGGGACCAGCAAGGGGATGGGAGCTGGGGGGAGCAGGAATGAACAGCTAATTCCTGGGAAATTGCCAACACAGTGTCTAGCCATGAAGTCCAGAGGTCCCCAGCAGTAAACTTCACCTTCTCCCTGCCAGCAATGTCCTCCTCAAGGGAGAGATTTTCCTGAGAAATTGTAAAATCTTCCTCACCCACTCTACTACTTTTCCCACAAGTCCTTCCAAGGCGCTCTGTTGCCCGCCCCAGTGTTACCACTAAGCTCTTTAGGATTCAGCTCTTATGGCAAGAGCATGGCAAAGAATCCCAGTATTTACCTCTGGTGTTGCTCCTGCCTCCAAGTATGCAGCAGTGACGTAGGCAGCCAAGGGGACTTCCCCATCTACACCTCCCTAAAAAAAGCATAGACATCCAAAAAGCTGGGAAAGTTAAAAAGGCAAATACTGAAGCTTTTTAGGAGAGGTTTCACTTATTCCTGGCTTGCTCCCTCGCAAGAAAGCACAACAGAGGAAAGTGAATTTAAACAATTACCAGCACACTTGGCAAGAACTGCTTGGTGTTGTCCTTCAAGGTGCACTGCCTCTTACCTTCATGAATGTGTGGAAAAGTTGTCCCACATTTTTGAAGCAACCACTGGGAAGCTGGTGGAATTCTAGCCATGTGAGAGCAGCTTGGATAATTCGGTTGTCCAGGTAAATGTATGGCTTGGCTTGGACAAAGCATTTAACCACAAATGCAGTCAGCCTGATTGAGGAGAACAGAAAACAAAGGCATGAAAGAAGGAAGAGAGACTCTGAGAGAGATGGAGTGCATGAAAGAGAAAGAAGAATGAGTGAAAAAAGAAAGACCCTAAGCAGAAATTGAGGAAAAAGGAAAAAAGGTGGGCGTTTGAAACTGGTGGGTCTCTCTTTACCTATTGTGCTATTTTTAATGTGCTGGTCCTAGGTCAGTTCCTCCCAAGGACAGTTGCCTACCCATGGGGTGCCCTAGTCCACAAAACTTCTAGAACACTTTGGGTCCACTAGAACACCAAGGGTTTAATGCTGGAAGCAGAAAGCTGCCCACCTCCTGGCTGTCAGAGAGCAGGTAGACAGCAAGGAGAGAACCCAGGGCTTACCAAGTATTACCATACTCATCCTTGGTACCAAATTCACTGTAGGAGCCATCAGGGTGCTGATACTGCAGCTGTATCTGGTACCCTGGGAAGCGGGATAGGACATGAGTGCTCACAGTGGTATTTGCAATGAAATCACTGCAAAGGAATGGGGTGGTTGAGTGCTCCAGGTGGGAGTAGGCACCTGGGACTGCTGGACACAGGGGAAGGCAGAGGGGCAGGGTGGGTCTGTGGTACTCACCATGGCGCAGGAATGCTGTAGCCCTGTCCTTGATCTCGGGGCTCAGCTGCCTCGTCTTCTCCAGGTACTGCAGCACATAGACAACGGGGGCAAACAGCACCATGTTCTGCTCCCCACAGCCGTGGGGCAGCTGCACCAGGTGGTCCAGGTTCTGCAGTGCCGTCCCCATGAGGTCCCCTGAGACAAGACATAAGCACCCGGACCACCTCCTGGGCAGTAGGATTCACCTTCTACCTGTGACCAGTTCCCAGCAGCGCAGCAAGCAAGGTAGCCCCAGTACAGCAGCGTGGGGACACCTCTGTCCAGCCACCTTATCAGTTCCACTGTGCCCCTCATTTGAACTGAACCCACTCCCACCCTGGCAGGGAAGCTCATTAACACAACACTCTCTCCCCTGCTGAGTGTTTTAGGTTGTCAGTAATCAGGAAACGCAGCCACACATGTGGGAAGAACATGGCAGTGGAGCCTTGGAAATCTCAGAAGGGGTGTGGGGGAGTTTGGGTTTGGGCTTTCCTAGGGCTAAACGCAGAGATGTGGGATTTGCAAAGGTACTACCATAGCTTAATTCCTTACCAGTGACCGAGATGGTGGCTCTGACTGAACCTTCAACCACATTTAGAGGCAACACCAGGGACACAGACTCCTGTGCTGGATTCCCTGACACCAGTCACGTAAGGTGTGGGGAGAACAAAAAGAAAGAGGTTCTGATGAAAACAGCCTTCAAAATCCCCAGAAACTATTCAAGGCTGTTCTGGGATAACTTCCCATTTTCCTGTCACAGAGGCTGTGAATCACTTCAAAATCCATGTCCCATTCCACCCTTAGCTTTCCCCATCCACCTCATGATGACTGTGCTGTCCTAACACCCCTCTTTATAAAGAGGTTGAGAGGATTTTCTCCTGGAAACCCTCAGGGGTCAAAGCCACCTGTTCTTCTCTACAGAAGTTACTCCATCTCATTTTAGATTTCAGTTGCAGGCTTGTCTTCTCAATGCACCCCATGCTCTCAAAATCAGCTGATGGCCCCATCATAAACCATGAAATTCAAGACAGGAACAGCAATCCTAAGCCATGTCCTCCAGCCTCACCATGTTCAGTAGTGTAGTTTTATTTTCACAGAAAAAGGTCTCAAGCTTTTCATGAAAAAGGTCTCAAGCTGTCCCATTAGTGCCAGAGATGTTGATGGTAAAAGACCAGACCTCCCCCCATCCTTGCCTAGGGAAAAGCCCTAGCTGGCACCACAGTTGGAGTATGCTCCTGTAGCTTCATCATGGGGTCAGAAAATAGTTCAGCAAGTGGAAATACCCAGAACGTGGTTAGGCAGGAAGAGGGGGATGAACAGGGTGAAAGAAGAAAACAATCAATCTACCTTTTTCGGGACACAGGATGGAGCTGTGAGCCTTTTCTACCAACACTCCCTCTGGCTGTTGGAGCACATAAAAGTAGCATTTTAATGAGCGCCCAGGAGAGAAACAGGATTACAAGTGGATTACAAGAAGGTATGTTCAGAATCTTGGTTCAGGGTGGACAGTCACCTGGAGTATCATCACTATCACACAAAAATGCAAATCACTACAATTTTCACTACAGAACCCAGGCCAGCACGCATTTTCAGAATATCCTAACTTCTGAATATCTGTGAAAATGGTGCTGTAAGATCCAACAGAGAACTCAGGAGGCAAGGACATAAAAGAGTGTTTAAAGTTTTCCACGGTATGAAGTGGAGGACACCCCTCTACCTCCTATGTCCATCAGCCCTCACGGTTGGGCCCAGCTCAGGCCCTGGGATGATAATTACACATTTTGAATAGCAAAGGGTAACTCCCAAAATTAATATGCACAAAATTTGGTAATTACACAAAACCTGCTTTGAGGCTTAAGTAACAGAACAGCCTGACTGACCCGGACTTGAATGAGTTTGATGATTGTGTCTTTCTGTCCTTGTTTTGGGACAAATGGTATCTCTTCACCACAGAGCTCTTTGGTGGCCACGGCCTCTGTGCTGAGGGTGATGTTCATGAGCCCTGAAAATAACACACATTTAGGTGCATAAGACACCTTCTGAGGAAACACTTCCCATTAATACAATAGACATCACTTGCAGAGCGCAAAAATTTTGATCAGAGCCCTATATGTTCCTGTACCTCCTAGCACAGGCTTGTGAGTAACCATGACCATAGGATAAGCGCAAAAAAGTAACAGAGCAAACAGCTCCTCACTCTTACAAAACATTCCCACCTTGGTCCCACGTCTTCCCAGTTCCACCACCCCAGCTCCCTGTGCTTCTCACCCAGTTGCTCAGCTGTGACACTCCACTGGAAGGTCTTGGCTTCCCCGGCACATAAGCAGCTGCTGTAGACACAGTCTTTGCATGGCTTCAGCTGGAAGTGTGCAAACTCCTCCAGGGTCACTTGGATCTGAAGGGGCGGCAGGGGTGGCAGGTGGCAATAAATAAACATCAACAACACAAAAAGGAAGCCTACACAGGGTGGAAGCAAGGGCACAGCCTGAGAGGAATACACGCAGATTGTTTGAGCAGACAGGGATCAGGCTGGCAAAGCTAAAGCCCCAGAAAGCTGGCCAGGGTTATCAAGGACAACAAGTGTGTCTGTGTTGGTGCTTGGGATTGCCCCAGCCCAGGTGCAGGACCTTGCACTTGGCCTTGCTGAGCTTCATGGGGTTTGCACAGGCCCAGCTCTCAGGCCTGTCAAGGGTGCTTCCTTATTTCCCTTTTCAAAAATGGGGGTTATGTTGTCCCTTTTCCAGTAAGTGGGAACGTCACCGGATTGCCATGACTTCCTAAAGGGGATTTGGAACTAGATGATCTTTAAGGTCCCTTCCCCTGTGATTCTGTGATCACAGGCATCAGCCATGTCCCGCTCTCCTTGCAGAGGCTATCAGGGCTCACCTACCCTCATGCATTGCTGCAGGTTGTTGAAGACTGTGGCCTTCAAGTTGAAGGTCTCACCCTGGACCACAGAAGATGGCAGTGGGAGCTCCACAAGAAAGGGCTTGGAAACAAGCAGCCGGGAAGCTGGAGCAAATCCAAAGCCATCAGGTCCTGTGCAGAACATTCCTGCTTTCCATTCTGTGATGGCATCCGGCACAGTGACAGTGACACTCTCGTTCCCACTGGGACTGGGGAGAAGTAGACAGCCACAGAAGCATTTAACTGAATGATGCCATATGCCACCCCAGGCGACCTGCTCTGTGTCCTTCTCTGCAGAGCACCCCATCCCCTCACCTCAGTCCAACCCCTGCTGAACTTGCAGCCCTTTGGGGTTACAAGTAAGTCCTTGCAGAAGTGGGGACCCCTGCCTTAGGTGCTCATATCAACAGAACACTTGGGTCAGTAGGTCACACAGCTGCAAGATGCCATCAATCACAGACTGCACTTGCCCTTTGCATGTCTAAAAATGGCTTACAGATGTCAGCAGTTTTATTCCTCTCGGCCTAGAGACGGAGAACCAGAAACCAGAAGAGCAAAAGGACTAGCAGCAGTAGGGCTTAGCAGATGAGGTTGATCCAGCCATTCACTGTCCTGTGAGACACTGACAGCTTAAAGCCCAACGTGAGGGCAGGGCAGAGACTTGCCCTGGGCACATATCACAGCTTTTGAGAGGAGCAGACTGTTCTGCAGCTGCCACCACAGCTGAAATAAAAAGCAGCCCTAGCTGAAGATACTGGTCTTATTTGGCTTATTTTGCCATGCATGTACAGGAAGGCAACACACACAACACAGAAACCTTTTGGTGGCTCAGATGAGGCTGGTGAACAAGTCACAGAGGAAATATCTGCTGCTAGGCATGAAGAGGTAGATGTATTTCTAAGGACAGTGGAGGTGGGAGAGGGCAGATGTGGGAGGATCTGGCCTGAGCATATTTCAATCTTCAGAGAACAGACAAGAAAATCTTGAAGTCTCAGATGAAAAATCTCCAAAAGCTGTCTTGGTAGACCCTGTGTACACACTGAGCCTTTCTCATGGGACACAATTTTCAGTCCTGTGAAGGACTTCTATGGACATCAGCTTCCCCTGGGTACGAGGATACATCTGTGAGTACATTTTGGGAAATGCAAGCCCACAGGGCTACCAGAAGCAGAGTGTAGGCAGTAAACCAAGCTGTTTTGCTGCACCTCACATGGCTTTCTATCTTCCTGTGCCAGCCACCTCTCATGGACGGCCAACACTTCTAGTAGAGGAAAATGCATTTAATGCATACATCAACTCCAGTAATGAACAGCCTGACAGGTGTGAGCCCCATAACACATGTTCTTAAGTTTCTTGCACAGATGCCTGTGATCTAAACTCAGTTGCCTCTGCTGCCACTCCCAGCCACACAAAATGACCCAGACTAAACCCCCGCTGCTCAGTTTACTCACCCCACAGAATACAAATCCCATAGCCAGGTTTGGGGGAAATGCTTGTGTACTTTCTCTTCAGCTGAAGAAAGAGGTGGAAACATAGAGGGTTGATAGGTTGATGTCAGATGCCCTGTTGAAAACAACAAAGACCTAGTCACCACAGGGTCCTCAGGTCCTGGTTAAGAGCAGAGGAGCTCCAGCACAGCTCAGGCTGCAGCAAATTCAGCCAGCTCTTGGGAAGCATGGCAACAGAACAGAGGGTGCTGTCCCAAATTTTTAAATCTCTTGCCTCATTTCAAATGTCAGAGGTGATTTGGGCTTTACTTGCCTGTGGAGGCACCATAGGACAGGCAACCTTTCCCTCACCTCAGAGATAAAACCTGGGATCCAGACATCCCACTAACAGCCTTCACATCAGCACAGCAGGTTTAGGGACAGGAAACCCTCTTTCTCCTCCGTTTGCAGTTGCAGCAAGTGCTGCCTCTTGGCTCAAACCCAGGACTGCTTTCACATGAAAGGCTAAGCATCCCATGTAAGAAGAAACAGCTGGCAAATGCTTACTGTTATACACTTTATGGGGCTGGGCAAACATCAACATGGGCCTGGAAATAACCGTTCCTCTTCCCCGCAGTGTAGTTGTCAATGGAGTGGTTGGACACATTCTGGGTTTCTTGATATTGGTGTTGGACATTATTTTCAACCCCATTTCCTGTAGGAAAACATTAATCACCAGAAGATTGTCCTGTCCTCTCTGCCCTCTGCCTTTGTGCCTTCCTGTCCCCTCACACGGTGGGGACTTGGCTGTCCCCTGTATTCTCTTGTTTCATTTTAAGAGGGAATAATTCAAATCCCCAGCAATGGGCAAACAAGGTCTTCTAAGGTAATTAATCTGGCCTGAGTCAGCCAAATATATTCCTTTTCAAATACATGGTCAATTGGGTACTATGCCTTCTCAGCCTGCAGGTTGCAATTGCTCATGCTATGAAGATTAAACAAATTGTGTGAAATCCAATTAAAGTAATGAATAATCCTTGGCATCCTGAGTCACACAACCTAAGTGTGGTAACCACACTGTGATTTTTCTTTATACATTTCAAGTCACTTATTCAAATAACAAATGATTTACAAGGGCCTAAACTGCACCTGTTCACTGTCCTGTCTGCAGTGGCATCCCTTGGATATTGGTAAAGTCAGGGGCCACACTTCCCTCAGTTCATGAATTATCTCAACCCACCAAATCAACCATTTTTACCCTGAATGCCGTAAACACGTCAGGCTCATCAGAATTTGGGAACCCGCATGAATGATCATCTTCAGACACTTGGTGAGGATACCTGGAGTTATAAACAGATTGGAACAGCCCATAGATCTGGGAAAGCAAAAAAAAGGAGAAAAAAAAACCAAACCAGTGTGAATTAAACATGGCATTCCCATCCTCTCACACATCCAAGGCCTGTTTGAGTTGCTTTTGGCTGCTGTGTATGAATGCGTGCCAGAAAGCCCAAGATCGCTGTCACTCTTCCTGGGATCTCCTCTGATAATGCCAGCACAAAAGCTGTTTTACCACTGAGTGATGCTCAACCTCTTCCTCAATCCCTGATACCTACCCATCCACACTGGGAGCGCTGCTGATCCCTCCAGGCTGTGCTTTGAGTTTCTGCACAGGTGCAGTGGCCCCCTCCCTCCCACCTCACGTCAGCAGGGAAGGGAAGAAGTCAGAGCAGGCTCACTCACCAAGTGGCTGCTCAGTTCTTTCCCTGGCTTCATCCAAAAGGCTCTTGGATCCACAGCCCAGACAGCACACGTGGACCCAGGAGCTGCCTGCAGGCGGAGGCCAACCTGTGAGCCAGGAAGAGTCTCTGGCGTTGAGAAGCCCATCTCCACCTGGATGGGAAGAATGCAGGCAATGCCTGAGTGACATTTCTAAGGTTGGCCCCCCTACCACTTCCCAAGCAGGGAAGGGACCTACATGAAGAGAGTTTCCAAAGACCTGACTTGGACAGAAACACAAGGAACCTCCCAAGGACCCTGAGAAGGTACTTAGAAAACACACTGAGGTTCTAACAGGAAAGATGGCAGAGGAGGAGCCATCAGTGTGCACATTCCTGTGTCAGAGCACAGCTCTCTCTTCTTTACCTGACAAACCAGCCAGCCTTGGTCACACACCTCACACAGCTGGCTTATGGAGCCCCTTCTTCCAGAGCCCCAGATCAAAAAAAAGCAGGCTCATCTCCAGGCTCCTTGTGGGATTGGCTTCAGTTTCCTGAAACTTTTCCTGTTCTTGCTTGAATCTGTCTGTGGCAGACAAACAGCTGCCGAGCTGCACAGCAGGGGTAATGCCCTCTCCGACACTCAACTTTGGAGTGCAAGACACAACCAGGAAAGCAGATTCCCACAGATGTCCAGACCTTGCTGTATGGCCAGTAAAATCCACTTCTTCCATCATCCACTTCCAGATGTGATCCCAACACCACGTACTAACAGTTCTAAGTGTCTGCTGCAGCAGCAGAGCAGCCCTGAGCTCTCCTGGGAACCACACTAATGACCTGTGCTGGGCTGGATTATCTCTGATCCTACCAGGCTGCCGTTGCCTATGGAGATAGCAATTCTCTGCCTTTCCCAAACACTGCAGCAGCCCCCACAATGCTGAGCACGCGCTTGCTCCGAACATGACAGCACACCTCACCAATCACAAACTGCAGTTCTGTGACAGCATCACACACGGTATCAGCCACACGCAGCTACACAGCTCTCCTTTCATTGCAGCAGGCACGTCCACGCTCACACATTCAGTCACAGCCTCAGACACAAACCCGACCTTGTTTCTGAAACACGTGGAGACGCTGAAGATGGCAGAATCGGCAATGATTTTTCCATTGGGGAAGATGACATAAACAACAAGTCTTGGAGCTGGGGCGTAGGTCAAGCTGAATGTAAGAGGGATGGAGAAGAAGCCTTCCAGCACTAGACGGAGAAGAGAGGGGATAAGAGGAAGGAGATTTGGTAGTGAAAATAGAGTCTGATCAGCTTTTCCATTCTGCATGTGCCTGTTTAAATCCTTTCCTCCTTTACTGAAGTCTTTCAAGACCAAAGAGATTTCTGGAGACTACTGAAACAATCAGCACATCTCTGGATCTGGATTCAAGATCAACAAAAGACTTTTCTGTTTATTGCCTTGAGGACACGAAACAGTACTTTGGAGTTCAAGCTTGGCTCCACAAAGAGTGAGAGTGTCAGGTATCTTTCAAAGCCTCCTCTCACCCAACATCTCCCATCCCATCACCACTGAAGAGGTGACCTTGTCCCAAAACACTTATAATTCAGGTTTAAAAAAACAAGAGCTGGAGAAATAGGCAACAGTGGGACAACAGACATCAAAATTATAAACTGTGGCACCCTAAGGACCCAGATTATTTGTAGACACAGTTGCATGGAGGTTAAGGCTACAGTTTCATGCTGCCTGCAGAAGCAGCAGCAAAAGGAGACTGAAGACAACAGAGGATAAGCCTGTGGGCTGGGAAATGGTGAGTATTCTTCTCTTGGTACAAAGCAGGTGGCAAAGGGAACATGAAATCTGGAAAGGCACAGTGCTCTGAGGCAGCACACAAGGGGTGAGCCACCCCTACATTGCAGGGGGGCTTACGCCACTTATCCAAATAAGAGTGGATGCCACAGAGCCCTGAGTGCTTGCTAGACACGACACTGGGGAGTGCACTTACTTCTTGGTGGCCCAACCCAAACAGTCTGCTGACCTGCATGGACTATCCCTCTCTTCCCTGTGACCTAGGAAAGAACACAGAAAGGGATAGTCACATAGTCATGTAGCCTTTGAGATCACTATGAAGATCAAAGTAACCCTGAAATTAAATGGGGAGATTAAATGGGGGTGGGGAGAGGGATATTGGCTTTATTTGCTCTCAGCTAGTAAGGAGAGTTCAGGGATAAAGAGATGTGGGGGAGGACAGGTAAGGCAAATAATTGCCCTGTACCTGTGCAGAGCCTAAAAATAAGGTTCTGCCTTCATTGCTATTACTGCAGTCCAAGAATCAAAACCAGGATCCAGTTCCATGATGAGCGGATGAACTCCCTGTCCTGGCCCGAGCCAAGACTATCAAATATCAAGCTTGAGCCTCTAAGAGATGCTGATCTTGTCCCTTTAGCTGTCACACACTAGCACTTCCCCAGAAACTCACAAAGTAAGAGAAGATGACACGCTTGGGCCCATGTTCCAGGTCTTCCTCATAAATTCTGAAGTCCACCTGGACCGACTGTGTTGTGCCACAGGGCATCGTTTCCGGCACACGGACGATGGAGAGGAAGCTCCTGCTGGTGCTGTAGAACGGACGTATGAAATAAGAGGCTCGCTGGTAACCCAAGTCAGCTGCCCCAGGCTCTCTGTCCGAATCTTGAAGCAGGACAACTGCCTGGTGAGACAAAAAAACCAAACCAGTTAAGGTTAAGCAAGTTTCTCTAGTTAAGCAAGTCAGCTGCAAGTCACCTTGGTAAGATGATGTGAACAACACCAAAGGAGAGGTCTCTGTGTGGAGAGCTCATGAGGAAAGCACCTGGGACCCGGAGAATGAGCTCTCAGAGGGAGCCAAGGTCCAGAACATGCTAAGCTGTTTTAGGTTTGAATTACTGTCCCTCAGGAAGGAACAAGGAAGTTGTCTGTGGGGCAGTAAATAGCTCTGACATGCACATGTACCCCTGCCACAAGACTCACCCTTCCTCACTTACCTCCAAGGAGGCCAAGGTGCTGTTCCAGGCAGATGTGTCCAGGCTAAATGAAGCTGTCCCAGAGTCCCCAGTGATGTAGTTCTGCCTAAATTGCTGCTCACCACAGTTTACTAAGAGGAGGACTTCTTTGTTCTTCAGTGCCTTGCCTTGGTAATCGATTACTTTAATCTGAGAACATCATGAGGAGCAGGAGAAGTGCAGAAGAGTCTAATCAGCAGACAGAATCCCTGGGTTCCCCAAGTCAGGAGCAGTGTTTCCAAGGACAGCAAGATCACTCTTTCAGTCACTAATAATTTTATCAACACTGTTACTGGTCCTGTCATATTACCACTTGCACCACCATGTTCATTCACAGAATCACAGAATCACAGAATCACAGAATCACAGAATGGGTAAGGTTGGAAGGGTCATGTGGTCCACTCCACAGCAGAAGGCTTCCTGGCTGCTGAATTCCAAATGTTTGGGTTTGCACCCCACACATTAATCCCCATAGCTGCTCCCCCTCATGGGTTATTTGGTAAATGGCAGTCTTGGGTGTTATTCTGACACTGGAAAGTTCAAGAGTTTTGTCTCTGGGAGTCATTTGTGCCCTCCCAAGCCCCTGGCTAGAGACAAGGTCAGAAAAGACAGTAGGTAACAGTCACTGTGAAAGTATTGCTCACATTCTCCCCTTCAAAGGACTGAAACTGGGAATTACCTTTCCTCTGTACATCTGTCCGGGGTGGTAGTAAGAATTCACATCATCAAACAAGGCCATCCCGCCAATCCTGGAGATGAGTAATTTGTGGGAAGCATTGACCTGTATGTCTGAATGAAAGCAGCGAGACAGAAACGTGAGAGAGGGAGCAAGAAAGCCAAGCACTCCTCAGCAATGTCCCTGCAGAGTGACCCACTGGTAATACTGATGGACATGTTCAGCTGCACACACATTTCACATCACAACGGTGATCTGCCCAAGACTCTGGGTACCTGGTCTTCCTCCCACTTAACTTCTAGCTTTTAGAGAGCTTCATCACCTGACACTGCAGGCACTCTGAGTGAGTGTTATGCCATCAGGAACTGCTGGCTCTGTCTCTATCTGTGAGGTTACATAGCAGGCCCCAGTGGGCTCAGAAGGCTCAGGTCCCTTGATAGCCTGAAAGTCTCCAGTGCTTTTGGTAAGATTAGCACATCTTCACATGCCTCTTCGCAGGCACAAGAAATTCCAGAGTTACCTGTGGCATCCTCCACCAGCGAGGCCTCTGCGACTATGCTGTCCCGATAGTACCGAAAGTCTCGGCTGAAGGAGGACAGGCTCACATTTGTGAAGAAGCAGCCTGCCTCATCTGTCTGAAAGTACAGAGAGAAGAAACAAGGTCTGAGTGAGACACTTGGGTTAGAAGTTATGGAAGTGGCACAGGAAGAGCGGCACAAAACCCCTGCTCTTGGGGAGCTTTGGCTTTTCGCATCGCAGCCCAGGATGTGGAGCAGGCACGTGATGAGGCCTGGTCACAATCATCAGGCACAGCTGCTGAGAGGCAGCACCACTAGTGGTGGCCAAACAGCCAAAACAATGGGTTATCATCCCTATTACTTCAGCTAAAGCACCCAGCAGCCTTGTCTTACCCTGAGGCTGAGCACAAATGTCTCTGAATACAGCCCAGCTCTTCCTAAGCACCTCACCTGGTTGCTGAATATGTGACAGAGATCGGGTTTGGAAGCACTGGGCAGGAACGGGGCTATCTTCTGACAAAGGCTCACACGAACCATCCCCTGGACGCCTTTCCCACGGGTGTATCTGTTTGGGGGAGCAGGGAAAGGCAGAGACAGTCACACACTGTGGCAGAACACACGACTTGCTTTGCATAGGCCCAGAGACCACTTGCTGCTGGATATTTGCAATATAGCACAAGAGTGGCAGGGGTACAGCAGGCCCAGGAGTCCTGACCCAGTAAGCAGGGTCAGGCCAGGGCTCTGCAGTGATGGAAGATGATGGGAGATCTGATATAATTAGCAGCAAACTAAATTATTTTGGGTAACTAGAATGTTGTAGGTGCTGACTGCACTATACATCAGCATCACCTGCAATAACTCCAGGATGTGCTAGAGGCATTCATCAACTTATTAGCAGAAACATGGGTGATTAAAAAGTACCTTTTAATAAGAAATCACCTTTATGCGGGGCTACCTCTAGCGTTGTCCTTGGACTACACCTGAGGCAATTCCTTTTTGCCTCCCTCTAGTTTCCATTTGAGCATAATCAAGCAAAGATTCCCTTCATTTCCCATGAGTTTG
Source organism: Machaerirhynchus nigripectus (assembly GCA_013397975.1). Taxonomy (NCBI): domain Eukaryota; kingdom Metazoa; phylum Chordata; class Aves; order Passeriformes; family Dicruridae; genus Machaerirhynchus; species Machaerirhynchus nigripectus. The sequence goes on from VZRQ01005746.1 coordinate 169,761, forward strand.
CTCTTCAGGGAGATGAACACCAAGTATCTGCCATGTCCTGTCCCACAAATGGCTTCTTGTCAAAGGGTAGGCTGCTCCCTCAGGTTTTGTGTGTGGAGATTTGTGGAGTGTTTTTAGGATAAGGGGCATTAGAGTATCAGAATGATAGTTATAGGAATGTTTTTTGGTGCCCAAGGGTGCAAACAGCTGCCATGGAAGATTCTGGCTTCCTGTAACTGAAGTGTAGTAAACTTGCCCTTAGCTCCTCATGGTTACCCAGCCAGCTTGTGCACTTCAGGCCAGAAATTAACACAGGGCCATCCCTCCAGCCAGAATCCTCACCTGCCACATACCCGGAGTGGGAAGGTTGTATCTAGTGCATAAATCTGATTTGGCGCCTCAAAGATCACTTCAAATTTTGGCAACACTGGAAGGGAAGAACAGAGAACTGTAGGAAACACAGGCCAGGGACAGCCTTCATGGAAAATTAATGTGAAGGCAGAGTGTGGTGAAATAAGGGATAGGAAATGGAGAAGGAAGGTGGTGAGAAGGGGAAAGGGAAGATTTTCCATGTGTCTTTAACAGATTTGTGTGCAGGCCCTGGATGATTTGCTCCTTCCCAAACTAAAACCAAACATGCCCATGTCCCTGCACTTCTGACAGCAATTTGCACTGAGAGAAGGCTGGCCTCCCAACACAGTTGATTAGGGAATAAAATTGAGGTGAGAGGGAACTGGACTTGATGTTCTCTGGAAAAGTCCATCCTAAATTGCTTTGTTTTATCTGACTCCAAGATCCATAGGAATCAGCTGTGTCAAAGGTCTGGGGCCATGTACAACACTCCTCCCATACATTGAGCCAAGGTCCCAAAGTGGTCTCCTCTCCCGAGCCTCAGCTCAGACTCTTTTCTCTGACAGATGCTACTACTTTTCCCATTTGTTCCTAGGATGGGTATCAAGGAATAAACACCCCACTTCCTGGACTGGGAGTGCCAGGCCCTCTCTGCAGCTCAGACAAAGCCCCACATGCTCATACCACGCTCCTTAACGGAGAAGCTGCCGTAGGCTCTGGCGCTGGCACTGGTGACGTTGATGACGTACGTTCCCAGCAAGGGCTCGTCGCTCAGCTGGAAAGACAGGTCTGCAATGCCACCCTGAGGGACCACATTCTGCCACCGCTCTATCTGGTTGTTCCTAGGGTCCTGCACCCACAAGAAAGGAAAGGTTGTTCCAGCATCTCACTGATCCACATCCCATGGAAACTGAGCGTCAGGGTTGCAGTGTTGTAGACTACCAGGTTCTATAGCTAAGGAATGAGGTTTGGTAGAGGCTGACCAGGAAATTTTGAAGGCATGATAATGCTCAGATTCTGCTCCCAGCATCTGAGCCTCCTTCTACGCTTATGTACATTCTGATCTTAAGGAAAGGTTTTTCACAGCTCTAACTGTCTTTCATAGGTGTCTAAGTTGTCTACTCTTGCAAGTCTAGAATAGATTTCTACTGAAGTAACTGGGAGCATAGCCTCAAATAAGTGCATAAAAAAGAAGCTGAAAGGATATGGTATGTTAAAGAATCTAACATGAAACAACAAAAAAGGAAGGTCTGCTATTCCACTCAGAGGTCTGTAAAATCTACCAGAAACTGAATATAAGCGGCACAAGGAAATGGCTGCCATCACCATTACTCTAACATGAGATTTCAGCATCACTCACCTGGAGGAACAGGGAAATCTGGGGAGGAAAAAAAGCAAAAACATTAGAAGAGAGAAACACATGCCAGCACCACACTCAAGGTTCTTCAGACTCAGAGCCCTCTCTGAAGGGTGTGCAACTGGTGATTTGGAAACTTAAGACCACTGACAACAATACATAGTAAAACAAATGCCACCAAAAAGGAGAAATACCTGGTGGGATCATTGCAGTAAGGTCTGAAGAAAGGGAGAGGAAAAACCAATCTGAAGGTCACACAGCACTTGCTATTGAATTCCTGACAGAAAAACTCAGAAGTCACTAGACAAACACACCTAGCTCTGGTTCAGCTGCAGTCTTAAGGGGGTTACAGAGGTATAGGATCATATAATTTGGAAAGAACCTCTGGAGGCCATCTAATCCAAGATCCTGCTGAAACATGTCTTCCTGAGCAGATTGCTCATAGCCTTCTCCAGCTGGGTTCTGAACATCTCCAAAGATTAAATAGCCTTCTCCGGACATATTTCCATATTGTTGCTTAATGAAAAAGTTTGTCGTAATGTCTAAGCAGCATTTCCCACATTCCAACTTGCAGGGGGCAGATTTGAGGCACCCTTCCCCACAAGAAGGGAAACCCAATTTACAAACTATTCACTCCCGCCATGACACCATCACAGCAGGAATCTGTATGTCCCCTACTTGCAGCTGTGTGACCATTCTACCAAGATGAGCAAGAGACATGCACACCTCTGCCGTCTTCCTGAGCTACTAGCTCTTACTGGAGTTACTCTTCCCCTCTGTTCCCCTCTGCATACTCATAAAGCCTGCCCGGGATGAATGTGGAAAAGCTGGAGCTTTGGCAGATGAGCAGGGCAGAAAGGAGGTAGGATCCATGCATGGTACAAGGCAGTCTCTTCCACAGCCTCCCGGGACTCACTTACCGAATCGTTGAGTGCGAGGAATTCCTCATCCAGAGTCACAATGCGAAATCTCACTGAGGGCAAGGAAATGAGGGAATATATTATCAGATCTCAGTTTTTCCCTGCAGCCCCCTTCTCATCTGTTTCCCCAGCTCCTGTCTCCATCCTAGACACAGGTGTGGTAACATCTGACACTAACATTCCCACGTGTAAGGTACCATGGACATGGTTATCATTACCTACTGCCTCCTGCAACTCCACAGTCATCACAAGCTGGACATTACAAACACCAAAAACACCACTCAGCAAGAGACATGGTCTCAAAGCCTTCTGCTAGGCTGTTCATGCATTTCAGGGCACCACACTCTTTCCATATAGTGCAACCAGCAGAAAGACTGGGACCCTCAGCTGCTCCCATTTGCATCTCACCTGTCTGCCCTGGTTCATAGACAGGCTTGTCTGTTTGGATGATAGTGCCATTCCTGGCCTTGCAGATCAGGACCTTTTTCTGCTCCTCAACGTTGACCCCATCTCCCGTGATGGTCAGTTTGACAACGGCAATCTCCTCTGTGCCATCAGCTGGAGGGGCAACCTGTACAGACAGAGCGGGGAGAACACAAAGGCCCCAGGTAATCTTCTGAGAGTAAAGTGGAACAATTAACAAGTTCCCTCCCGCAATGCCAGGATGCTCCCAACAATCTCTGAAACCAGATCACATCCAGATCTCACACAGTCCTACATGAACAGCAGGAGGCCCTGCATGTCATGGAATCTGTCCTTTTCCCACTGGTGACAAGCAAGTGCCTGGCACTTCTGAGTCTTCAGACTTGTTCAGGAAAATGGGCGGATGACAGGAAGGTGGGAGATGGTAGCAGAGAATCAAAAGAGAGAGACTGAGCAGTAGACAACCTCAAATGCTAGGCCTTCAGAACTACCCAGCACTTACAAGCAAGAAATCCAAAGTAGAAAACACAGCCAGGAAGACTCTGGAAGCCAAAGACCCCAGCAGCCTCAGCACAGAATATACAATATAACAGAAGTGATACTGCTTAGACATCTCTGCCTTATCCCAGATCTTTGCTAAGTTCTCACCAGCAATAACTAATTTCCAAGATGCTGTTTTAAAACAACAAGCATATCCATTTCCATCCAACTAGTCTTCAGTAACTCCCAAGAGCTGAGTTGCTGCCTGACTTCAGGTACTACAGAAACTGCAGTATGTCCTGCAAGACACCATTCCCCCAAGCTTTAGCTGTGAACCTACACAAGTCCTTCAGGAAGAGCTAAAGCTGCTTCATCTGGTCTGTAATGGAGAAGGAAACAGGTGGTATCCAGAACTCTGGTAGATTTTAACAAATGTAAATTCCATTTAAAAATTAGATTCAGAAGGGAAATTCAGTGCTAACCAACTGTGCTGGGCTATGCATCCCTAGGCACCACCCATTCCCCTTCCTGAAAGGCTCACACCAAGACAAAGTAGACGCTATCCATGTCAGCCCTGGTTAGGGAGGAACACAAGCATTTTCCCAAAGGGAAAATCAGTGATGGCTTTAGCCTGGGGTGGCTCACCCAGAACTTAGTGCACAGGAAAGTCTTCTTCTTCTGGATGGTTTCTTGCATTAAGAGCTCCCGTCCTGCAGAGCGCTCCAAGGCCAGATTCACTTGAATCTTTGTGTCATGGCAGGTGATATGGAGGCAGGCAACCTGGGTGGATGGGTACCGGAGAGCTGCAGGGATCACCACCAGGTAATGTCTGCAGCAGGGGAAGACAGCAGAGGTGGTGTCAGTTTGAGGTCTCAAGAGGTGCAAGGTCCCTGCCGTGGCCCACTACTGCAGAATCCCTCAGCAATGTGCCATGGCTTCCACAACATTCAAAAGCAACAATGAGCCCAGCAAAGTGGTTGCTTCACTGAAACCTGAGAAACAGTTTCTGCTTGATTAGCTCAAGTATACCCCTATAACCTTTTCCAAACCCCTTACTCCAGTAATCTCCTGAACTCTCCAGAAACATCCCATGCAGTCTTCAGAAGAGGTGGCTTCATAACCTTGCATTCTAGACACCAATGACTTGATCTGGCATTGCAACTGCTGAGCAAACACCTCTGGGCCTAAGAAGTCCTTTCTCTGACCTGCAAGTCCCCCAAAAAGCTGGCTTGCATTGACCTGCAGGAGTCAAACTAAGCCACAGGAGGCAAGGTATATGACTCAGCTACTCCTTGGGGTGACCTGATAGAGCAGGAAGCATGAGAGCTGATGGCATAGGATGTGGTCCATCTAGCTAGTCTGATGCCTGCATGAAAGAGACTGAAGCAGGAGTTCAGCATCACTCACAGTTGGTGAGAAGCAGCTGCAGCATGGAACAGAAGGCTCAGGAGGATGGCTATCCTCATCCTGGGGATTCTTGCTGCCCAGCCTCAAATGGCTCTCTTCCTCTGAAACATCTGAGGCTGTTTATGGGGGAGTAATTTCTTTCTAGAACAGCCTAAATGAAGAGGTGGGATGTGGGGAGGAGCCAGCCTGTCCCAACCTCTCCCTCTCTCCTGAGATTCCACACAGGCAGCTCTAAGGATAAATGTACTGTGCCAAGCACCACTTAGCCAATAGCAGCCACTTTGGCTGCCATCCACCAGTTCAGAACATCCCCTCCTGCAAGGCTGCCATGGAGACACCTGACCAAATGGACTTCTCATGGCAAAAAAACAGTGAGAACTTTGCTGATCAGTGACCCAGGCCAGGTCCTGATCACTTGTCATTTGCATCCCTTTGTTTCAGCTGGAGATGGATTGCTGCTGTGCAGCCTGCAGCAAGAGCTGCCCCCTGCACACAGCAGTGTTGTCATTCAGGACACAGCTCAGGAGCTCTGGATCAGATTAGGGGGATGTGGATCTCCTTGGGCTGCTTGGCTTGAGAATGGCGCTAATCCTTCCATGTGTCTAAGGAAGCACTGTAGCAACACTGCCACCAGCCAGCAACCACTTACGAGCTAATGACTTTGCCTTTTCCTTCCCTGGATACGGTGAGGAAAATGGAAATAAATACTGGCCCACAGAGGTCTCCACCAGTGCCTTGCAACACCCATTAGTCATGGCATCATCTGCAAGGAGGGGGCCTCAGGAATGACTCCCAGTTCTTCATTATTCATGTCTGGGTCTAAAAGGTCTGGCGTACAGGGGTAAAGTCTTTCGGTTCTGCTTTTGAACCGAACTTACTCACAAATTAAATATGTGGGACATGTTCTAAGTACTGATGGCAGCCTGTACAGTGGGTAGACAGTTGTCCTGTTTAACCAGTTTGGCCTCCAGAAAAGCACAGTCACCACATAAACTGCCTGCTGTGAGCAGTCCACACACATCTGAGTCTTGTGTGAGACGGCATTAGTTAGCTTGGGCTGAAAAGTATGAGAGACTGTCCTAATAATACAGACAGCTACAGTTCTGTGCCTGGAAATACTTCCCAGTGCTGTTCAATAGTGCCAATGCAGCCTAAGCTTTCCATACCTGGGTCCCAACATGGTGTTACTCAAGCAGGCAGCTGGGATCTCTTCATCTGGCAGAAACAGCGGGATGCACAGAAATGTTCATCTAATTCGGGATCCCTGTTCTCAAGGCTCTCCATAGTCTGTTCCCAGATGGAGCTGGGAAGATTGACATGCAGCGTGGGGGCTGCACATTATGTACAGGATGTTAGTGCTAGCTAATATTGCCTTTGTCTCAAGTGAACATTTCACTGCTCAGCTGATTGACATAACTGGCTGGAGGCTGATAGAAATCATCTCTGAGTTGGTCTTAATCACTGTTAGTCTCCCTTGCCTGGGAGCCTAAACACTTTTTATTTTGATGAACACATTCTCCCCATTCTTGTCTCTTTGTGTCCTTCTAAAAGAAAGGGGTCACATTGCTGAGAATGACACTCACAGAATCACAAAATGTGTCAGGCTGGAAGGGGTCTTCTGGCCCAACCTCCCTGCTGAAGCTGTTTCATCCCAGAGCACATGGCACAGGGTTATGTCCAGACAGTTCTCAAATATCTCCAGCAAGGGAGAATCCACGACCTCTCTAGGCAATCTGTTCTCTCTGGTCACCTGCACAGCAAAGAAGTTCTTTCCTCATGTTCAGGTGGAACTTCCTGTGCATCAGGTTCTGCCCATTGCCTCGTGTCCGATTGCTCAGCACCACTGAAGAGAGTCTGCCAGGCAAACTTACAATTTTTTTGTCTAAAACCAGATTTCCCTACAAAAAGCATGAGCCAGACCTATCAGAAGTCACAGCCAGAGAGGTCCAGATGCTGGCAGATTTCTGGCAGGAGCTGCACCCAGTGGGCCAGCACTGGGGAGATCTCCCTGACCCTGTCCCACCATGCCCTCCTACCGTGTTTGCCCAGGTGCGCTCCCTATTCCTTGTTTAGCTTTGGCAAACCTGGCTTTTGGTCACATGAACATACGTTTGAAGGATCTGCATCGAAGGCAGTGACTGACAGCTGCACGGGTGTCACAAACCCAGACAAAGTCTCTGCAACAGAGAAAGCAAAGCAAGGTTGTGCAGCATTTCTGGTTCTTCATTTTCTTTCTCTAAATGGACTCCAAGAAGGCCTTTGTGATAGAAGTGTTGAGCCAAGATTCCCGTGGGGAGTAAGGGATCTATGCCTCCTGAAAACACATTTCAGCTGGAGCAAAGGACATAGTGCATACTGGCAGTGCAAAGCCATATAGATACCTCTTCTCCACAGTTAGAACCTGAACCAAAAACTGCAAAAGAAGCAGAGAAGTCTTAGTAAAGGTCACACGTATGATAAATGGATAACACTGTCTGTGGTTCAAAATGAGGACAAGGACCTTGCAAATCACTCCTGTGTTTGAGTATCTTTGAAGAACATAAAAAGGCAGTAGTCTCAATGAACTGCATGAGAAGAGTACTGGAGAAGTACCAATGTCTGCAGAGCACTTTGATAGGAGACTGTGCAGAGAGCAGGAAGTCCTCACTTTCTTTGAAGAATCACATCTGTTAGAGAGCCTGTAGTACAGAGTAATTCATCAAAGCAACTGAATCACTCTTCATTCTCCTCTAGACACATCACAAACTTCATACAGGCCTTGGGCCTCCTGTGTTGTTGCCTTCTTTCCTTTCCAATCACAAATTTCATGCTCCTAATCACTGACATTTCCAACTCGCCTCTTACACACATACACACACTCTGTAACTGCTGTGTAGCATTTTCAAAGACAGTGAGATTTGTTACCCTTATGTTCTGATAGTGAGGTAAACCTTTGCATTAAGGATATTTCAGAGTCCACGTAAGGTTCATAAAAATCTGCCAGGCCATAGTGTTTCTGCAACCTGACTAGCATCCATAACATTATGGAATACCTTTAAAGAATCTCTCCACGATGGCAAAGTAGACTTTGCTGCACCCTCTTTCTGCTGCCTTGACAGCAGATTTGTCCTTTGCTCCAAAACCAAGCAAGGAGTTAAGAACACACCTGGACAAACACAGCAGAAGGAGCAGGAACTGACTGGGTCAGAAAGTTTGAAGGCAACATAGTGTAAACTGTTCTATGCCTCTCTCAATGCTTGGCCCCTACACCAAGATCATTCAAAGAGCTGCAATCTTACTAATTTTTTTTTGCCCAGCTTTTAGACTGTAGGCTTTAATTTCTTTAGTTGGAATTCAGTTTGGGCAGACTTCGAAATGATGCCCAAGGGAGTTTGGAAACTGTCATAAGGTTCTCAAACCACGGGCAAGCTGTGGATCTCTCTTCAAAGGACACAGGTGAGCCCTGAGACCTGCAGCTTAGCACACTTCTCACAAAAAGGCTCAATAACTAGTGCACCAGCTAACACTCAGAAAATCCTCACACACCATTGAAAGAGTCTACTCTCTTCTGAGCCTTCTTGGCCCAATACCAAACCCCTGGCTCTTACTTCACCTCTCTTACTCACCCCACCAAGCGGAGAAAGCCTCCACAGCACTCCAGGCACAGTGACTTCTCTTAACCATGGCATCCTGACTTGTAAATTCAAATCTTGTCATCAAGTAGATAAGCGCTCACAGAAGTTGAAAACTGTTTACAAATTGATAAACTGGCTCAACCAAAACCACAAAGATTTCCAGATCTGAACACAGTGGCTTAGGAATAATCTCTAGTGTTAACGAAGAATCAAAACCCAAACCAGAGCCCAGTGGTAAAGTTTGGGGTCCCACATAAAGCAAGTTCCACCTTGAATAACTGTGGTGAAGCTTTAACTACCTGTAATCTATTTGAGGGCACATTTGTCAGGTCTTAGGCTAGATTCTTAATTTTGACCAAGCCACTTACTTTCTCAGTTACGTGGCAACTTTGATTACAACCAAGAAACTCCTTCTCAGTGGAAGAACCAAACAAAACTCATTTTCTATGGGAATAGTTCGAGCAAACTGACCCGAGACATTGCAGACAAGAAACCAGACCCCAGGATAAAGGTCTGCAGGACTAAAGAAAAAAAAAAGCATGCAATTTTACAAGCTCAGATTCAGACCTTAGAACCAGTTTTCCATGCTCACTTGCATTATTCACAACCCTGCTCTAGCAACACCCCACCTGGAGTGCTGCATCCACTTCTGGGGCCACTGGTACAAGAATGACATTCATCTCTTGGTGTGAGCCCAGAGGAGGCCACCAAGTTGATCAAAGGGCTGGAGCTTCTCTCTTATGGACACAGGCTGAGAGAGTTGGGGTTGTTCAGCCTGGAGAAGAGAAGGTTCCAGAGAGACCTTAGAGCAGACTCCCAGTACCTAACTGGAGCTTACAAAAAAGGTGGAGAGAGACTTCTTAGCAGGGCCTGGAGTGACAGCACAAGGGGCAAAGTTTTAAACTGAAAGAGGGTAGATTTAGTCTGGATATAAGGAATAAATTATTTACCATGAGGGTGGTGAGAAACTGTTTCCTTTTAGAATACAGTCAAGTAATTACAGTAGAAAAGTTAATAAAGCCCTACATGTATACTACAATGTCTTAAAGATAGACTATTGAGCAAGTAAAAGTCCGTGGTGAATGTCCAGAAAACACTTTACAAAAGCGTTCAGCCAGTTTTTAACAAGAGAGGTCTGTTCATGCCTCCACAGAATATTTCCCTTTTTTTTTCCTGTTTATTCACCTGGTTCAAAGTACTGACTAGCTTATTCAAACTGAAAAAGCCTTTGGGGACTGCAAAAGCATGGAAATTGCTTTTGCCCTCCATATCTGCAAATAGGAACTAGTTGTGAGGAGCTAAGCTCCACGATTTCTGAAACACTGAGGAACACTTTGACCAGAAAAAAAGAGAGAAAAAAATCAATCAGGTAATTATTTTTTGAGAGATAAATCTTGCCTTGTTTAAATTGAATCAATGTAAATGTCAAATATGTTTAGACAAGCTTGCTTTCAGTGAATCCAAAACATCTAAGGTAGCTTTATTTAATGACGAATTTTAGGTGCTGAGGGATTTGTGAAGTAATTGAAGTCTAGATTCCATTAAGCTGTACAGGAATGAATTGTGGAATGAAAAAAAAATATATTTATCTCATTATATTCTTGTCATGAAAAACTACAAAAAGTGAATACTCTAAAACATTAACCTAGCAGGGCTGATCAAACATGCACACCCACAGCACACACTTCTGGACAGCAAAAATAGGTTTAAAAAACAACGTTGACAATATTTGTTCAGTGTATACAGGTTACCAGCCCAAAAGAAGATTAAATTGATTAAATAAAGGCTTCTTATTTGTTCATTGAAATCTATTTAAGCAAATAATTTCTAGCACTGCAACTGGCATCAGCTGACCTCGGAAACATTGCAGTTGTGACTCCAGCTCTTTTCCCAGCACTGAGACCTGCTGTCTGTTGGTGAGGGGCTGGAGAGAGTAAGAAGAGGAAAGAGAGATGGAGAGAGAGAATTTCAGGGCTAGGATAATGAGAGGAGGAAGTCAGAGTCTAATCAGCCAGATCTAACACTATTCCCTCCTAGAGTCCTTCCCCAGCCCACCAAGACATGCCTTCCTCAGTTATGCCCTCTGATCTGGAGGCGTTCCTGCATTCAAAAGGATGCAGTGTCCTTTACTTCAGAAGCAACTTTCCATACTTCCAACATCCTTCTCAAGGTCAACGAGTTTCTGAAGATCCACAACAAGCCTGTCATTCCCACTGCCTGGAAAAGAAGTGCCAACCAATCTCCCTGATGTGTTCATTTGAAAACTCCCCTCTCTGAAAATCTTTCCCATTCCTTCATCATCTGTTAATGCCATGAAAAATACAAAGAGATCAGACAGCAAGAAGTGAAGTAGCAGAGAAAAGCACCTGGGGATATTTAAAAAAATGAGTGCAAAAGTCACAGCTAATTACTATGCCTGGAGGAAAAGGAGAACCAACAGCACAAAGGGGTGGAGAGATGCTGTGGAACAGGAGGACAGTTGCCTATATCCAATGAGCACCTCCAGGGCTGTCTGAGCTAATCACAGAGCACAAAAGCTGCAGTCAAGGCCAGTTTTGCCATTGCCCACAGCATCCTAGCTTTGGCCACCACTGCCTCATGCACAAGTCCTGCACACACTTTTCGCAAATAAGTGATCCACGGGGACAGTATTATAATCCATTCACACCCCCTTCTCTGGCACAGGCCAGCACCCAGCGCAGGCCCCTGGCTTTGAGGTATCTCCTGGGGTGCTGGACTATGGCTGCAAGTGTAAATAGCTCTTCTGGTAGTAGGGACTGATTGTCCCCAGCTCATACACACAATCCTTGTGTGTAAATGCCTCTTGAAAAGTAAATAGAGGAGAAGAAATGAAGACAGACACCCAGCTATGTAGACACAGGCTGGCTTCTCGTCCGTCGCTCTACATCATCTTAAGCATCTACTTAATCTCAGCCTGAATTAACCTTGTCCATCTTTAAGCATGTACATCTGAACTAATTCTTTAGGTTCCCTTTTCAGTTAGCAGGGAGAGACACACAGAGTCCGTTTCTAGAGTGAGATGACTCAGCTCTGAAGAAAACCTTCCCACAGGCTGGCTTCTCGTCCGAACCTTGGATTTGCCTTCTCAGCTGTTGAAGGGACCCAGCAAGGTTTGTGGGCTCCAGCATTAGCATTTGGGAATACAGAGGAAACAGCCCAGGAAAGTGCATAGACTGAGGCAACAAGTGCTTGGGGACGTGCCCTGCACAGGGTAGGAGGAACAGACACTCAGTACCCCACCTCTCAGCCAGAAGAGGCCCTTAGCTGCTCCCCGTGACATCGGGGTTGTTTCTCTCCCACCCAGTGACAATGGCATGGAAACAAGGCCTCCACTGAGGTACCACACCTGTGTCACCTTTCTGCCTGGGCCACCATCCTTCATCACCACTGTGCCTCTGAGCAGGGAGGCCCGGAAAGAGACAGAGGCAGAGAGGTGAGAGGGGAGAACCATCCCCACAGGGCACCTGTCTACACATGCTCCAGTCCTCGGCCTTCTGTGACACTATGGCAGTGACTAGCTATTGCTTGTAGGGAAAAATCCATGGCAAACGGAATGAGAGGAGGAGGCTTTCACTACCCCTCTCCTCTATTTCTACCTTACCAAGAACAGGAAAGAGAGGGTGAAACTGGAGAGGGAAAATTGTATCTACTCACACAGTTCTATCAAAAGGTTCTCAGCCCAAGACTGTTAGTGGCTTTTCAAAACCCCTGCTACAGTCCCCCCTCAAAAGTCATACTAAATCACAAAAATGTCCAGCTTCTCCCTCCTTTAGTCCCTTTGGCTACACAACCCATGGGGAAAAGAGCCTCATAACTGCTCTTTGTGGTTCCCATATCACATTATAACCAACTACCTACACCCACTGGGCATCCACTGTATCCTCAGCCTCCTAGCTGAAGAATAATACATGAACACCCAAAACAAGCTGCCAGCCTCCTTCCCTGCCCCTTCCCACGGTATTCCCTATGCCTTTTGCTATGTTTTTGCTATCAGGCCTTTTATCCAACATCCATCCAAAGCTGTAAAGTACTTGAGGTAGGAAAAATTCCTGAATCTTACCAGGTAGGTGCTCTCAGCAGACCAAGCTCTGTCTAAAACTCACCAGCACGGTAGAACAGCTTCTGTGCTGTGGCTGCTATTCCCAGCCAGCCTGAAACAGCAGAAGGTCACAGGTATGGGGTTTGATAGCTCATTTATGTGAGATTTAACACACAGCTCAAAGGTACTGATTGCCTCACCTAGGAAACATGGTTACAAGATCCCTCACAGCGCAATGTCCTGGGATCTCTCCCAGATGCCTGGATTTGAAGGAAATCAGGTTGTCACCAGGAATCAATTCGATCTGGCCTTACAGCTCCAACTTTGCAAGTATGCCAGTTTGATCCTGGAGAAGCCAGGGCACAGTTTGCACAGTTTTTGTCACTGTTAGGCCCTGCATGGGGCAGGTGAGACAGACTGAAGCCTTTTCAGATGCTAATCGCTCCCACAAAGACAGCAAGATAACAGAGGAAGAAAAGAGTAAACAGTTAAGCAGCTGGATGAACAGCTCGTTTAGCCAGAGGAAAGCAGTTACTGGAATAAGGCTGCTCAAAGGGGAGGCTGCAAAAAGTTGGGAGTGAACAATGGAAACAATTCTCCACTGCTCACAATGAGCCTTTCCTGAAGATTATCTACAGATTTAAATTTTGAAGGGTCTACTGCTTGCTGAGATTCAGATCGTAAAAGTAAAATTCTCTTTTATTGATGGCATGTGGGTTTTTTTCTATTCATCTGCATTATGGTAGCTGTTACAGTAGCCTGGAAGCTCCAGGATTCCATCAAAAGTTGTTTATGTCCCTCCTTTTGCATGCTGAATGTAGCATATGCCTAGACCTATGATTTCCTTTGTGGCTTTTTTTAAGTCTTCTTGCATATTTGCAGAGCACTGTAACCTTAAACTACCACTACTGCAATTTTCCAGTCACAAATATTTGGAAATCGAGATGTTGTTGGAGTTAGTAACAGGGAAGCTCCACTTTCAACACACTTTGCCCACAGCTAATGAACCAAATAAGTTGTATTTCTATGTACTGATAACCCCATACCAACATATTCTGCTTTTTCCTGACCTTGCATATAAGTAGAGTGATTTCTGGGAAGTATCCCAAGAACTATGGGAAGAGTTCAAGAAAGGTCTTAGTCCCACTGCAAGGCTGACAGACACAGTCCCCACCAGCTGTTGGATGTTGGGATTTTTAAAAAAAAAAAAGCTTTCAAATAGCTATATGAGACTTTCTATTCACTTTTTAACTACTCCTACCTGATTCTCTCAGCCAAACAAAACTGGATGCTCTGAAAATGGTTGAACTCTCCTCACTGGCACCTTAATTCCATACTGTGTTCCCAAGTGTTTCTCCAGGCATCTTGTAAAATGTCTGGAAAGAATGTCTGTCCAGCCTAAATGATCTCTTTTGTTTCAGCTTGTGTACAGGGACACGGCATTCAGGCCCTTGGGACATTAGAGTTGCCATGAAGCCACATTTCACCATTTAATTTATTTTAACATGCAACCAGCTCTGGCAGAGCTGCCTGAGGATTTCCAGTTTAAAGTGAGGCAGGAGAGTGAGGAACACAGATTAAAGTCAGAAAGGCCAGAGAGAGGAAGATAAAGTTTATACCTATTTACAACACATTTGTCTTTTGTTTGCCCTGACATGATTTTACCTTCATAAAAAGAGCATGAATTTCAAGACAGGGAAGCAGAATCACAACCTAGAAACTATATGAAAGTTGTTAAGATCAAGGCAGCAGAAAAATATTTAGAGTAAAGCTGAACAGGCAGAGTAGGTAAAGCTGAAGGATGATGGCATTCAGGCTGAATGTCAAGAAATCCCTATTTAACAATAGGACTTCTTAGCAATACTGGTAAGAGCAATAAAAGCCATTACGAAAACTGCCCCTTCACTATTTGAGAAGCAGACCCTATCCTGAAGCTTTTTAAAAACTTTTGAGTCAAAGTGTGGTCCCCTCAAACAACCTCGTGTGTTTTATGACAGGTCCCCAAGCCCACATACCAGGTGCAAGAGATGGGATGTTTTGATTACAGTGTAAACTATATACTCTGCTCTTTGCACAGCTTTTCCCCTGATCTGCCTTTTCTCTTTCTGTAATGTTTTACCCTTTGCCTTCTCTGCGTCCACTTCAGATCTCCTTAGGAGACAAACCTGGCAGGCAACAGGTAGAATAAAGCTTCTGACAAACTGGGATTCCAAGAACCTCCACTGAGGACTTAACATCCTATTTTAAGGCAAGAGTCCCACAGTGACTGCAAATAAACTCTGGGAACTTGATATCAATTTCCCAGGGCTTTTCCAGCATGTGCAGGGAACTGTGGCCCAGTGACAGACATCTTGTCTCACAGGTTCAGTCCCCAGCATCTCCAGGTGATCTTTGCTCTGAAACTCTGTTCACAGCCACTGTAAGTGCCAGAGAAGAGAGAGGAAAATGTTTAAACTATTGGCTATTTGCGTTTAACACCTTGTCTCTACGAAGTAAGGCACCCAAAAAGGGGAGGGAAAAAGACCCTTCTAAGAGAGCATTTGTATACACTTACCTGCCATCAGTCATAGGTAAAACACACAGAGTTTCGTTGCTGTCATGGTACTTGTAACTGGCATCACTGTCTTCCCTTGTGATGTCTAAAAGCTGAATATTCCTAAGGACAGGTAATTTCTTGAGTAGTTTTCCTTAATTCAGAGAACCTAAGTTCATTGCTTTTCGTTCCAAACTTTGCCTGGAACTAACTATTGCTAGTTTTACAGTTTAATTTCAGTTGGGACTCAGAAACTACAAAGGCGTGCTCAGAAATTGCAGACAACAGACTTGGAAGACAGACAACTCTGAAGGCAAAGCACTTCTCTGCCTCAAAGCAAAATGAGATCAGCTGCAGACAAATAATGAGATGTTGAATCAATTAACAAGAACAAAAGATGTTTTTGAAGTCAGTCAGCAACATCAGATAATAAAAAGCAAGGGAGCATTTTACTATAGAATTCTTCACTAGACTTTTAGAATACTCTTTCTCCTCATCTATGGCCTAAGCAAAATACCTGGCACTTGGGATTTCTGCCCAGAGCTGGCTCCACTCAAATTCTGAAATGTGGATAACCTGGAACTGTTGGGCAGTTTGCTCCCCAAGAAACATCTGCTTTCCAGCGTAAAGGAATGTCACTGATGTAGCTGTGCCTTACAGGCAAACATGCCCCCTGTACACAAGGGCTGAGCAGTTACTGTTTCAGAAGGGATTACCTAAGGAGGTTCCATGATTGTGGCTGCAGCTTTTGCTTCTGGGTTAACTTGGGGTTAATTCCACGTGGGCAATAACCATAGGGTGTGTTTGCACACATGCAGACCATGCAAGACCTGTTTCTTACACAGGCCAGAAATGACTTGCGAATCCAGGTTAACTGGCAGCAAAACTGTAGCACCTCATTAAGGGTCCTTCTCTTCACTGTAACAGGCTGTTCTCAGCTGCAGTTACTGCTCTCGGGTCGCATTCTTCAGGGCTGCATTTTCCTTGCACCGAGTACTTTGAACGCTGCTGCCACAAAGTGCACACTTTCACAAGTAGGAAGGTAGGGAACTGTAATGTTGAATTTCAGCATCAAAATTTCCTGGTCATCCTTCCTTATACCGGGCTCACATTGGGACTGCAGCCTGGAAACCAGCACAGGCTCACTCAGAATGTGCTGGAGTTTAAGAGTTTTGCTGAAGCCCCTCTGCTAGTGCTGACTAACCCACCACATGTACCATTCCCCACACAGCAACTTGGCAAACTCCTTTTTAGTGCTCCAAAAGTGAGGACAGATGTAGCTTCAACAGCAAGAAGCAAATGCTTGTGCTGAGACAGGTGCTGGCCTTGTCTGCTCAAAACGTTCACTCCCTTCTCTGCATTACCATTCAGTAAGTGAAAGGCAAATGATGCTCAGCTGCAGAAGGGTCAAAAGCAGCACCCAGAGGCGCACAAAAGGGATGGATGGCTGCAGGACAGCCTGCAAGCAGCAGCTGTGAATGGCCACACTTGGCCACAGAAGTGCCTAAGAACCAGAACCAGCAGGAGTGAGACTGCAGGGAAAGCAGGGAAATAAATTATTGGGAAGTTTATATATGCAGCCAGAAGTTGAGAAAGAGAACACCATTCAAAGGTGGGAGACAAGGTGGATTATGGCAGAGCTCTCAGCCCAGAAACCAGAGAGAACAATTTCTCAAGCATCTGCAGATACACAGGAGCTGCACACACAGCATCTTAGAACTATTCCTGCATCAAGGATAATGTGTACCCAACAAACTTTTGTGTCCCACTCCCAAGCAGTAAGGAGCAGAACAACCCCTTCTGTCTTAATTTCTTATTTTTCTAGAATATTAAAGTCACAGGCAAAGTACAAAGAGATGTGTCAAGGGATTTTCACTTGCCAAAACCCAGTAATATATCAATAAGTCTCAGAATTCAAAAACAAAATTTTTTTTTTGTGGATCCCACTTATGCTAATGAGCTAGAGTCTGGTCTTGGAAGTGCTCTGAGTTGGGAGTTCACCTAAATACTACCCTCCCTCCAGCTAGTAGGTAAATGCTTGCAGCAGCTCTGGAAACTGCTTTAGGGGGCCATGTTGTGGAAGATTCAGCTTGTTTATAGCATAAGCTATTCCAGCTGGATGTGTCTGCTGGCCTTTGATCCAAATTTTCTGTGCTGTCAAAAGAAGGTATAATCAAAGAACCTGCTAAGGGATCTCGTTTTGTTTGAGTCTTTGGGCTTAGAATGCCAATTTACAATGGTGTGACAGTTTTGCTTAATTTCGGGATAATTAGGCTCATTGGAAAAAAACTCAACTGAACAAAACAAACTTAAAAGCAAAGGCATTCCTAAGTCTTGAGCATCATAAACGTCTGGCACCATTTTTTTTAGATAAATGTGGGATTATATTTCATGGTTCTGAATGGAATACTTCGGAAACTTTGATTTTGATGTACAGTTTGTCTTTGCAAGCTGAAATAATAGCCACTAAAAAGTCATCTTCATTAATAAAGAATAGACTGAAGAAGAAAATAGCAGTTTGAACAATTGTTTTGTGAAAGGTTGAAAGACCTGAAGTGCCACAGGGATGAAGCCTTCCTGGCTTGGTCTGAGACACTGGATTCATGTTGCACTGGTAAGTAGCAGGCAGATATTGCTATCAAATGCAACTCTCTCCTACTGCAAAATAGGTTCTAACAATGACAAACACTCTGAAGCAACTAAATGTGAAGATTGTCTAAAGCACTTTCTTTTTCAGCTTTGAAAAATATTTCCACTTAATGGTTCTGGCACAGAAGAGTTTTGCTGTAGCATTCTCTAGGTATCTGTGGAAAAATCTTGTTTTCATAGATGGCCCTCAGGAATACTCCACACCACGAGCTGAAGAATACCAGACTTGATGGAACAGTAATTCTAAATTCTGCAACACACGATCGTTTTGAATTGCAGTGATGACTTCTGGTGGTTGTGTGGACAGAGAAAATAAAACACAGAACTCTCAGGGTTAAATTGAAATTGATACCACTGAGCACTGTCTTCTCTACTCTTTCCCTGAAGCCCCCTTATACTGAGAGATGCTGTGTATCAGCTAAGGAAACCTCTGAAGTACTTGATATTGAGGTATTCTGTTAAGGAGAACAAAAGGAAAACAATCTGCGTTGTCTTTGGTCACAAGGAGGCCCACCTTGGAGGAGGTAAGTATCTATGGAATACTCAGGGCACTATAGGTGCTTTAGGATCCACTTTGAAAACCATCTCAAATTAATCTCAGGTTGTACTATTGCTGAATTTGTAGAATTAACCTTTTCAACAGGGGGATGATCCTAGATAACCTAAAGCTGATGATCAAAATACACCTGCAGAGATCATTTGTGGAATACACAGGCTGTCTTGCTTAGATGGTCTGCCAACAGCTTGCCCTCCCTGCAGAGATGCACAGCCAGTGAATTTACTATCTATGATATTCAGATCTCAAAACACATTAGCTCCCTAACTTAAATAGTGTCATTCCCTGTGCTTGCTTAATGCTGTCAGACAGTCCAGGCTCTTACACACAGTGCTTTTTTTTCAGGAAGCCAACTGTATTCTGGGCTGCACCAAAAGCAGTGTGGGCAGCAGGTCAAGGGAGTAGATTCGCCCCCTCTACTCCACTCTTATGAAACCCTACCTGGAGTGCTGCATCCATCTCTGGCACCCCCAGCATAAGGAGGACATGGACCTGTTGGTCCAGAGTCCAAAGAAGGCCACGAAGCTGATTGGTGGTTGACAGCCTCTGCTATGAAGACAGGCCAAGAGTTTGGATTGTTCAGCCTGGAGAATAGAAGGCTCCAAAGAGGTCTTAGAACCCTCTCCAGTACTTAGTGGTGCTACAAGAGAGCTGGAGAAGGAATTTTTACAAGTGATAGCATGCAGTGACAACAAAAGAGGGAATGGCTTTAAACCAAAAGAGATCAGGTTTAGATTAGATATTAGGAAGAAATTTTTACTGTGAGGATGGTGAGACACTGGAAGAGGACAAGGGTCAAAGTTTTAAACTGGAAAAGGACAAAGGTCAAAATTTTAAACTGAAAGAGGGTAGATTTAGATTGGATATAAGGAATAAAATCTTTATGATGAAGGAAAAGTTTAAATGTTTCTTGGGATTATGAGGAAGCAGTAGCTTCAGAAGCTTGGTTTTGAGGAAAAAAAACCATCAGCAGTATTAACTCCACACCAGCAGAGGGAAACACAGCCTCAAGAAAACTAGTTCACCCTCTCAGGAGATGTTTTTCACCCATCACATCCACTGAAACGGACTGATTTAGCCAGGGATAAATTAGACCCGTTGTGACATGGTAGGATATGCCATCTTGTTTCCTGTATTTACTTTGTACACCAACAAAAATAAGTAAAAGAGATCTCTGCTTTGAGATGTATTTGTTAATACGTGATTCAGACATCTTGGGCTTGATTTTCTTCCATGTTTGCATTTCCTACTCTCCGTTAAGTTAATGGGTCCAAAGCGCACTTGGCAGAAAAAGATCCAAGCCCGGCAGTTAGAAGTGACTCACGGATGTCGGAATTCACCTCTTTCACCTTGGCAGATGTCATTCAAACACCAGTCATTGGTAGGTGCCTGTGACAAAACCACACCTGGAAACGGACACAATTGGCAGCTCTTCTGACACACCGGTGAGAAAAACAAACCCTGATGGCCCACGCCCTTTCTATGCAAAAGACAAGTGCCGGGTTGGGATAGCTTTTATCAGACGTTCAGTGACAGGGGAGCATTGCTGCCCTGAGGAGCTGTCTCCAAAACTCTGGGAGGGTTTCCAAAACTAATGGGGAAGATAGGAATTGTAGAAAAAGCTTCCAAGAGCAGGATTGCATATGAGCACGAATTTCACCTCTCTGAAAGCGGTTCACCATTCTGGGCTCACAACATCTGCTTCCAAATCCCTCTGAGCCAGCCTGCTTCTCATATTCACTGTTCCAGCTCCTAAGGGTTACATCTGTTGAAGGACACTTCCAAAAACATGTAATTAGAAGATGCTGAACTCCTTCAGGCAACCAAAGCAACACATTATGACCTGCTTGCCAACTCCATACAAACAAAACAATGCACCACAGTGTGTTCTGCTCCAAGGGACACTGAATGCAGTGACATTAAACACCAGTCGTAGGCTAACGGAAAGAGATGGAAATTTAATCAAAAGTGGATGGCTGTGACTAGTAATTTTGAAAGATTTGGATGCCTTAAGAACATGCTCTGCACAGTGTCCTCAGTGCTAAATTCCTGTGGCTGCATCCTTGCTTTTGTTGCCGGCATCGTCAGCTGCACGTAGCTCACTGGGGGCTCCCTATGTGACAAAGAAAACTGCACCTAAGCCTGGGCAGATGGGTCCCTGCTGCCCTTCCTGTCAGTGCACAGGTGTGGAAGAACAAACACTTCCACCTGCAAATGTGGTGTGACTGGCAGTAATTCCCCATAGGAAGGTGAAAAATGGGATGCATGGAAAGAATAGTGGCCAGCCAACCGACAGAATCTTGGTCGTTTTCCATCTCTTTTCATCCAATGGACTCTACAGCGTAATGGGCAGCTGTCACTGCACCACAGATGAGTTACAGCCAGTAGCTACTGACATGCTCTTTTCCTGTGTCCTGTCACCTTGTCATCTGCTTCGGCTATTTGCCTTCCAGAGTAGGCTCATCTTTTGGTACAGCCTACAGCAACACATGTTCAATGCCACCTTCATCTCATTGAGTAACTAAACTTCCAAGGAAACACAGCTAACTCGTTGTAGAAAACAGCTGGGACTCCACAGCAGTGATGCAAAACTGCCTTGCACAAAGGGACATTAATCACAGCCCATGAAACTGAGCAGAAAAATGCAATTCTGTGTCCCCTCCCCATCCTTTCAGGCAACGTAACAGACACACAGATATCTTAAAAACAATGGTCAGTCTCAAGACCTCAATTTGGTTGCAGGAGAGAAATCTGCAACAGTTAAAAAATAGTCGACTCTGGAAATTAAAGCAAAAAAGCCGCCTACCAAATCACAATGCAAAACAGTGTATCAGTAGAGCAATAGGGGGAATAGGAATAGAGTTTAGAGAGGAAAGCATCATTAGGAACCCCTCTTATCCTTTTGCTACTACACCAGTCACCTGCACCTAACCAAGGCTGTACTCCTTTAACATCTCCCACCCAAAGTGACTCCATGTGACAACTGATGATATCAGAACCAGTGGTGTTATAACAGAAAGTTACACACACAACCCTAACTAAATCTGGAAATTTATACTGAAAACACTTTCCTTCCTTCCCTCTACTGGGCCTCCTCTCCTGTTTCAGGGGTTGCTTGTTCCAGAGTGAAGTCTCATAACTGGGCTGCAATTCTTCATTTCCACTCACTGCTCACAAATTCAGCTGTTTTCAAAATACATGAGCTGTTACTAAGACTGGGCTAAGACAAGAGATGCCCAATCCAAGCCACAGAAATATTCAGGCTGCAGAGAGCACTCTGAATGATTTTGAGAGTACTTCTTCCCTCAGAGTCTTACCTTGCTTACAGGACCACAGAAAGCTGTGCAGAGGGATGTTACAGGGAACATTAAGCAGATATTTTTCCCGGTAACACAGCACTGTCCACAAGGCTGGAAAGAAGGGATAAGAAAACTGTGGGGGTTGTTTCTTTACTATTCCAAAAGCCCAAGTTCTCCACCCTCCCTCATCCCCACAGAGATGTGACCTCTGGTCCATTAGTGACATCACAGCTGTAAGGGATACTGTCCTTTCCTGCTTCCTCCTGTCACAATTTCATACTGCTACAGAGAGAAGTGCTGTTACTGCTAGGCTGCTGAACATGGATGGTTATCAGGGGTGCTAGAGAGCAGCATCCCCATCTTTTCCTTTGGAAGATCATTATACCCCTTTCTACCTTTTTCTTCTGAATCTTGGGGGCTGTAGGGAAGAAGCAGCAGGTATATTACAGACAGCTCTGGCAGCTGCTATATATGATCTCTAGCAAAGAAAAAGATGGGCAGAACTAGAAAGAAGACTTTTGCCTTCATTAGAAATCTTCATTAGTGTGGTTATAAAAAATACGAATCATTTTTTAAATTAAAATGCTGAGAAAAATGTGGAGGTGTACTCCATCTCTGACAGAAACTCTTCCTAATGTGTTTAACATGACTTTGTCTCCAGTACTATTTACTCAACTCCCTTCCACCAACTGGGAGAGATCGAAAGCAGATTGGGGCAAACATTCAGGAGCCCAAGGAGCTTGCCTGAATCTCAGCACCAGGCACGTGCAAAGCACAGAAGAGCACAGCAGTAGTGACCCGGTGATTGCTGATATCCCCGACTGGCCCATGTCTAGGATGAAGTGCACAAGCCAGGAAGCAGCATAGGGCACAGCTTATCAGCCTGTGCTCTGCTGACTGGCCTGTGCACCACCAGCTAAACTAAGGGGGTCAGTGCCAGGGAAAGAAGCATGCAGTGAAAGCCTCTCTCCCAAGGGCTCCACTCTGGAGGCTTTTGAGGTGACCTGGTCGTGGCAGCGCACGCTCTCCCTTCTCAACATTACCATCGCAGCAGGGCAGCCTCCAAAGCACTGTGTCTGGAAAAATACTGAAGCGATGACAACATGGGATGAGAGAGCCACAGAGATGATGATGCAATGTCTAGTTCCAAACCTAGATTTTGCAGACCACCTAGAGGTAAATGCACAGTGATAAATTAAGTTGTCTAGACAGGGAAAGAGTGGATTGGAGAAGCAACCAAGGTGATAAGGCAAAATATAAGGAAAATGACCCAGAAAAATAAAAAAAGACAGTGGTCAAGACATAGCTCTCTGTTTATGTCATGCACAACTGGGAATGCAGGCCAGACACATTACAAAGGTTTTCCAGATCTAATACTAAACAAAATCACAACCTCTCTCCAAGTTTGGCCTCAATACAAATATACCCCACCCCAAGATCTCATCACACAAAGCAAAGCAGAGTTTCAAGTACTCCATTTCTGTAGCTGGCATAACAATTCCAATTAATAGGAAATGCAGACGTGCAAAAAGAACTGTTTCTACCCTATCATCACAGCACAGGTCACTATTATCACTACAGAACTATTATTACCCTGTTTTCACTATACTGTGCAATTAATATCAAAATATTGTATCATGAATATCCAATTACTATTTAATTGTTGATACCCAGTATTTAAATTCAAAGGAAGATAAGAAAGACAAAGGAAAGCAAAACTTAACATGACACCAACAGATTCCTGACCATAGCTCTTGAATTTGAGCTTTTAAGTGAGATACATGAAGAGATGGATTGCAGGACCAATCCCTCTCAACAAAGATAGATAAGTAAGTGCAAAAGCCAAGAACTGTCTCCTCAGTATTGCAATTTGCTAACTCTCACTCACTACTAAGACATTACACAATGATAAACTTCTTTTAATTTCTATTTTACTTCTAACACATTTAGGGCTGCGAAATACCAAAAGGAAGCATGTAGTAACAGAGCATTTCTCACTCTGAAAAAAGGGAAACACACTTTTAGAGTAATACAAAGAATGGTTATCTTTAATAGATACTGAGTAAGAAATATTCTTAGGGTACCGCACGTGTGTATGCTTGGGACAAGGACAAGAACAAATAGGGCCAGTTAAGAGCAGAGACAAGAACAGTGGGAAAAAATACAAAAAAAAGACGGTGAAGGCAGGAGGAGCAAACTTGAGGAAGCAGAACAGAGAACACTGCTGAACAACCACAAAAAAAAAAGAGAACTGAAATACAGACAGGGTCTGGAAGCAGCTAAGCAAGATGGGATATATGAAACTAAGAAGGAATGTAGAAAGTTCTCAGCTGTTCTACTTTTTAAACATGAAATATTAAGGCAGAAAAGCACTTACAGAAGCATCAGCATATGCATCAGCACATGAACAGGCACTGAACCACAAGAAATGAAATGTGTGGAGGCTGTCATTCTACCTGCTTACAGAAGTATCAGAGGCACCGTGTGACACACAGATTTGCAAGAAAACCAACCATAAACTGCAGCTACTGGAGCAAAGGCATAGCTGCAGACAGGCTACCAGCCACATTCCTAGGTTACATTCACATGTAAAATACTAGAACAAGCACAGAGAAAATGGGAATTTACATGAAACTAGTATCTATGAAATGAACAGGAAGAATGTCAAGGATAAGAGGTGTTTACTGATAATGTACCAACTCAGCATCTTGCTTCCGTTTTTGCCTCACTTTTGTAAATTTTGTACCGCTTTCAAGTAGGCACATTATGGAAATACCATCAGTATGTGTCTAATTCTTTACAGTGATTCACTAACAGCAAACCAAGAGAGCCAAGTGCAAGATCTGTAATCTATGGCTTTAAAGATTAGCTCTCTTCAGAAACAACAGATAGTAAGAATGTACATGCCCATGTCTATAACAAGCCCTGCCACTATGGCTTCAAAATCCAAAGGCACATTATTTCTGGTAGGTTAACCAAGTTGCATCTCTTTTTCTCTAGCAGTCACCAAAGTGACTATGAAGTATAGCACGATCAGCATGGTGATTTCACTTTTAAAACTCAGGAGACTTGTATCCTCAGTGACTTAGGTGAACTCATAACGTGACAGATAAAACCAAAGGCCTGATGCTAAAGTTTAGAAGGCATTTGGGAAGATTATTCATGTCAATATAAAGCACTTAGAACTCTTAGGAATGAAACTCCTGGAGGGGAAAAAAGTGTTAATAAAGTGAAGAATATCCAGCAGGTTTTACTCTTCTGGCTTAGCTGCAGCTTTGATACAAGATCAACAGGTTTCTGAAGTTCACCAGCCCTTCAAGAAAGGGGAGATGGTGCAAAATGTACCAAAAAGAATCTCACACTCTCATGAATTACACTTCAACTCTTTTATTCAATTCTCCAAGTTAGTAGGACAGGGATCATGACTGTTAAGGCCACGTGTGGACATCACTCCATTGTACATCATTGCTGATCCATCCTTTCTTCCCTTCAATGTGAAGGAGGCATTATCAAAACGCTAAGTGTTCCCACGAGAAGCAAGGTAAGACCTCCTGCTGCTGTAGAAAAACCTAAAGAAATAAACCATTGAAGAAGTTAGTCTTCACTCCAAAATATGAACATCAGAAATGCAAGCAGACATCATAAAAAAAGACTTCTGTATCCAGCACCTATCTGGCTTCCTTGATAGCTGCATCACAGACACACCAAGGACTGAGCCATGAGTACCAAACTCCTCTTCTGACCTTGGAAAAGGCCTTTCCAGGTCAAGGAGTGAGATGCAGCAAAGGGTGTGTTCTAAAGATAAAATCTAATTCCTGTTACCTTTCCAGTGGGTAGAGTTCAATCTCTGCACTTGGTGATCCAGCATCTTTCACATGCATTAGATTCCTGTGGAAATATTTCATGTGGAGGAAAAATTGTGTAAAAGTTTAGCAAAGTCAAACTGCAGACTTTTCCTGCCTAGTTCTCCCACTGATAAAGCTTCAGTATTTGCCATCCAGTAAACAACCATTCCCATTTGGGCACGGAAAAGCATTGCGAAATCACATTCCAACTGCACCACCCCTCCCATACAATACTGTAAAGATGGGTGGGCAGGGTAACTGTAACATTTGTGGTGCTTCTGTTGCCTTGTGTTTGTCAGCTGCATGGGAAAATATATACACAAGCACACCAAGTTTCCTCCTAAAACCCACAAAATGCAAGTTTCAGGCTTAATGCACAATACCACTGAACAGAAAGAATCCAGTGAGTAGAGACTACCAGGCAGTGCTTTGCACAGTAGCAACGAGGAGGGGAAACTGCACACACCCTCTTGGACAAACAACGCTTCTTGTAAATGAAGTATTTACGGATATGAACTATATACAGCTGCACAAACCCTCAGTGTGACGTTCCCATTCCTCATCAAGGTATAACTGAAACATTCATCTGGACTCCTGGCCTCCCACTACACTGGTATGATAGAATTGAAAGGATACCTGTGCTGCATACAGCTACTGCTTAGTCTTCTTTCTCTGCTTCAGAGCACCTTCCTGTTCAGTCCATGTAACACCATGGACAGTTTTCACCTCTCCAGTTCCTCTCTCCCCAAAATATACGTATTTTATGACACAGATAAACTAAGCATCACGGAAGCTCAGAAGTGTCACTGTTTCCAGGAAATCTGCATAGAAGAAATGCATGACTGCCAAAGAGGTAGCAACAACTGGGTTACTGGCTTATGTAATATGGATCTCTCCTCCCTTTCTAACAACAAATGCTTATTTGTACAAGAGGGACTGTCCTAACAAATTCTGTAGATTAGCACGTATGCCTGGAAATTGAAAAATGTGATAATTTATTTATTATTTAATTTTATATAAAACAACGAGTTTTATATAAAACAACAATGAGGTTCAGGTTGGACATGAGTAGGAATTTCTTCACAGAAGGGTTGTCAAGCATTGGAACAGGCTGCGCAGGGAGGTGGTGGAGTCACCACCCCTGGAGGTGTTTAAGGAAAGACTGGATGTGGCACTAATTGCCATGGTCTACCTGACAAGATGGTGCTCGTTCAAAGGTTGGGACTTGATGATCTCAGAGGTCTGTTCCAACCTAACTGACACTGTGACTCCATGAAATTAGTTTTTTGCTACTGGAACACTTCATTGAAAAAAATTCCAATGACCTCTAATAAAACATTTCTTTTTCATTCCTGCATTAAAGACCTCAATTATATTGCAATTTGTCGAATACAAAAATGCTTTTTCTTAGCCATTTTGCTTCCTATAAAAATGGATAACAGAATGATATATTTAACTGCCCAAACACAATTCCCTCCTTCCAAATAAAGGAAAAATATCTCTTACCCTAAGACAGAATACTGTACATAGCTGCATACAGCAACCTGCCTCCAAATAAAAAAGCAGACACACAGAAATTCACATAAATCTTTTACAATTCTCCATGCACAGACTCGGCAGAGCTTAATATACTGACATATTACTATGCAGACTCTGCATATTCTAGTAACACTTGTACTGTTTCTAAAGGGAACAAAGGAGGGATGCAGAAATACCTTGAAAATGCCTTGCATGGGTGCAATGTGAATGTTAACTTTTTTATCAGCCTAGTCCATCACCTACTATCAGTCAGCATGAGGAACCTATCCATTCCCTCCTTTCACAAACATTACCCCTTGCCTGCCTGTGGAAGTCTATGACAAGAACAGAAAATAATCTGTCTTCTTCAAATCTCTACCACATCGAAGTTGCAGAAAACAGGATGCTTTGGTATGTCACATCTAAAAGAAAAAAAAAACAAAACCAAAACTCTTTTGTACTGACAGCCACATGGAGAACCACGGAGGATCTGGAAGTGTCCAAAATGCCTTCTTGCCTATAACAAAGAAAAATAAAATTCTTTCCTGACCAGTGGACTAAGTCACCTTGGTCTCTGCTCATTAAAACAAGCTCACATACATTTACATGCCTCTATCTCCTACCATGCTGAGAAGCAGCAGTAACTGGTGTATTGGAGCAAACAAGTCCATGTTCAGGGCCAGAGGAACACCCTTCCTCCCAAATGTTACTGTCATGTAAACTCGGTGCAGTAACACCTTTAATCCACATGACCACCCATTCAAGTAGGCAGGTGCTACAGTTAGTTTGTGTATCAATGGAACTTTCAGCTCTCCTCCCTGAGATCCAGTTCCCAAAGGCTAGTATGCCTAGCATACATTATGTACAGAAAGTCTGGTGAGATTCCTCCTTACAGCAACAGCTGGGAATGCTTGAGATCACCAAAAGCTGTTTTCCTGCCTCATCTCTATCTCTGATGACAGACTGACATAGGCTTCAGACTCCTTTGCCTCTACTATCAGAAATTATTTCTCTTCATCACATCTCCAGCCTGACTGGATTGAAAACCCTTTCTCTATGAGCTTCGTCTCTCATATAGACTTTGCTCATTATTATATTTAACAAGATTCTAATCAATTCTCCATCCAAAATATTTTCCACTTTGCATATGCAGTCTCCTTTCCCTCTGTAAAAATTCAGTTCTGGGATTTCCAGTCTGTGGTCCACAGAATACTTTCAAAGGCTGCGTGGTAACTAAGAAGCTAATGAGAAAAGCACACCAGTTGTCCACAGTCCTAAGTGGCACCTGATGTGCACTGGAGACTATTTAGTTGCCTGGATATCAAAATTCAGATCCAGCTTAGTTCCTGTATGTAAGTGTTGTTCCTGATTTTAGTGTGACTACCCCAGGTAACAACAAGAAACAGAATTTGGAATTTATCACCTAATACCTAGATGTAAATGAAGTAGAAACATTTATGACAATACAAAAGGTACTGCTGTATTCTGCATATTGATATATATTCTGACACAATTTCTTTTTCCCAATCCACTTGGACGTGCTTCTCCCTATTTTCAGCTGATCAGATTCAAACTTCTCCTATGTTGAACAGTTCATCAGTGCTTCCATATCCTGCTGTTCTCTCCTCTTATCTTCTTTTCAGAAAGAGAAGTCATCCTACTAGAGAGTCAGCATTTTAATCTCTAGTAGGAGAATTACTTAAAATGGAGGTTTTGTTATGGTGGAATATTCTGATGACATCTGCAACAGTAAGTATTTAGGGTGTCTACATCAGTGGTCTCCAAAGGGGAGCCCATGTTCGCCAGGGAGCTTTGCAAGACAATCTGTAAGGCTGCAGGGTGAAAATGGTTTTTCAACTATTAATAAATACAGTTAAGTAAATGTTTCAAAAATAGTCTCCATTTCATATTTTTCTCATCCTTTTTTAACTTCCTGGGTTTACGTAAGTTTTACAATGTATGTAGAAATACACATATGTAACTTGTAAAAAATATTTATTGGGGTGCATGGTCAAAATGTTTTTTCTGATAGGGATGTGCAATCAAAGAAGTTTTAGAGCCATTTGTCTAGAGAACTGAAGAGGTGGCTGAAACTACCAACTCTCAACCGCTAAGTCAGAAACATGTAATTTGTATTTCCCACTTCCAAAAATTATTTTAACTGTTGGTGATTCGAACCCTTTTTTCTCTACCTCAAGATTTAGGAAATCTCCATAAATAACACTGTTCTTTATTATCATGGCATTTCTAAGGCATATATAAATATGTATGTTGCTCTTAAGCAGCAAAAAAAGCAGCTGGGCTCTCAGCCTACAAGGCTGATCGCTGGCTGACAGTAAGAATGCTTTTTACCTTCATGAAATAAAATTTCATAGGACTGCAGAATCTTCCTCATTTATTCCTTGGTTTTTAAACTAGGTTACAATAAACATTTCACCAATGGCACAACTATGATCAGTCTTCTTGTGGAGCAGAGAGTGATTGGGCTAGATAAATTCCTTTCAGCCTTATTTTCCAGTACTCTCGATATGTGACAATTTTGGTGAAGTTTAATTTTTTAAGACACGTACTGTGCCTTATAAAGGCAGAGGGGAAACTGGAATGTTGAATCAAAGATGAGAATCAGGACATTAGGTAACCAAACACCAACTGAGATAGATCAAGGTGCCTCTTGTATTAAAGGCAGTCTTTCAACGGTCAGAATTCTTTAAATCAGACTCACCATTCAAAGGGACAGTTCAGGGACTCTGCCTCTCTTCTCCGCTCCCCTTACTCCAGTTAATACTTTGCAATCCATTTCTCCCAGTACTGGAGGTTTCTCAGGTCACAGTCATGAGTTTCTTCTGCTGCTGCTGCTGCTGCTGCTGCCACCTACCAGTTTTATTATTCTGTTGCAGCAGAAGGGCATATAGAAGAATTTCTTGTTCAGCATGCACATAATCATCATCCCTTGCCTAAGAAGTCATGGCCTATTCAAGTTCTACATTTCCCCACACACTAGGCGAAGCACTGGGCACAACCGAGATCAATACAAGGCTTTGAAAGCCATTCCATAAAGAGGAAGGAGCATGATCTGTAAAACCACCTTTCAAGCAACTCTAAATATTAAAACATGAACTATTGCAGAATGCAGTAAATTTTGGTCAACTCTCCCCACCAAAGATCAGTTGCAGACTCTGCAAAGAACTAGTACTGTATTTCTTTCAAGAAAATCTTAATATAATATGTATCTAAAAAATCAGGTTAGAAATGCAGAACTGTGATCCAACACAAATTAATTAACAAATCTGAGGAAAAGAAATTCTTATTTTTGGACATTATTACAAACCCCAAAGACACCCAACCACATGCCTGAAAGTGTTACACCCGTGTCCTATAGCAGCTGATGCACAAAAATATACACAAATAAAGGAATAGGCCTGCCCAATGCTGAGACGCAAGAAGTGGGTGTGTCTGAAAGGAAAAAGCATTGGAAACATAAGTATAACAGGTTTGCAAAATTACCTTGCAAGTAAAATTTAAGACACAAATTATACACTCAATTATACCAGTAAAATCGGGTATCACTCCACTGCTTTCACAGAGTGATTCCAGGTTTATCTCAGTGTAATTGAGAGCAAAATTTGGCTCTAAAATTATTCCCTCCCACCTTAATTTGAACCTGCAATTTATTATATTGCTGGTAAGTTTGCTGTCTTTCAGGAAAATATAAACTGAGACTATGAAAAATAGACTATTTTATGATGGTATAGAGGAGTAATTCATGTACACAGAAAAACAATCTGAAACAAGTGCTAATTCTTTACAGATGTCATGGGAAATATAATACTGCCATCAGGAAACTTGGAAGCCTGTTCGTAGGCTCACATTCCTCAACTTGGAATGGTATTCCAATGGTCTGATATTTTACTTCTGAGTAAAATACAAGATTCTCCCCCTTAAATTAAGTAAAAAAATATTAAGAACCCAGTACTTTGTTTGAGATTAAGGGAGAGAGTTACCAGAGAAGTATAAAATGTACAAGTGCTTTGATATAGCAGTAAGGGCAAGGTAAAATGTGCCACCCCATCCTCCACAAACAGAAATAGTCAGCCCAACAGTCTTTTTCTTCAGCACACGTATTCGTCCATCTGTCCTCTTTACAAGATCCTGCTCTATTGAATTTTAATAGATTTAACATTCTTAGTACTAGTTTTTCATTCCTATCAATTACTTGCTCCTGCAGGTATATTTTATGTTCACTTAGCAAATCTTTCCAAAATCTAAGCTAAAATAGTACACTTGAAGACAAACTATCTAGAACTGATAAAGAGGAAGTGGAATTAATGTATTACAAATCTATCCCTCATAGAGTTGCATGGGGGACTCACTTTTGTCTCACCTGAGTAAAGCAAAGCACAATGACAGTTTTCTTAAAAGTCAACAAGTATAAGGAAGGCAAATAAGGAAATAAAGCAGGTTTTTTCTCTAAATCCAGTTAAAGAAATCATTCAGCAAGTTATCACCAAAATGAACTGATGGGAAGAAAGGAAGGCAGACAAGTTAGCAAACTTATGAAGGTTAGAGTAAGAGCAGAAAAGAGTCAATTTACCTGACAACAGGTCGGTTTTGGATGTCACCAAACTGCTGCGTTTACCATTTTACCCGCTTGCATTACTGGGGGGAAAAGTTTAGGAAGGAACATTCGCAAGGATTTTTCATAAGTTCTCACTCGTGCCATCGGAAAGGGGAGAAGGGGTTTTCTCTGGATTGTTTGACTTTTTTGGCTCCTGAAAAGTTTTGCAAAGAACAGTAACAAAGTGTGAACTGTTAGAACACATTTCTATAAAAAAAGGGAGAATAAGTCACCCAAAATAGTGCAACAACAAATCCCACCCGAAATCCGCGCATCTAATTTGTGTCATTGTTTTAAACAAACAAACAAAACAAAAGCTTTTCAACTCAAATTAGAAACATGAGAGGCTTGGAGACTTCCAACAGCAGGCCAAGATCCACCATCAGAATGCTCCAAAAGCCACCCTCAAAGGTTAAGAAAGATTTAAAGAAATAAAACAAAGGAAAAGGCTGCAAACACCTGGGTATAAATCCTGCAGTGTTCAGTTTAAAACAATTCCTAGAACAGTGAAAAACTTAAAAATTAAAAAAGACAGTAGCAACAGAAGTTACCTGTCCGAGCACCTACTATTCCATAGAGAGAACAGGAGTGGGTCGTGTGTCTCACACCAGCCATAAAGCCCATAAACCTTCTCAAAAAGAGTGAGCCATGAGAAAGATACCATACATGCGATCTGTTTTCAAAGTCTCTCTAAGCCCTTATGGTCCCTTATGTATTTAACTGACAGATTTTTGCGTAAGGGAATTTAGCAAGCATCACTGGTTTCATTTGTTGGGTTTTGTAGTCCGGTATAACATCTGAAGAAGTATCTCCTTTGCGTCTGACATACCCAGATGTTCCAAAGGTTATTTCCCAAGTAAATATCACACGGCAAAGATAGCACATGAAGTGGGAGAAAATGCTTCAAGAGTGACCGTCAGCTCAGAACAAAAAATGTAACAGTCAATGTAAGCATCAAGCATTGACACTGTTTTACAGATGAGGTGTTATAACATTACAAGAAAAGATTTTATAAAACACATTAAAGCATTAAATACAAGGATTAAGATACAATCCATACACTGACAGCAAGACATCAATTACAAACACAGTAAGTTGAACAGAAGAAAATCTCCAGTGTTCCAAAGAACAAAATTTGAACAGATGTAGCTTAAGAAACTTATTCTTGAAAACAAGAGTT
Source organism: Machaerirhynchus nigripectus (assembly GCA_013397975.1). Taxonomy (NCBI): domain Eukaryota; kingdom Metazoa; phylum Chordata; class Aves; order Passeriformes; family Dicruridae; genus Machaerirhynchus; species Machaerirhynchus nigripectus. The sequence goes on from VZRQ01005746.1 coordinate 202,547, forward strand.
TCTAACTGGCTCTTTCAAACTTTAAAATACACAAAAACAGTTGTATCACCATCACCTGTATTGGCACTATTGTAATCCACCACTATGTTGACCATGTTTCCAGCACATACTTCTGAACCCACATATGGAGGTAGTGTTAGTGCAACTGTATGGAAGTGTAGCATGTGATTTTCAGCACACGGATTGAAGAAAATAAAGTGTATAAAGCTGACATCTGTGGAGTTCACCTTCAATGGGAAACACTGCCTGGTTACCACGGGCTAGCTTTGTTGGTGTTTTTTCCTTTAAGTAAGAACAAGACCTCCCCCTAACATCCCCAGGCCATTCTTTGCATTTCACTATTTCAGGAGCAGTGGGTAAGTAGGGAATAAATATATGAGACAAGTGTGCCCGTTTGTACAAATGAACCCTCAAGCAAGGTTTTCATGCAGCATCAATACCCAGTGTCCAAACAAATGTACATGATGTTTCAAATCCTGTCTCCCTCTGTGACCACTATGCATAGACTTATCTCCAAACGAGTAATGGGAACACCAACCAGAGGAGCAACTTAGCAGAAGGGAGTCAAACTGCAAATCTCTCAAGCCACTTGTTCTTTTAAAAAAATCTTATGTTTACTTCACAAATTTTACAACTGTGAGGTGTAACCTAGACATTCTGAAAGGGTGCTGGAAATGTAAGGTTCCTGTGAGCTACAAGATACTATGGGGACTCAAACAATCCCGAACATTCAGTTAACAGCTCTTTCCTCTAAAAGATGCTTCCTGTGATAGAAACACAAAGGCCCCAGTATACCAACCAGCACATGTTTACTCCCTGCTGTTATTTCACATGTGCTCAGTGTATGTCACAGCTAGAAAGGGAAGGATTGATCCTATCAGCCTCTCAAGGAGTGCAGGCACCTACCAGTAAAAAAGAGGAGACAAAAAAAAAAAAAAAACAACCAAGGAAAAAAATAAGAGCCACCCTCCACCCCAAATTCCCCTTGGATAAACAAGCAAGGGAATTACAGCTCTTAGAAGAGACAGTTTACTGCTCAGTGACTAGAGATTTAGGTTACTTTCACGTTCTGTCATTCTGTAACACTTCATGGAAGTTGAAGACCTTTATATTCTTCAGGTATAACCTGTGCATTTGAAGGCTCAGTAAGAAGGATTTGAAAATACCTTTACTGCTGAAGATCCTTTTTTTGCTGGACCAGCTGGTCCACTCTCCTGCTTAACACCAACAGTCAACCTTTCACTTGATTTTAATAATAATATTTAATTCTACAAAAAAAAAAGCCATTTTATTACATTCCTTTTAAAATAAAAAAACCAAACTGTACAAAGAAGCATGATCAAACCTCCATAAAGCAGGTTAATACTGTTCTGTTTATTGCCTCTTGAAGACTCTCTGCATAGTGTCCGTGAGTTGTGTTTAAGGTCCAAGTGAAGGTAAAACAGCAGAGCAGCAGAGAGGTGAGGAAGGGCCACAGAGGTGGGTAGTGCAGAACCTCAGAGGGTACATGGGACATGCTCCATTAAAGTATCCAGAAAACAGCAGCATTGCACACACACAACCCCCCTCCAAACAAACCTGTTTTCACAAGATGATTTTTCAATTGTAAACGTTTTACTTTTTGTTTTTAAAAAAGAGGCTTATCTTTATATATATATTTATATATATATATATAGTTCCAGGGCTTTATGAGCCCTGAGAATAAGAGGGGAATGAAAAGGGAGAAGGAGGAGGAAAAGGAGGAGGAAGACAGGGACTGAAAAATGGACTCAGTATCTGTTTTGGTTATCTGTTTGCCAAACCAGCTCAAGGCTAATGAGAAAATGCACAGCCAGAAGGATTAAGGAAAACCAGGAAGTCTGGAAAAAATTAGGAGCTAACAAGCCAACACCCTCAAAAAAATAAAGCGAAACAATTGCGCACACACAAACACACATGAGTGTGTGCACTCACACCAAAAACATGTAAGGGCCCAAGATCAATTGTTTGTGGACCTAGGTTGGTTTCTTTCCTTCTTTTTTTTAACTCTGGCTGAGCTCTCTCTTTTTTTTCTCTTCTTTTTTTCTTTTTTTTTTTTTTTTTGGTTTTTTTTTTGGTTTTTTTTTGTTTTTTTTGTTTTTTATCAAGCCCACGTGTTTCCCAAAGCTAAGAACTGAGTATTTCTCCCCAGTTACACTCTTTGGATTTATGCCAACATCAGTTTTTCTGTTCAGTGGGGAAAAAGTAAGCCTGGTAAGTATTGTATGAACTGCAGCTTTATTCTAAAGTTCCTCTGGATGACTGATCACTTTTAACCAGCTCTGCCCTCCTCCGCACCTTACCACATTCCTCCCTCCAAAAAAAAAAGCAAAAAATAAAAATAAACAACCCCCCCACCAATGTACAGGCTATAACTCAGTGTTTTCTTAACAAACAGTCTGCGGTGTTTTCACTTTGGCCACTGTTAAAGATGCAGGCATAGAGAAGGGAGTGTTGGACTAGCATGTATTAAAGAAAAAGGAACATTAACATTGCAGATCTCTCTCAGAAAGACTAAAACACTAACAAATACAAGTCGATGCACGTTTGCTTTAAACTAGTGTAATTCTTTTTCACATTAGATTAAACATCATTTTGTATACCAAACATTACAGTGCTGTTTATCTCCTCCAACCATGCAAAAAATAGTTACAAACGTGCCACTTTTGCCCACAAATAGAGTATGACCAATTCCCCTACATACCCTCCAAAATCAGGATTTGAAATGAGAAAAACAGAAGAAATAATATCCTCCTTTAAAAATTTTATGAAGAAATTTAGACACAAAGCTGCCACTTAATACCAAGATGGTATAATTTACAGATTTTTACAGAAAGTTCACATTAAGTCAACTGACACTTCTTTCAGCCTCATCATTTAAAAGGCCATATCCTGCAAGGTCAGAAAGTGATGACTTTAAAAGGATCCTGAACTTACAGCTCCTGTCTACAAGAGCAGGAACAGTAGGTGTCCAGGAATTTTGAAATACTTGGTATTTAACACCTTCAACTCACATAAAGAATTTGAGGCACTCAGCAATTTACAGGATCAAGCCTTACAGAGGTAGAAGAGACTTAACTGGTGCAGTAATTCACAGAAGTTTCTAGAGAGCTGCCAGACAACTTTCTGAAAATCTTCAAGTGTGAATCACGCTTCAATGCTTGCCTGTGAAGACACATGAACTGCAATATATCTGGGGACCAAAGCGGCATCCAAATAAAATTGCCGCTTGGTTGTGAACTGAGCATCTCCACTGTAAAACTGATGAAGAATGAAGACAATTTAACGTTCCGCAAAAGATTAGGGACAGCAATCACAGCACGTGTGCCTTTTACTTTTGCTCTCTTGACTGACACACCCACCCCCCTTTCCTCATTCCTCTGAGCGTCTCTGATAAACAGCATTGCAAGTTGGTTTAAAAAAAAAATTTACAAGAGAGAGTTCTGTTGGTCACCTATTTACATGTGGCATCACTCCACAAGGAGCTTGATCTCATTGGCTAATAGCTGGTTCATGTTGAAGAGAGCCCCCGGGAGCTTGGTGAGCAACTCTCTCTCCGTGGTCTCAGGGTCGCTGTCGACAGAGCTGGAGCTAGCACTCATGTTGTCGACAGCGGCCCCAGCTGGAGGGCCCAGCTCTGGCTCGCTAGTCTCGCTGGCCGTGGACACCACGGAGAGCAAGGACATGCGCCGCGTCAAGCGGCCGGGGGCCAGCAGGGAAGCGGCATAGTCCGCTATGATACCAGCTACGTCTAAATTACAAGCCTTGTCAAAGGCAATGAAACCTACATTTGCATTGGCCTCGCAGACGTAGAATGAGCCGTCGTCCTTCATCAGCAGGTCAATGCCGCACACGTCCATCCCCAGGATGTTTGACACTTGGACTGCCAACTGCTTGCCTTGTTCGCTCAGCGAGCACATCATTCCTACACCACCTGGAAAAAGTGAAAAAAACTTGCTGTCTGCGCTCAGGTCACAGGTGACTGACATCCTTCTCAACTGGTCGGCACTTTTCGGTTGGGAAGCTTCAAAGTGAGCCTGCAAGCACGCTGCCGATGACTTAGAAAGCAACCTCCTTTCCACAGTGACTACTAATGAACTTGATGCCACACCAGGATTTCCAAAGATTCTGACCTGCTTTTGGCAGGTCAAGATTATGACTTGTTTAAAAAACAGTTAAGTGATGACTTTTTAATTGAGAAAAAATACACATTTTTATGATCCCAGGATATTAAAAAATGAACTAACCAGCCACCCTTGCTCCTTCTAAGGTAGAGGCTTCCTTACACGTTTGTAAGTGATCACAAGAAATATTTCAGCAAAATTAAACCTAGAGCTCTTGATAAGAATACAGCTTTAACTGCAGATATAATTGAGGGGGATAGGGATTAAAGCATTATCATCTGCTCACATCCCTCTCAACTTGCTATCACAGGTTACTGTCTCTAAAGCAAGAATTAGGGTAACATTTGCGTCTGAACCTCAGCTGGTCAGGTTCACAGTCCATCATCTAAGTATTAACTGGCTCACACTTCATCTATAACAATACTTAAGTTTAAAAATAACCCAAACAATAACAAACAAAAAAACCCCATTTAGCAGAAAAATCTTTCAGCCTGTATTTCCTCTGCATCGAGTAGTAATTAAAACCTCTTAGGCATTTTGACTAACCAAAACTGCACTACACATGAACACATTTTATCTCATCCCTGCTCAGGTTCAGTACAGCTTCAGCCAGGTACCCTCAAGCATCCTTCCTCCTTTTACCCTCAGAAGCCCCCATGGCCAACACCGAAAGCTATGCAGAATCTCAGTTCTGAGTATGCTACAACCAATGCAGTAACCTCCTCTTTCTCCCAGAGATGGTCTTTGGGGGAAGAGGTAGCAGGGAGGAACCTGACAGACTTAAGGCAGCACAGAGGATGTACAGTGCAATCCAACTGTTTATTGCCTTCAACAGTTTCCTCTCTTAACATTTTCTTCTACCCTCTTGCCAACTGACTGCCTCCTCCACCTCCCTTAAGTGTTGCTTTCTGTCTTCCTTCATTTTCTGTTCCTCTTAACAGGATGAAACAAATGGTAACATGGCATTAGCATTGAACTGCCATTACCGTATCACTTCCTCTATTTGTGTTCTAAAACTTTCCCTTGCTTGCTGTCCATCCTAACCATCTAACACTGTGAGCAGAGATTGTCTCTCCTTCTGTGTTTGCTCAACATACTTCTTACTTAATCCTTATTCTCGTGTTTCCCCTTTAAACCCTCAAGCGGCAAGCACAATTAACACAAAATAACAACTGCAACTTATTTCAGTTGGCTTTGTGATTTTTCAATTGGATTGAAAAATTCTGATCAAAACTATGAGCAATGCTTTTCCTACCAAGTGAGCAGTTACTCTGCATCCTCCCATCTGTCGAGCAGCGGAGCATGGTGCCCACCACACGGCCTCCCACTACGATGACGCGCACATCCTTGCCGTGGGACTCCTTAACGTATTTTTGAAATAAGTAAGGGGCATCATGACGGATCAAATGGCTTAGGTCTGCCAAATGGTGCTTGTCTCGTGCCAGGAACACAGCTTTACCTGTATAGAGGAAAGAACATTGGCATATTGAAAGCAGCTACCCATCTGAGCTGCATCAATGATTCAGTACATGAAAGTAAAACCTCTGACCAGCACGATGCCCGTTCTCACAGGCCCCATCCATAGCTTACACCCATTTACAAATTCTTCCACGGACAACAGTGTTCCACTGATTCAGTGCTTTTAGGTGTTCAAGTACTGACAGAGCTGAGGGGACGTGAGTTGAAAAAAAAAAAGAAAAAGAAAGAAGCAAGGAAAAAGAGAGAAGCTTTAGATAGAGGAGGTGGTCTTGCAGTTTCAACTTCTTTTGGTACAAGCCGTTAGTGAGAGAAAAAAAGGAAGAAATACTTAAAGCGCAGCAGACATTTAATTAAAAGCAATTCTGTTCATTCAAGAGGACAGGACCCACAGCGTACAGCTTTGACACACAGGAACAAACAACATGAAACTAACACTGGGCAACTAAGAACTCTGATGTCTCTAGTGCATCACTGCAGAACCACCCACTTCTCTGTTAGGAAGTTTCTGAGAGCTGCTCTTCCCAATACTTAAAAGGGCTTACAGCTCCAGAATGTTTGCAATGGAACAACTACATTCAGAGGAAAACGTTCCACTCCACAGTAACCAAGATAATTTAGCAGAAGATTCCACAAGACAAAAAATGAATGGAATATCCTACAACTGAAAAAAAATCTCTTTACAAATCACTACCTTTTCTGCAAGCAAACGTCTGTAGGACTTGGATTTTTTAACCTAAAGTAAGTCATTTTATTCCCTTTCATTTCTAGAGCACACCAAAGGCTTCTTTGCTCTTTTCCAATTGTATTAATACTGGTTAAAGTCATTCCTGAAACAGACTCTACCACTTTCTATCTAATTTCTAGTCTCACAAGACTGCACTCCTTTCCATCTTTATCTACATTTCCCATTTTTTTTCCCCTTTCTTAAGGGCTCTATGTCATGTTGGATTTATGTTTTGCAATAAGGCTGCACACTTTCTCTTGTGGCAGAACTGCCATTCAATTATGTTATGGTGTTAACAGAGTACAAAAATAAATTGATAAACTTCCCTCCTTAAGTAAGGGAACAGAAATGCAGCAGTAGCAGAACTAGGATAAAAAGTGTGTAAAGAATTCCAACAAGTGCTCCTAAGCCCAACTGAAGCACCCTCTGTTTAGACAGGATTTAAGGTCTTCATAACACAGAACACTGCTTGAGGAACGTGGAATTTCTCATTACAGAGAACTGAGAATGTAAGCTTAAAATTCATGACAAGAAAAAAACCTCCATGTCCTTTCTCCCACTCCAAACTTTATCTCTCCTACAGGCAATTAATCCTACTGTATTCTGGAAATGGAATAGGAAGAATGATGCCTTGGAAGGGAATTACTTAGTTCTTGGGAATTATGCAGCATCATGACATCTTGGCAAAATCAGGATTGGCCCATTTGCTGCAGCAGCAAACTGCACAGAAAATGGGCTTAGAAGAGTCTGACTTCTATTAATCAGCCAGTACCTATGACCATGCTTGTCTATTTATTTTAAATACAATTTGTAAATGGCTACTCTTCAATTAATTTGAAAAAGTTTCCCCAACTCTCTTAATGTGAAAAGATATGTACTTTGCATAAATTTGCATTAAAATGCCTGGAATTTAAAATGCTCTACAGCAAACATTGTAAACAGATTTACAGGAATTCTGGCTAAAAAAGGGAGAGGAAAGTCAATAGCTGTAACTCTAAAATTATTCAGTAGATCTTCACAAGAGGCAGTGTCAAGCCAAATCCACTGTCTCAGATATTCCACAGCTGTCAAATTCCTTGCTGCAACATCAAACTCCACCTTGGCTTTAGAGCTCCACCCACACTTTAAAACCACACCAACAGGTATTGCTGCCAACAGAAGCAGGTCTGATCTTCCTCAGCCCCAGCATTTTGCTCTCTTCCATTACATCAACACAAGCATTTGTGCAAGTAAGTGCTAAGTCATGTAAGGAATTAATCTGAGTAAAAATAACCCATCTAGATCCATTCAACCTTAGTTCCTGAATCCATTTACTACATGGCTACAGAAGCACTCATGCCAGCAGAAGAGAAGCACAAGAGCAGCAAAGTGGGAGCAAACCGACAGACAGAAAGAAGAAGTGGTGTCTTCTAGTTAAGATTTTGTTTAAAGTAACTCCTGGTTTTGCGCTTTAACTTCAGTTTTAGTCTCTTTATACCTCTAATATTTATTGAATCTGTTTTAAAGTATAATAAAAACAGAGCAACTTCCTGTGCAAATAACCTCTGAAACTGATTTAAACAGGGATTCCTTTAGTAACCACTATCTAACACTAACTGAAGTTGATGTTTGTTTCATATCCAACACTTAAAACAAAAGACTAAGAACAATTTAATCTGAAATCTGACACCAACACTGTCAGAGTTATTTTTCTGAAAAACAGAGATCCAGTTTGACAAACAATACATAAGATTTTATTTAAATCAGAATCCTAATTACAGACAAAGTCGAATAGGAAAAAAAGTCACTGAATGAACTGAGATTTCATATTTTATGCCTATTTAGAAACATCCCTAAAATCCATGTAGGCTTCTTTTGACTTCACGAAGGCCAGACCTCCCATTATTCAAGTTCAGAACTTTCCTCATAGAAGTCACCAATGCACCATAATTTTGAACCCTTTCCCCCTGCCTTTGCAAGACTGGGTTCTACTAAATCTGTTTCCCAGTGCTGTGGTCTATTCAACGTTCAGAATTCAAAGGGTGGTAGAATTTAGATGTATTGGAAATAAACCCAACACCTAACAGACCTTCTTAACTGTCATTCCTTGATGAGACAGAATCTTGGAGCGCTGCTCAGAATACTCCTTGCCCTCACCCCTGACCTCACACCCACCTCGATGACCCCGCGTGTTCTTCACCACCATAGGGAACTCCAGCACTTCCGCCTCATCAATCATTTTGGAAAAATTCTCATGACCACCTGGCAAAAAGAAAACCAACAACATTATGTGCCACCAGTCTGGTGTGGCCAAATTTGGGATGTAATTGCCATACATTCCTCCCACCCTTACAGCTTAGATAATGCAGAAAAAACTGTCAGTTAAGAGGACCTTGGTCATGGAGCATGATTAGACTTTGAAGGTGTTTGTGAGTGTGGGATACTAACTACTACTTCCTTTGGAATTGAAGACACAAGTTGACAAAGGCTCTTGATCACAACCCCAAAAGGCTCAATCTAATCTTCAAAATCTGAATGCCCCAATTCTACCATCTTGTTCCAGTTTATCCCTTTTACTGTATCGACTCCCATCTTTTCAAATGTCCAACAGGAAAATAGCAGACACACAACACTAGTAACAATTCCATCCAAACTACTAACCAGGAAAGCAACACAGAATACAATGACAAGGCATAATCCAGAAAGCAGCAACAACCCAGACCTTGTCAGTCCACCTCCCCCCTTTTGAAGGCTTAAGTCTCCTGTATCTCATTCTCCCTATACCCTGAAGTAGTACTTCAACCTTTTAATCTCATTGCATCTGTAAGGACCTTAGAAAGTAGCTTTTAATGGCCATCCACACAATTACGGTTGATACTTCAAGGTTACTTGAGTTCAATTCAAAGAAGGCTGACCACAGCACAAGAAATACAGAAGAGAAAAGTCAGCAGACAAAGGGACAAGTCCCCTGTAACACATTGTGCAGTAAAGTGCAGAAGTCAAGTCAAGAAACTGGTCACAAAGCCAGCAGCAGCCATCACGACCCTGCCATGGAGTTTAATAATGCATGTCATGGACTAACATGTCATTCAGCACATATGGCTTTACTTTGCAAAGTCAGCTGTCATGGATAACTCGATACTTGTGGCTTAAAAAAAAAGAAAAAAGAAAAAAGAAAAAAAGAAAAGAAAGTCATGCTTCTGTCGAATTCCAGAGGCACTAACAGAAGTGGGAAGGAGTTACAATCAAACAGGTATGTTCTGCAATTATTCAGCATCATTCATGGTTTCCCCTTCTCCCCAAAAATTAAAAACTCATTCTTCTCTGAACGAGTTAGAGCAACCAGACTTAAAAAGAACGGATATGTTTCTTCTCAAATGTGTTTTCACGGTAATTGATGGAAATGGTAATTGATAGTAATTGATAGAAAGCCATGTTTTTGTTTTTGTCGATTTTTTTCCTCATTTTGTCAAGTTCCCATTACAAAAGCCTATTGATGCAATCACACAAAGGGGAGAAAAGCACTGGTATTTTCCCAGAAGGAAAGGAAGGTTGAGAAGTATCTTCAGTTCTTTAATAGATTGTAATTAAAAGCAGAAATAGCATCAGGGTAGCTCAGACAAATAGTTCCTCTAATCTAGCACTCTGTCAGGAGCCAGAGATACCAGAGATTCCAGAGGCAGGCACAACAAACAATATTTAACTGTTTTGGTGGGAAACAAAGCCTGAACTATTGTTAAAAGGTGAACACAAGGGCTTGTACTCTTTGCTACTCTTGTCTTTTCAAAGAAACTAATGTATCTGCAGCCACTTTTATTCATATAGGAGTTTTGTCTACTTTCAGGTTGTATCAAAGTCTAGTTCTCTGTAGTACCTATGACATTTAGTACCCCAAGCTCTTGTCTGTTGTTTCAGCAACTGGAAAAGAACAGAAAGTATTATAGCACTAACAGCCAAAGTCAGTTGCTTGGAAGGCTGGGGTACAGTTCAAGCACTCTTTTCAAAGCATCAGAAGCTCATCAACAAAGACAAACCAGAATCTGGGTGTTGGGACTTTAACTTCCTTTTCTGGTTACTCAACACGTAGCTGTGGAACTGGCCTCATGCTACTTAAATTTCTATGGGTTTCCAAAACTTGACTCGTATCTTTTGCACTGCAAAAGCGCAAATTGTCTAGGCAACCATGCTATCCTTTTTATCCAATAGCCTTACCATACGAAAAAGTGTCTGGAAGAGGCACACCATGGCCAGCAAGTTCTTGAAACGTCCAGAACTTGTTGACACAGTTGAGGATGGCTTGAGGACGATTCATCAATCGACAGCCCATCTTCTCTAGGTGGCGAAGGACTGTGATGTCGCTGTCACTCTGGACCCAAGGTGTTGGCACACGCACAACCACCACTTGTGGGTAAGCAGTAATGAGCTCCCCTTTCACCCGGAGACCTAAGAAGGAAGAGAAAAACATCCCAGTCTTAAGTCATAAGGTCTCCAGGAGAAGGTAAACAGGCAAAGAAATACTGCACGATCTGTGATCACAGAGATACCAGACTTCAACAGTGAGTGTCAAAGCAGTACAACTCTCCCTAGCATGCATCTTGTCAGCTGTACTGTCTCATACATGTCACTCTTAACTCACTTAAAACTAGGGCTAAGCAAAAACCAGACTTAATTAGGGCACACAGTCTTGGGCTCCTTCCCAGGGTGAAGGACATTTTTTCATAGATTGACACACCATCCTTTCTATGGGTATAAGCTGCACACTACACTCACATCAGCTGTATCAATAGCTCAGGAGGTTCCTGCCTCCCACCGCTGGTTCTTGCCTACAGGATGCAGTTCATACCTTTCCCAGTCCCAGCAGTATTGATCCCTCTGTTTGTGGTATCACGTTACACAACATATTGCCAAAGTAACAGAGATTAGATACGATCCTTAAAAAAACACAAAAAACCAGCAGTATTTTTAACAGGTAATTTCAACAATCTGATTTATATCAAGTAACTATTCAGAAATAACTTTACCAGTTAACAGGGAAGCACCCTGTGACAAAGGCAGGAACTAGAAGGAAAGCCAGCTTTGACACAAAGATCAATACATTACTTAATCATGACCTATAGTTTTACAGGCTAATTCTCTGAAAAAGAAACACTGAAAGACAAGCTGCAGGAATAGGAATACGACAGGATTGGACGGGAAGGTATCAAGCTCAATGGAGACAGTCTGGCATCTGAGGACAGGAAATGACAAGATTTGATATTCACTTTATTTGCCTTATGTTCAAAGCAAAATTTTATGACTTCAGCATAAAATACTCAGCTCACACTGCTGTCAGCACCTTAAGGGTTACAAAAAAAAAAGGTGAGCTGAGAAATCACAGTGCATCTGCATTTTGTGCCTACCAAAGGCCAGCTGTAACTATAGAGATCTGATCAAATTTTATTACCTGATTATTCTACTCCAAAGACTTTACAAATACAGACCTGTAAACTCTACCTGAAGGTACAGACTGCCAGGCAATATATTTCATTTCAAGGTGCATTAGAATTAATTGAGGGGGGAGTTGGAGAGGAGGGGGATGAGAAGAAGGGGGGGTTTCCCCTCTCTTTACTTCCTTTTTTCCTTTTTTTCTCCCAACCAGGATGTATTTTAGAGCTTGTATTAAATATAATTAAGCAACCACCTAACTCCCAAAATGGAAGTTGAAATGTGCTGCCCAGTCCTCAGGAGAACACAGAACCACACTCTGGAAAGGCCAAAACAGAGCCACATCCAATACAAATCCCATTTTCCAATCCCCACAGCCATAATTGCACAGAGATGAGCAAACATAAGCAGACGGGTGCTCTGGCTGCTCACCTCATTAGCACCAAGCACTGCCGCATTGCAGCTGACATGACTCGCGTGTTTAAGCAAGCAGGCTTCAGACACACACACACACCCCCCATTTTAGAGAGGCATCTCAAGCAAGATTAAAAACAAGACACTGCTACAAACCTAAGCAGACTGTGAACAGCACAAAATGGACTACCATCTCCTTTAGCCAGAAAAGGAGTACAGATTCAGCAAGCAAAAGATTTTTTACTTATTAGTCAGATTCCACCTTACACATGTATTTTCCCATTTAGGTGCATGCCTAATTACACCCACTTTTTGCCAATGTAATTGCATGCATGTCCTGATCCACGTGCAAGCTGTGCAACAATCATTTTAGAAAGGACTGCATTTTCTACACAGCCCCAAAATTGCCACCGTTATCTGTGTTGTGAACCAAAACGACACAGTTTTCCAATTCATAATCTCTCAGTCTATTTTGTTGTTTTGCTTTAAAGTCACGCCACATGCTGAAGTTTTGCACCATGGAGTCTGAAAAAGAAAAACAGCAGTTTGAGGAGATGTGTTTGCCTCACCTGGAATTCTCCTGAATACCTGTGTTAGACTTGACTATCAGACTGGTGTAAATTTAGCCAGGCCACCATCCCCCAGGAAGTGACTTTGGAAGTACAATGATGTTATCAACAAAACAGTCTGAGCTTTTGTTCCAGATTCAGTCATATTCACTGGTCTGGATAGTGTTCTCCCCAGAACAAAAAAAATTCTCACCCCTTACAGAAGGCAGTTGACAAACAAAAAGAAGAGCTACTCAATGAAATGTATAATTTGAATCATTACTACTGACATGCGCCATAAAAATTAGCTGCAGTCTCCCAGCAACACAGTGCTGCAAACAGAAGCAGCTTTATTACAGTAAAAAGGAGAGGCAGATTCTGCCATTTTGAAACAAGCATGCATTCAGCATTCCATCTGAGACCCATCAGTTAACAATCAGGTTAATGGTCATTATTGCCAAGTGGGCTGATAAAATAATATTTATTCATTATGATGTGCTGAAAGCAGTAGCACAGAAGGTATTAATGCATACAGTTAATTTTTTCTGAAGAAGCGATTCATGAATGCAAAGAGGAATAAGGGGGAAAAAGACTACAGAGATGTTATTTAAAGAGTGGTTAAGAGGTAATTTTAATCATAGATTGTCCTAAGTTGAAAGAGACCCACAAGGCTCATCATGTCCAACTGCCAGCGCTGCACAGAACACCCCAATAATCACACCATGTACCCAAGAGCATTGTCAAAACACTTTCTGAACTCTGTCAGGCTTGGTGACGTGACCACTTTCTTAGAGAGTCAGTTCCAGTGATCAGCCACCCTCTGGGTGAAGAACCTTCTTCTCATAGCCAACCTAAACCTCCCCTGACTCAGCTTCAGGCCATTTCCTCGGGTCCTGTCACTGGTCACAAGAGAGAAGAGATCAGTGCCTGCCCCTCTGCTTCCCCTCATGAGGAAGCTACAGACCACTCGAGGACTTCCCTCAGCCTCCCCTTCTCCGGGCTGAACAAACCAAGTGACCTTTTTCACAGTGTGGCACACAAAACTGCACACAGCTGAGATAAACCCTCTTTTCTTTGCAGTAATAGAGCCTGATCCCGAAACAATAATAGCAGGTTACACTCACTGTTACAGCCTGTGGACAATGAACTGACCTCACAAACACACAGAAGGCTGACATTCAGATCATACAGAAATACCTTGACAAATAACAAGTTGGTCCATTTGTTGACTTTTTCAGTGGATGCCCACCACATTGCAGACACAGCAAAGAGACAGCTACACAGTCCTTTGAAGTATTAATACTATAAGCCAGGAAAGGGAGATTTCAAGCTTATCCAATACTAACAATTTTCTCATCATGTATCAATCATTTTACCAGTGCCTGATGAACAATTTCTTAAGTTATCATAAAATACTTGGGTATTCTTTGGTTCTGTGATGTAAAGACTCCTGGGTTGGAATATTACACAGTAAAAACAGACGTAAACCCTGCTCTTGAACAAGACCTATTCTTTCACTCAGTTCCAGCTGTATTTTTTCTTCCTCTGCAAGATAAAATTCTCCAAAATGGAACATGGTACACCAGTAACATTATACACCAATCATCACAGTATTCAGACAAAGTACAAATGGAATTTTTGCAATGTGAACTGTAATCACCTGGGAATTAACTTGACCAATTACACCATATCCCTCAAAGTCAGAGCCTCAAGTTTCTCTCAAAAACAGCTCAGAGTAGCATATGATAGAACTGAGTGGTTACACGCATGATTATTCATCAGTTGGCCCAACCAGTCCTCCTGCTTTTCACTCCCTAAGAACAGCAGGCAAGCTTAAAATGCAAAGCAGCTGGTCTCTGCTAAAAAGGGTTATTTTGACCCAAACAGGTAAAAGCCATCACATGAACCTGTGAAAACCACAGGAAAAAGGCAAAGCATTAAACTGTACTAAAGACAGAAGAAAGAGGCAGAAATGACTACTGCTGTTACCTGTAAGATCAGAAGATATGTATCCATACCCTTATAAAGTTCCTGAGACACTAACCTCCACCATGGCAGAGCCTATTTTCATAGTAACATACTCAGGATGACAGCTGCCTCTCAGAAACCTGATTTAGTACAATTTTAGGGTGGACACACGTACTTTGGGAAAACACCCCACAATGATGGCATTATGGATGGCTGAAAAGGATCAAGATTTCAAGCAACTGTGTATGGCTTCTCAACATTTTAATTCACATTCAAGCAGTATTTTAAATTACTTACATTTTTGAAACTCATTATATTCAGTTTGCAGCCTACACAAATCCCTTCCAATCCCTACAAGAATCATTCATCAGCAGATTAGTAACTACTGCAAAGCAATACCTCATGTCCAGTTTGCATGTTACAAACCACTGTACTTTTAGCTGAAACAATGCAAATGTTTTCACAGAAAGGTCATAGTTTCAGAAGATAAGGCTAAAAACTCAAAGACTGCAAGGACATCAAAAATAATTTCAGATGCTTTATATATCTTGATTTAGCAAACATTAGGCACTTTTAACAAAAGATTAAACCTTAGTAATATTAAATAAATTTATAAAAGACCAAGCTTCTCACTGTGCCTGAAGACAGCTGGTAAACTACCTTGCTACCCATGGAAGCTCATGACCTATCAAATACCATTTCTGACCAAACAGATCAAAGAAGCAGGAATGATGCACAAAAGGTGGGTTTGCCAAAGCTCCTATGCACTGCTGCCATGCATTCAGCATCATAAAACATTCTAGTCATTGCCTTCTTTCAAACTGACTTCCAAATGTATACATTTCACTGAATTTGTCTGAGAATTGTGTGACTATGAGAAGTGCCCAAATATGACAACGAAGTTAATTATTCCATGTACAACACGGGTAACTATGCAAAGAATCCTCACTGTGTGGCCTCAGCTGCCACAGGCTGCCATTTTAACTTCAGTGACTACCTCTGTCTTTAGCAAAACCCCTAATAAATACCAGCTCTCTGAAATATGTAAGTAAAACAAAGCAGGAAAAAAGTGTTTCAGTATTCAGACAGATCCAGTATGTGGAGTACTTTTTCTAAAAGGCATTCCAGCATATAAGTGGAATAACAGTTGGTCATCGTGCATGCAGCATTACAAAAAATAAAATCTGAATCAAATTTCACAAGCACAAAACATACACCAATTCCCACCACATTCCCAACAGGAGCTAGCAGGGTCTGGGAACTTCCAGATATGTTACCCAGATTTTTCCTCAGAGATCTGTATGCCACCCTGAAAGTCTCCAGCTCTCAGAACTTTGTTACACAAATTTATTCATCCACCCATCCATGGAGTTGCTAACGTTTCCCAAATGAACAGTCACTCAGCAAGCAGGCTATAATGAATTCAACTCAGTCAGCTGGGAAAAGCAGGCAAGCCTTCTATCACACAAACCTTCCCTCGTATTTGACGATATTACATCCTGCTACTTGCTCTTCACAATTCATCAGTTGTTCTCGCAGACATCACTGAATTTTGATACAAACCTGGACTCACTCCTGGTCTCAAATCAGTGCATTCCTATTTCTGGTTCATTTGTCCTTCCAGTATCTGTCACCCACAAGACACTGCATAATATTTGCATTAAATCATTATAAAGTGTTTAATAATTACTTACAGTTTACTTGCAGGGAATTAAATGTGTTTCACCCTAATTGCCATGTAAAAGCAAGCTTACAGCTCAAAAGGGAGATATCCCAAACTTTAATAGCAAATTACTGCAATAACAAGTTATACATTCCCTCGCTAAACTCAACCACACCTAAATCTCTACAATTTTTAAAACTCAGCATGCTTCAAACATTCATTCTGCAAAGGCTGTGGCAGAATTTAGGAATAATTAACAGAAGAAGAATTAACATTAATGAAATACTGCTCTATACCTCAAAAGCTTGCTGCTATATTGATTTAACTTCATCTATCTTATGACCCAACTCTAAATAACATAAAATTCCTTGAAACTGGGTGATAAACATTTTTTTTCCAACTTCCTTTTTCAAACCTTGTTTGAAAAACATAACCTCATTGATACTTAAGTATTTTGGAGCAACTGGCAATTCCTTAGGGTTTTGCCAAAGACAGAGGCAGTCACTGAAGTTAAATTCCTCTTCTGAGAAGTGGCTGCTTGTGGCAGCTGTATGCTAGATAAAGCATCACACTTAAAATGCAATTTTATTTGAACCAGAACTTAACCTCTGAAAAGCAGTTAAGCACTGAAATTTTAGAGAACCACCAATTTATAAACACGAAACTTCACCTTTGAAGTTCCCCAGGAATTTTCTCTGTATCACTTATCACCTGACAGCCACAGTTCATTAGTCTGAATATTAAGTTGTCAAAATTCTCCAAAATTTCACTCCCATGTAAAAGCCTCTTTCATATCTAGTATTACCAAGCTATATTTTACTCTAGTGTCCACAGAAATATATTTCTACAATAGTTCTGTGCTGGGTGTTTTAAACTCATGTTCTCTCCCTTCCTATCCTACTCACTAGATTTTTCAAACCCAATTAAGAAGTGCTAATATTCAACTCTGTGTTTACTATGACCTCACTCTCCTCCACAAAAACTTAACCAGAAAGGCTTTCCCACCAAGATAGACTTCCATAGCTCAGCAGTTCCAAGGAAATCACACAGAGCAGACACAAAAACTGATCTCTCTAGAACAGTATTATGCCACCATACTCTGAAAAAAAAGTATTTTGGAAACCAGGAGCAGTATATTTAGCAAGGTCCTATGACAAAACGTTTATCTAAACCCACTGCTCAGCACAGACCACACTTCAAAAGCAGACATCTGTTTATAATCCAGACATGGTATTTGTTTCTACATGGTTTAGGTGAGGCCTCTTGTATCTCTTTAGGATTTTTGTACAATAGCTCCCCTAGGTGATTTCAGAACGTTCCTGGGTCAAATAAGCATACTTGACAGTGCTTTAGAAGTCAAAAGCATCCTCAACTGAGAGAACACCCACTGGTGGCAGTTATCTGTCCTGTGTCATCTATCCAGAGACCGCCAACACTGAGAGCCCTAGAAATAACAAGTTCTGGAATCTCCTTCCCAACTCAAATGCCGAAAGTCATACAACCCCATCCTAAAATGCAACTCTTCAGTGTTACAGAATAAGAATAGACTCATAAAATCATTAAGGCTGTAAAAAAACCTCAAAGATCAAGTCCAACCATTAACCTAACATTGCTAAATATGTGTAAACTAACCTTACTGTAAACTTACTCCACTCTTAACACTCAGTCAAGTCTTTCCCATGTTTTACATGTGCAGTTTCTGTTCATTTTGAATAGCAGGTGAAGGAAAAAAGTTAAGGATACACCTGAAAAAAAAAGCGTGATTGGAAAGGTCTTTCCAAAAGTAGAAAGAAATCCCAAGGAAGATTTCAAGCACCCCAGAATGGGTTCTCGAATCTACATTTTTTCCTGTAATATCAAAAAACTGCTAAATACCTTTAAATTGCCTAACATAATGCACCTCATCTCTCTCTGCTACCAAACAATACCTTCTTACATCAGGAGATGTCCTTTTTTTCACTTAAGCAAAGTGCTGAAGCGAAGTGGAGAAGGATCTAATGTGAGTTTTCAATTTGTAATGAAGACACAGATCTTTCATATCTGTCTCCCGTAACAGAAGATTTTCTCCCATAACCTAGAAGAATTTCTACACTGTCAGAAACTTTTAATAAATTATATCCAACTCCCTGTGCTCTCCAGTTTTTCCTAAGTATGTTTAGCTGAGCCTGAGTTCTGGGGAATGGAAAGATCCCCTCAGTTTATTGTTTTGACCTGTCACTGCAGTCTAAGGCCTTCCTAGTAAAAGCTGCTTTAAATTTATGAATTGGAAGCACTTATTTTGGAAACAAATGCATCCTTCTTAAAGGAAGGAATTTAGCTGTAGTATTTTGGGAAAAAAATTCCATTAAAACTGACTCTAAAGCTTGCAGAGGTAATATCAATTCCTGTCAACTGGAAGGGTCTGTTTTTGTGGGAGTTTTTTAATGTGTCAGAGAAAAACTTGTATTTGACTTGGACATACAGTATACAACAGTTTCAAGTATCATCATGAGTACAGTATTTTCCTACACAAACACCTCCACCCCCCTAAAAAAGTTGCCCTACACCGAAAGTTATAACCCAAAATGTCTTAGTTTTGACAGACATTAACATAAAACCATACACAAATCAAAGCTAAAGAAGGAAGAATTCCATTTTTCCCACACTTCTGTAAGCACACTCACTGAGTTTGTCTCCTCTTTCTGCATTTAGAGAGTTAAAACTACACTGCAGTAGCTGTAGACATGCTTCATGCCCATACTGTAACAAAAATACAGATATAACACCACAGTATTATTTCTCACCTGATCTGGAGGGACAAGTTTCCACCTAGTCACAAAAACACGTTAACTAATTAAGATACTTACTTAGTATGCTCCCTAATTAATACACTCCATACAATCTATAACTTTCTTCTTGAAAGAAAATGTTCCTCATTATTACACAGGTACACAGACCTTCCAACCAGTCCAGTCAAATAAAAATATCATGTAGTGGTAGTACTCTACTCACAGACAGCAGGCTAAAACAAGTAGAATCCCCCACTGTCAGCTTGTTTTGACCTTTGAAGGCAACACATTTAAGAGATCAGCCAATTTACCACTAATCTCTAGACTGTAAGGGTAATTCTGAGTTGACCAATTCCTACAAGCTTTCTTTATAAAGTATCTTTATAAACATTTACTCTACACTACAAGTTCTAAAGCTCTCTTGTTTTTTATGAAATAATCACCCACCCAGTTTACAAAGAAACAAAAATACTAAGTGGCTACAGCTCTCATCACAAACAAGTCAGTGGCTGAGAAGAGAAACAAAAGCTTTTTTACTGCTTCAAGTATGACAAGTCTCCTTAGGTCATTTATCTCTTCCACAGCTTCCTCAAAGAATCACCTTTAAATATTTGCAGATTACATTTTTCTTCAAGTTCTTCCACTTTACAGCAACACAATCATGGAATTTCATTACCAAATGCCACTCTTGATCTGCTCTTAGTAACCGAATTGCAATTTACATTATTCCTAGACTCTGCCTCTAACAACTTAAAAAGATTAAAAACTATGAAAGGAAAAGGTTTAACAGCATGTTATGAACCTTGGAAGACCCAAGCAAGGAAGGGGAAGAAATGAGCACCTCTTCAAAAACTCTTGTGTTGGAGAAAGCACTCACATAAGGTTGTGGTTCTAAGACAATTTAAGTCACTGTTGCTGCCAACAGTTTTACTCTCCAGCTCCATGCAATCCTACAGCGGCATGCAGTGCCACCCACTCCCTATCACTCATACACGGACCCACTGGTGAGCTGGTAAGCTTCCTACACCAGCAGGAAACTCTTCTGTTCTTTCATGGAATTCAATTTCCTTAAGTGTTGCAAGTTGAACAAGCTCACTGTAGGATCTGATCAATCCAGGTGTCAGCTGCAACAGAGAAACCTGGATCACACCAATGACAGCAAGGATCTGAACAGTTTAAATTGTCAGGATAGTGCTGTTTTGAGAGTGTAGAATTCTCTATAGTGAGGTGGGTATTTTTCTTTCTGCATTTACAACTCAATGGTCACTATGCTAGCCCAGCCTCCAACTTCTTATAAACAAACCAACCAGACTGATTTCTGTTTCTCCAGCTCCTGTCCTCCTGACCTATGCAGACAATACATTCTCCAACGGCTTCCACTCTCTCAGGTCAAGAAAAATTTGCAGCAGAACTGCTACAAAGGCCCAGGTGCCAGAGTTTTTCAAGCAGGACTAACAATTACAAGCAGTAAGACATGCAGTTCACATGTGCAGTATCCTTTTTGCCTGCAACCACTGAACTTACTCAACTCAAAGCATCCACAAAGGATGCACTTTCAGAATCCTGCCTCACCTTTAGCCGCAAGCATGTAAGGAGGAGCGCACAAAGAACCATTTCAGTCTTAGGCCAGAATGATACTGGGAAGATTGACAGAAAAACAAAAGGAAGCAGGACATGAACATGCACATCTCAAAAATTTCCAGTCAATACTAAGATATTTCTACCTTTTTACCTGCCCTTACACCATGACTTCAACCCGTAATCTCTCCTCAACTTGCAGCTGGATAGTTTGCATGCCTGAGGTATTGTGGTGAATGGATAAAGGCTCCTTTAGAAGGACAGGTTGTGAATATGAGAAGGGTTTGTGCTCCACACAAAGGAGCAGATCACATGCATATAGCTCTGCTTTGGAGTGCACAGAGCTAGACAAGAGCCCAGCAACTGATACAGCATGCTAAAACATTGAGACCATATATTTGGACCACCCACTCCATGAGGGTGGTCTAACTTTGTGATAGACTGCCCTGAGAGACTGTGGAAGCTTCATCCTTGGAAATATTCAAAACCTGACTTGATACACCCCAAGCAACTTGATCTAACTTCAAAGCTGGACCCAGCTTTCAAGTTGGCCGCTGTGACTAGAAGGTTGGTCCAGATGGCTTCTAAAGGTCGCTTTGAAACTCAATTTTCCCTATGATTCTCTGGGGCCTTCTCCTGCAGTATGCCTGGCCTCTTAAGTTACTTATTGTTATGCCTGGCTGTAACAGTAGGTTGCTTGCTCCACAGGGCATTGTGCACCCACAGTGGGCATCCACAGGGCATTGGGCACCCACAGATCTGTGGGTTCATTAGGCAACATCCTTTCTTTCTTTCGCATTATCAAGATCATCTGACAAGTCCTTACAGTCATTAAAAATTAAAAATCAAGTTCTTCATGACGGAATTGGAAAGTGCTTTTATAGGTTTGACAGTTGCATGAGGGAGACAGGATCCAAGGCCTGATTCCCTGACCACAAGGAAATTTGGGAAGAGATCAAAGAAGAAATTTAATATATGGTAAAGGCAAACCCTGTCTGGAAAGCACAGTAACAAAGGAGGAAAAGAAGTTGTGAAGCTTTATTGTTAAGCTCTAAAGAAACAAATGAAAAGAGAAATTGCACACCATCATTGCGTTTTTCTGGTGGAAGTAGTCATCCAGCAAGATAGGCCTTCACAGAAAGATGCAGAAAATCGTCAGGGACACAAAGGGTAGTCCCCTTTAGGTCCTGACTTGAGTTTGAGTCTAGTTTTGTGAAACAAAAGCTACTTCAAACCTTTAAAGGATTTTTAAGGTACGCTTAGCAAAAGTCTGTCTCACTGGGAATAAGCAGAGATGGACTGCACTCCAGACAAAGGAGAGTTAAACCTTTGATCTGAGTCTACAGGATATTCCTGAATGTTGTCTGAGTCAGGGGAACAAGGACACATAGTAACACTAGCAGGAAAACATGGTATGGCCTCTTCTGTTACTAACAACAACCCTCATTGTGAAGAAAAAGGCATGACACAGGAAAGAAAGCTGCCCCAGAACATGGAGAGACAAGATTTGCATAGCTCTGCTTTCTAGAAAGGAGCGGTTGGTGCAGTGAATCCTGAAGCTCCCAAAAAATAATTTCACGATCATAACAACCAACTGCCTCTGCCATGGGAGGCTCAGCCAGGCTCACTAGTGCTCCCTTCCTACTTCCTGTTAAGAAAAATCTCAACTGAAAGCAGGGCATCCTGCCTGACCACAGAACTAAGAATGCAGTTCACCCTGGGAGTCTGTTCCTCATCCAGGAACTGAAAGCCCAACACTTCATGTTGCTACCCAAAAGTAATATATTACTTTTTTTATATGTATGAAGATATCCTTAACCATGAAAAACAGCCTGCAAGGCACCTCATAAAATATGAAATATAAACACGGAAAGCAGTGCTGTCAAAAGAACCCAAACTGAATTCCAAGAATGGAATAAGCCAATTTCCAAAGTAGCTGAGAAGTACAATAACAATGGGGACACGCCAATTTGCATATTCATTAAACAATTATGAGGGAGAACAAGGTACAAGAGCAACCCTCCCAGGAACTTAGACTGAGGTAAAATTCCTCAGTCTCACTGACAGAATACATATTATCTTGAATGTAAATTTATCCATGGACTACTATTCAAAGACAAGAGTATTAGGTTACCCAAGTAATTAGTTATCATTCCAGAACTCCTGGTTTCCTCTACATCTACATTTTTCAAAACCTGGATAGTAAACACTGTTGATGCATCCAGCACATTCCCTATGTATGTAGGCATTCAAAATTACATTCAAAAGCTACATTAAGAGGAAACTATTGCAGCCACAAAGTCAAGCACGTAAAGGTTAGAAAAAGCCACAACTAAGGATGTCTGTAGCAGTCATCTACTACCTCACACATACGCTGTCTTCAATTACACAAACATTATTTTTCCCCACAGCAGATACCTAATGTGCACAGAAGGTACAGCAACCATTTAACAAGCAGCTACTGAGGACTGTATTTTGCTTTACATTTAGTGTGTAATCCATGGATTGGTATACTGAAATCCTTGCTTGAAACACACCACTATTAATTTCTTCTTCAGTTTTATTTATTGTGCTTATATCTAAGTCCTTCTCAATCATAATTAGTTTTGTTAACACCACAGGAAATCAGTGAATATTCTACTGATCTCCCATATGGGGGAGGGAAATCCAGAGATAGGTGTTGATGAAGGAATTCTAGATGCCACATTTGGGAGACCATGATTTCTCTGTTGCTCATGCTGTTCTGATTGACTTTATTTGTGGATCTAAGTATTCAGCACTTTCACAAAGCTGATCCTAGTATTCAAAGTCTGGGCACTCAGAAAATCCAAAAACATACAATTAAAGGCAATTTCTGAGCAGTTCAATTTAAATCACCAGACAAACATTTTTCTTCCAGCAATGTTCTGCTTCAATTGTCACAAAATCTTGTAATCACAAAAAAGGCATCCTACAAACTGTCCTCTCCACCATACTGCAAGTTACATTTCCAGAGCAGAACACCCTGTACTTTAAGGAGGCTGACGAAAAAGTAGCAAGTAATTAAATAATTTAAAATGTAGTAGCTGAAAACAAACACAAAAAGGAAGACAAAATTCCAAATTTTGCCAATTTCTAAGTTTTGGTCATTTGCTGTTGCTACTCATAATAGTATTTTATCTTCATACTTGCAAGACAATCAAAAGCAAACTTAATCCCCTTGGCATCTAAGTAACACCTGACATGGTGGAATGGCAGAGTTTCACCTCCCACAGAGGCTCTGAGACCCAAGCTGACAGCTATGTGTCAGCAGCCTCTCTATGGACTCGCACTTCAGATGAATGGGCCCCTCCCTTAGTAAGTATTTATGTAACCAACTGGCAGAGGAATGTTTCCCTGCAGGAGAGAAAGGCTCCAAAAGGTCTGATCTCACTTCAGGCACTGGAAGTCAGCAACTACTGCAAGCAGCTTGCTTTGCCCCAGATTCTCACTCCCCTCTCAGGCCCCCATAGCATTCCCCTAGATGTAACACCTGTGCCTCCACTGCCCTTCTGTCCCACTTTCATTCTGTACTCCTTATTTTTCCAGTTTATTTCCAAACCACACATTTTTCCTACTGTCATGTAGTTTCTTTGCCTGTAATTTTGAATACCACTGTAACCACTCAGTTGCCTGCCTTGCCTTCAAACTAGTTTTCCATTTGAGGCTCCTTGTTCAGTTCGCAAGTTTCAACACAACCCATGCTCACACCAGTTTCAATCTCCAATTTCCTTAATAGGGGAAGCAACTCCTTATCTAGCAAGAGTTTCTCTGCAATCACTTCCTGTTACCTTTTCTTTTTCCAGCACGTTTGCCATGTACACTGCCTTCACACCAGATTTTTCTCCATTGGCACCTTACTCCCCAGTCCCAAACCAATTTCAATCATCTTGTTACCACTACACAAGCACATCCCACAAACACAAGCAGACAGAAGGCCACAACACCAGAGGTCCTTCCTTTTGCATAATACAGGGCTATGTTTCAAGTGTTTAAGCAGTGAAGCTTAAACAAGTCTCTAAGATGCTTAACAGATTATTTTTTGAAATGGTAGTAATTTGGGACAAATTTTTGTCTATTTCACTAGCAAAAGCCACTTCAGTCAAATTGAGTTCCTGTTCCAGGCCAGTCCTTCCAAAAACATCCTTAGAGATTTGGGCAAGAGCATTCTTTTTTCCTTGAAGTGCCCTCCTTCCACTGAATGACTTGGCAAAAAATTTGCAAAACTCCCTCAAAGAGACATTTAAGAGTCAGATGTATATTAATAAGGAAGGACAAATTCTAAGCAATAAAAATCTGATGTAAAGGTTTAGCCCATCCTAATTTGGTGATGTGAGACCCATCCACAATGTCAAAAAAACCCTCATTCAATGTTTTAACAGATATAAATACATCACTTAAAACAGTCAGTACTAAAACTCAAAATTTCCTCACCCAAACTAAGCAAAGTAGCAGTTTTGTACCAGTGTCACCTGTCTGGCCAACAGATGAAACCATGTTTTATTTTGTTTCATACATAAGACAGAAAGCAAAACAATATGCTCTTCTTACTGGAAAGCAAGGAAGAAGGCATTATAAATTAGGACATGTCATCCATTTGCCATCTTGAGTGTCTCAAATTATACTTTTAAATAAATCCTGACTTTACCAGGAAGTAAGCATAATGTCAGGGCATCAGCAATTTCAGCAGTTAGGTCAACCATTCAGATGTCAAAGCAAGTAACTTTTACTGAGGATAGGGAAAACAAAAGAACCTCTTCATTAATTCAAGAGCTTCACAGTACTACCTGGAGCATGACAAGAAACTTGGAAGAAGCAGCTTGACTTTTCACACTAGGTTCACAAAGGGATTCTGGCACTTCTCATTCTGGCAAGCATTCTGTGGTGGTGAAGATACTCTTTTACCTCACCATTCAAGGACAGTTACTTGGATATGGGACCCAAATATTGACACAGTCATCAGAACACAGAGTCTTCCTAAGTTGGTGTCTCTCTGTATCGTTTCAATCTGTTTGTGTTACAAAAAGCATACATCTACCAGGTCAAAGATGAAAATATTCCATCTCTAAGGTCAGGCCATTAACCTGGGAAGAATTATATTCCTTTACTATCTCAACCAAAGACAGATGTTAGACAAGTCTCTTAAATCCATGAAAATGCCCCCAACTCCAGATTCTGTGCACTCACAGCTCTTTTCTCCATGTGATGCATCAGTAAACTCCTGAGATGGCTCAGCAGAGATGAGCAAATGTGATGTACCTATGAAGCTCTGGGAAAATATGGGAAGTGACTGACCACATCTGTGGCTAGGAAAGTTGACCTTATCATATGACAAGGTGACTAGAGGGGCAGAGTACCCCTTCCACAAGGAAAGGCTGAGAGAATTGGGAATGTTCAGCCCAGAGAAGACCTTGGGGTGACCTAACGGCCACCTTTTAGTACCTGAAACTACAAGAAAGATGGTGAGTATTACAAGGGCACATACTGACAGGACAAGGGGGAACGGCTTTAAACTGAAAGAGGGTAGCTTTAGATTAGGTATTAGGAAGAAATTTTTGACTGTGAGGTGCTGAAGCACTGGGGAACTGCCCAGGGAAGCTGTGGCTGCCATCCCTGGAAGTGTTTAAGACCAGGTTGGACAGGGCTTTGAGCAGCCTGGTCCAGCAGAAGGTGTCCCTGCCCATGGCTAGATGATCTTTAAGGTTCCTTCCAACTCAAACCATTCTATGACAAAAGAGACCAAAAGGATGGCTTTTAAGATGAAGGTTTGTAAATTAGGAGACTATCTGACTCTCAGCTGAGTGAATCAATTGCATCTGTAAATGTTTGTCCACAAGAGCAGCAAGAGCCTGAATGTCTTCCCAGGGTAACTAGACCAGCATGTCAGAGTGTATCCAGGGCTCAGCCCAGCCTAGAGGATAAAAATAGAATGATTAGCCAACAGAGTTTTGAAGAGAGCAATAGGCTTGAGTTAACTTAAAGCCCCTTATGCCTCCCCAGGGACTGTGAATGTCCAGTGTTGTGATGGTGAGCATATCCAAGGGACCTGTAATGAGAATCTCTTTTGCACTATGCTCCAACAGCTCTATGCTCTATTTCTAAACTGTTTGTCAAACACTTAATAGCTGTGTATTTTGAACAGCTAAAGAGAACATTTACACAGCTTTTTACAGAAGACTTATTCTTCTGTCCTTGCAAAAATTTAAAACTTAAATTAAAAGGAAAACATCCCCCTCAAAGTCCCCCAGCACTGTACCAATACAACAAGACAACTGATACGACACCTAGAGGATACTTTCAAATCAAGTTCTTAGAACTCAAGGGAAATATTTATTGATCTTCTGGCAGCTGTGTTTCCCTACCAGATCTAATTATTCTTCAGACAGAAACTGCCAAGAAACAGGATTTGATAGCATGGATTTTGAGCATATTATTTCATGGGTGTTACATTACAACTATTATGGTGAATAAAATCTTTTGCCCTAAGAACTGTATCAGGGCAGTCCAACCTCCTTCTCAGCTAAAAAATCAGGCATTGGCATAACTAGTCTTTTTACTTCACACCTTGACAAAACGGATCAAATCACTAGTGTGTCTCTTTCAATATCTGTTCTTCCATATTTTACTCACAGATGTGTCAAGATGAGTAACAAGCACAGCAAGACAGTCCCCAGCTCAATACCTGCCCTATATGGAAGTACAGAGCAAGAAAACCTTTCTGTACAATAGGAAAGGTTTTCTACAAGTTAACACAGTTAATTATTAGTGTAATTCTAGCAGGGTTTCTCTGACAACATAAGCAGAATACCTTTGCTCAGGTATTCTGCTCAAGTTGTCAGAGCACATGTAACACATTCTGCTTCAACCTGCTCACTCTTTTGACAAATAAAAAGGCATTTTATCACACTCTTAATACTAAAATGGACTAGACCTTTAGAGAGATATGGAAATCATGTAAGCTCTATCATTCAAAGAACAATCATTATAAGGACACCATTACAGATTTTTGTGACATTGTAAATGATAATTATTTACAATATAAGTAAATAAAAAATAATTGATTGTTTCAGTAGTGGCATTCTTTTTGTTGTTGTTCAGCTCTTTGTTCCATTTCTTCCATGCAGCAAAGGGAAAGAGAGAAGATAGAAAAGGAAACTGTAATTCTTAGAACTGGTATTTCACCATATTTTACACGGAAGAGTTTATAAAAATAAGAAAATAAAGGGACTTTTCCATGGACACTGGTACTCCTAGAAGACCATATCAATCTAAACACAGGTCTGCACACTGGAAGACCATCTCAATACTGGTCAAACTTCAGCAGTACCAGTCTCTCTCATATTCACAGACAGTGAGAACTGACTACCCATCATTCACAAATGGACAATCACCAGACTTGAGAAAAGGTGGACAAAGCCAAAGCTACTGTCACTGCTTAAAGAACAGGTGATAGAGTACTTCTCTGATCACAAATCTGGGAAAGCAAGCACAGCTGTCAGTTCCATAAGATTAAGTTTTTCACATCAATACTCGTGCTATCTTCTAATCTCTCACACTCCAACACACAGTTTGCCCTTCTGATTTAAGTGATGAAGAACTGTTTGTGCAGCCACGCTGTTCCCTGACTTGGAGGACTGATGAAGTCTAAAAAAAACACCTGCCACCAAGAACAGACTGGTTTAAAACTACATCAGTATGCAGACCCGGTTCACAATACAACTGCTCAGACAAATGTGCCAGCAAAACTTGCTTAGGTGACACAGCACTGGAACAGAGATTGTTGGAAATGTGACACAGAAACCCCCAGCCAGTTAAAGACTGTCTTGTGAAATGTTAGGCTAATTTTCATTTCTTGACTAGGATGTATGGAAACACTTCTTTCATCTTGCTTTTGTCCTTTTTTACATTGTTTATCATCCAGATGGCCACTCCTGAGAATTCTTACAACAATTAAAAATCTGGCAATGCTTTCTGGCATTTTCAGATATGATGACATGCACGTATGTTCAAGATGATGTGCCCTACAAGTCTGATTTTCCTGGCTGCGTGTTCCTGAACACATGCAAATGAAAAACTTCAGACCTTAACATAGCCCTCTGAAATTAACATAATAAAATATTTCCATGCAGAAACATTCCTACCCCTCCACCTTGCCAAGGTGGCTTTGGACTGAGCCTGTATCTACCACTGATGACATACTGAAGAAACAGAACAATTTTGAGAAGATCAAATTCATTGTTAGCTTTTGTTATTTTAGCATCAGTTTAAGATGACAACCATTCACATAAGAATAGAAATCCCTGATAGGAAGGAAGAAAACTGCAAGAACACCCAGAATGGTTACAGAGTATAAATCCTTTCTTTCTATATGCATTATAAGAAAGTTGTCTTTGGTGTCACTGTTTTGGAAAAAAACCAAACCAATTCTTCTTAAACTATGTGGCAGCTGTTGAAATGCACTGTTATTAAAATACAATAATAAAGCGAATGTTTGAAAGTTGTTTATTAGAGATGTGTTTTTCTTGGGTATCTAATATTGGGGTGTCACATAGTGGACCACACCCAGCTCTAAACACACCACTCTAAACTACCATTCAAAAATCTACACTCTAAACTACCATTCCAAAATCCCCTCTATATAGTCCATAGCTGCCTAGTAGTAATGCTTATGGCTTTAACATCAATCAGACTGGAAAATGATCAAGTTCCACAGTGAAAGAACATCAGAAATGGTTTCAAGTGATTCTGAGCCCAGCACTTTCCACAGCACAAATCCACTTCATGTGTAACCACCTTCCAGTCCTTTGCACACGATGCAGTTCCTTCTCCAGCTCTCACTTGAGTCACAAACCAATTTCCCAGCTCTGCAGAGGAAGTAATGGCTGCTCTGGCTGTAGTTAATAGCAGGAAACAGGCCAACTCTGCAGTGCTCAAAAAGGCACCTTTCCAAGGCCGCTTGCCTCTGTTCCATCACTCCCAAAGCCATTGCTGCACGCTGCAGGAAAAGCTCTTACATTAAGGTGCACTGCTGGACTAACAAGTGCCAGGGGACTACTGAAACAGCCAAAAGGAAGAGGAGGTGACTATGTTCCCTGTTGTGCGATAGAAGAGTCTTTAGGTGACTTATAGATGATTCAAAAATATAAAGAGTTTTGATACTTTGATATGGAGCCCATGCCATATATATAAAAGACCTCTCTCACCATAGATCTAGCTGATTCAAAGTGGTTTTCTTACCATTACACAAAAACACACGTATTTTTTATCCACCCTTACCTTTTATTCCCCAGCTTTCTATACTTTACAGAAATCTTTCAACTATGCCAATTCTTCCACGTTTATTTCCAATGGTGTCTAATCCAGTGTGAGTAAAAAAATCAAAGATCACAACTACTCATTACTAGTTCAAACTAAATAAGAAATGAAGGACAGATCATACGAAACAAAACCACATCTTGCAAGATGAAAGACTTAAACAAAACACCAGCTTCTATTGCAAAGTTCAGGCCCACACTGGAAACACAGATGTCTAAATCAGCACACCAACCCTTACCAAATTAAACAATCTATCTTCTAAATACTTCCCCTGCAGAAAAAACAAAGGTAAGAGAGATATCTGTTTCCAGATGCTATCCATATGACTTAAGAAAAGCCAGCTGACTATGCACAATGTATTACTGCTTTAGACTACATGACTATTATGCCCTTTTTATTCCTCATCTAAGCTGATCCCTTGGTTTCACATTCCCAACAGAAAAGCCAAGAAAGTCTTAGGAAAAGCTAAAACTTTTTTTTTATAATTTAGTCACTCCAGGATGTTTAACACTTCCAAGTTCATGAAAGGAACTTTCCTTAAAACTATTTTCCTTCACAGGACAGTATCAAAAAATATGGAGATTCCGAAAATCTACAATAAAGGTATTGGTAAGTTGCTGAGTCTGTGAATTCCAATTTCTGCGGTTCTGGTAGCAAAGAATTTCAATGAAGATATTATTGTATATCATTTTAATGAGGGAAGGATCCAAATTTCCCTAACATGTTCTTCACCAAAGAATAGTTCTAGAACTGTGCTGCCCCACAGGTAAAGCATGCAGTCTGTGGGGGAAGGTACTGCTCAGTCCTAGACACAGGGAAGAAGAAAGAATATTCAGAATGAGGAGACAATTCATGGGTATGTTTTGTCTCTTCTACATGAAGTCCCCTCTATAGGGTGGGATTTTCCTACCAGCTTCCTCCATCTCCACCTCATCCCACACCACACACTCCTGCTCACAAGCTTTAATTTGTTTAGCTGCAAATTCCTCAAGTCTTTTACATCACTGTATTAGCAAACTTTGACATATAGTTTAAAACCATACATTTTGACAGGACTCAGTCTTGTCTTCAGATAAATGTCTAAAAGATGTCCTGCAGAGTTTTGTTACATTACTTGCTCTGTATCTCAAACGAATATAGGAATTGGCAAACTAGAGTAGAAAACTAGACATTTCAGCTTGCAGTCCTTACAGCGGTAAACACCAGATGCCATGAACAACCAGAATAATCCTAAAGCTGACACTATCAGACATCCCAACCACAAGAAAATTCCTGTTTTGAAATATTTGTGGAGCTGTAACTAAATCAACATAAATACAAGCCATTCCCTGAAAGAACAACCCCATTCTTCCTTGCCTAGAATTTTCCTTCCTTGCCTTCCTTCCTAGAGCTAGGAATTGTGTGACCACAAAATAGGTTGGTGCAACAATCTATTCCAACAGAAAACTGTTATTTATTTGGTGGAGTTAGTCTTCCACTGGGTTGGCCAACTCAACACAAATGCCAGATCCTACAAAGTAGCAGACAATTTATAAAACTTTTTTTTTTTTAAATTATATTTGGTACAACATGAAAGCAAGCCAAGAGAGACAGGAAGTCCTTTACAAGGCAAGCAGCAAAAGCAATGCTGGAAAGGGACAAGAGGAACAGGGCTGCTTCATCCAGCAGTAAATTGTACTAGACTGGTTTAGCTTCAAGAATTTAGCTCTTAAGAAACTTAGGCTACAGCTACACGGAGCCAGTTTAAATCAAAACAGCCCAGTATCACCCTCCACTTTTTTCCACACATGCATTCTTGTCCATTTCTCTGCAACAATGTTGTGCATGTCTGATTCAGTAACCATCTCATCAAGTTCAGCCCACCATAGAAGCAGAAAAAATCCATTTGTACAGCTCTACTTTTCCACTTATTTATCTCAGCTTTTGCCTTGGCAATCTACAGAATACTACTGCCACTGTGCAAAAGAAAAAGGAGTGCATGGCTTGGGTAAGCAGACACCTATTTAAGTAAGACACAAACCATAGTTAATTTCAAAAAATACTTGCTGAACTTATTTCCAAAACCGTTTAAGCATACACCAGTTTAAGAATTTCCTTTTAGACTAATTCTACATCTCTTAACCTGCTTTTGCGATCACATTTGGACTCATGCTGTGTTGAGGTATCTAATGTGGATCTTGAGCTGCATGCAGGTTCATCACGTGGCCAGTGATACTGGGGCTGCACGGGGTGCTTGGGATTTTGGGTCATCCTGAGTTTCAGCTGGGAAAGAAAAGGAACCAGCAGGGACTGCTGGGGCTACACTGTTGGTTTGCCTTGGGAATCCAGCCTCACTTCCCATCCAGCCCTGCAGTACAGCAGAGCCCTGCCCCAAGGACTGGCTGCTGCTAAGCCCACTGAGTGAAACAACCCCACCTCCTCCCCCTTTCCCTTTGGCCATGGCAACTTTTACAGTTTCTGACAGACACAAATTTTGTAAATCTCAGCATCACAAAAGTTTTACACATCTGTCTTTGGCCTGGGCATCAGTGATACTTGCATCAGTGTACTCTACTGTCAAGGTATATGCCATGTGGTTTGTGGAAGGGACAATTTTAACATACATGTATCCCACTATTTAGATCAATTTTCCTAAGTTTAGAAGTGTCTTTTCCACTCTACCCCTGTGAAGTAAATAATTTTAAGCTTTTTAATATCCTATGCTGAATTTTTGGTCTCTGAAGTCTCCAGCCATGTTCCTGACAGTCAGCAAGTCCACAAGAAGAATTACTGACTCTATCATCTACAGAAACACCACTTTTTTGAGGTTTTAAATAGCATCCTGTAGTATCCAACTTGACTGTGTAAATTTAACATTCTTCTAACAATTCACTTCAGAAATTGCCTTAGTTTTAAAGGACAAAAAAAGCTCTAATCGAAGTGTGAATACGTGAAAAAAAGCCCCAACTATTGCTTCCTCCAATATCATGTATTACCTTCAGACTTTGAGCCTTGAATTGCTAAGCTTTCAAGACAAATGAGAGAAAAGGAAGCAAAACCACATTATCCATTCTCTTCAATGTATTCTGAAGATACATTCTCTTCATCAACTCCTCTATGTCATAGAAAATTTTACTGAAGCTGGATCCCCCACACAGCAGTAGATAACAAAAAGGGTACAGAATGCACTACCTCCTGGATTTTGTTCCAGGACACCTTCTCCTAGGCTGAGAATTTTAACAAGGAAAATTAAACCCAAAGCTTTTGCTTATGTCCTCCAGCAGAAATCTTTATCAAAGCATGTGCAAAAGCTCTAGAAAAAACAGAACTGGAAAACTAAGAGGGAAGATTTTTCATCTCTCTCCAAGAGAAAGAATTGTTTGATACAAGACAATTCCCACCCCTCAGAAAAAAAAAAAAAAAACAACAACCCACCCCACAATTAGACAGTCCAGACTATTTATAACAAAATTTCTGTCCACAATCTTTCAGCATTTTTATCTCACTCCTTTTCAAATGGTCAGCTATTTACATCATATTGAATGAACACTTTGTGTGAGAATAATTTCCCTTTTCTTGCTTTTTTTTCTAGTAATTTTCTATATTTTTCTCATTCTTGTAGTACACATTCCTCAGTATTAGTTTTCCAACCTGCATTACTTTTATCTTTTTCCTAGCAATAGACACAACACTAGAAGACATCAGAGAGAAGAGAGCGGAAAGGTCCACAATTTACACTTGCCCTATTTAATTACCCAAAAATAGACAGAAGACAGGAAAGAAAAAATCACCAAAAAATAAAAACAGTACTGAAATGCTGAAGGACTAATTATGCATCTCAGAGACTGCAGCTACAGTCCAGGATGGCTGAGTTCCCATTACACGCTGCCCAAAGGAAAGCATGCTCTGAGCTCAGACTTTCTGACAGGAAGTTACCTTGACTTGAAGACATCCTACAGAATTTCAATCTGTGATAAAAATCATAAGACTCCTCAGATTAAAAGACAAAATAGGTAAATAGACATTTAGTAATACCAGAATAAAAAGTACTGGTTTTACCATGCATATGTTTTATACTTGATTGATTCGTGCCAAAATAGGGTACAAATTCTGACCAAAGTTCTTCCCCAGAGTAAGTTTTATGATTTCCTTCCTACGTATGATTTCCCAAAGACAAACAACGTATACATGGCAGCCTCTTCTTCACGGCTGAGGGTACTTTTATATTTTCTTCCCACACAGAATTACTGTAATACAACTTTCAGAAGTGCCTGGGTCTCCAGTGTTAGATTTTTCGACTGATAAATGGGGAAAAGGAATGAAAGAGTTAAAGGTAAAAAATAACACTGCAGTCTCCTTACTTTAGGAAATCAAAATTAAAAAATGTTGAAACAAAAATAAATTGTGTTACACAGCTTGACATTGGTGGTATTAGTATCTTCCTATCACATAAGGTTACTAGCTACAGAATCCTTTTAGTTAACATTTCTAATGTAACTTGACATCTTGGTTTTCCTTTTTAATCACCACAGGGGGAAAAAAGCTTACAGGAAAATAGAACAGAAATATTACCATTTAGTTTTAAACACTGTAGATTGTAGTAGTAGATCAAATTATCTGATGCACATACTTTGTTTATCAGCACTGTTCTTTTTTGGAATTCACATAACTCCACATCCGAACAGCAGCGTGCTTAAGTTACGTCACGTTATAACCTCTAGTTCCATGACACTTTGTACTGCTCATTGAAAATTCCTTTTAGATTATTTCCAATGTTTTCTATTTCGGAGCCAGAACAAAAACAGAGGAAAAAAGGCCCTCTGAAACTCTAAAATGTGACCCAAAAAGTTCAAGTACTGAAGCAAAAATTAAGCTCCATGATTTCTTATTAATTCAAGGTCCTATAGTCCTTATCCTGGACTCACCAAAATGAAACAGCCCTGCAGAGGGAAGGCAAAAATGGTTCTAATGCAAACTAGCAAATTGAACAACTACATTTGATTAACATAATAAATTCTTTAAAAAGTGGTATGATGTACATCTACATGATTTAGATGATGAATGGTAGGTAGTCTGGCATAAAAGGAATTTGCTATTAAATAGTACAGATGCTCCATTTTACAATCTTTTTCCAAGAACCCTTTCAGCACACTCCCAGCCTTAGCTCATTCTCACCAAGATTTCCATCCTCAATGGTCAGCACCACTTCATCCATCACCAAGGCCCGGAAATCCAGCTCCTCTTCACAGCACTTGGCCTTCAGTGCTCTCAGGATCTCCTGCTGAGGGTAATCTTCTCTGATGCGACGGTCTGTTAAGAACCACAGCCTGGGAGCAACCGAACTGCACATCTTGGACTTGTCTTGCAACCTTCAAGGTCTCCTTCCAATGGAACTGCTAGACAGTGGAGAAGATGAGACTCTGTTAGAGTACATAGGCTCTTACCTTCATGATCCCTGCTGAACTAAGTCCCACTTCCTCTGCACCAGTCAGTCTGTTTCAACGGACTGCAACTTCCAACCTCCAAGAAGCAAAATAATGTCTGCACCTACTCTGCAACCAAAAGAACCAACAACAGAAACAAATCCATTTACATTCCATGGAATCTTAAATGCTAGAAATTAGGTCTTGCTCCTCATCCCAGCTTTCTCCTCCAGAAGTACACAAAGACATAACTACTGGTACTGGAAGCAGCATTCCTCCTTCTTGGCAGTATTAAGAAGCATGCAAAGAACAGAAAACAATTTGAATGGCCATGTCTGAAGGCCAGAATTTCAACTTCATGATTGGGATAATTCCTTCCACTGATATAATTCCGCCCTTCTCCTAGGTACTGCTAAAACACCCAGTGACAGACTTGATTTGTCTCTTTCCACCACATATGGGAGAGAGTGTGACAAACGCTTTATGTTAAAAAAGAAGACCAGAAGAACAGAAATTAATTAAGACAGAATCTTCCACATAATTATTTAGGACTCATTTGCTCTTACAAATATTTCACATTTGCTGTAAGATATACTTAGAAATATATTTAGTAGTATCCAGAACACATAATAATGGAAAAACCAATGGAACAAGGAGCACCAACAAAATGTCAGGAATAAAGAACATTAACACATATAAAATAAAGCAAAGTCAAGGCCAGAATTTCAGTGCTAGCCCTTTCTTGAGTCAAATCAATTTTTTAAAATCACCTTTGTAGATAAACAGCATAAATTAATTCAGGACCAAGAACAGAAAACAGAGTTCAAATTGAAGAATTTCAGTGGGGTTAGGATGGATAACTACAAGGTACTGCTCCTTTTGCTTTGCATACAGAGGATTTGGGCTATTTTTGACTGAATATATTTTTACTGAAATATTTCAAAAGCTATAAAACAACTACAGGTACGTTAGTGGACTACTCTTTTATGTTCAAGAAAGACAAGCATGGTGTAGGAAATAAGAATTCTGGAGAAAACCAGAATGTGTCACCTTCAAACTTTCCTATTAAAATAAAGAGGCAGAAATCGTAATTTTCACCAATATAACTGACATGAGCTCCTAGCAGAACTGAACTCTGAGATAGAAACAGGATTTTTGCCTGGTATTCCTAATGACTGCTGCCAGCAGACAATGTAAATACAAAAACACCTTTAGTATAATTCCTGTCACTTGATATTATAAAGAATTCTAGTTTGTACAGCAGGTCTTGGATAAAAGGATTGTTTAGTTACAACCATAAGAACCAGCTAGGTTTCCCTAGAATTAAAAAACTTTTTTTTTCTACTAGTACAGCTTTTTCTTAACAAGAAGATGAAATTTTAAGTGGACATTTTTATTCCTGGTACTGAGAACCATAGTAACAACAAGCAAAGACTGTGACTTCTTTTCCCATTGATTTGGTATATGAGGTGCAACAATAAAGCCAAGGACTACAGTTCTTCATACTAACAGACTGAAAAAAAGCAAAGCTAGGGAAAGACAGTCACAGATCCAGACCAGTCCTTGACAGCAGTCAAGATGTTCAAGGTAAAGCAGGAAAAAGAGTGCTTGCTCCCTGCAGAAAAAATGGGTGTGGGAGGTTATAAGGAATATCTTTTGATCTCTCAAAGAACCTCTTTGTTCTTCAAAGCAGCTCGAAGTGAAAAGGGCAAGATGAGGCTTGGGTTGGCAATAGCTGACATCTATCAGATCCTGCCCCACTTCTGTCTCCCTCAACAATGGATTTCTGGACGCGGTAGTTTACACGGAATTTCCTGGAACAACATCCTGGGCTAGGCAGCAGGACAGGCTGTGTTTGGCAGGAATGCCCCCGCTGCACGGCCCATTCCAGAGGCCCCGGGCACTGCCCCTCAGCGCTGCCATTTGCAGAGGGGCTGGCGAGGCCGAGCAGCGCCACCTGCCGCCCCTCCCGGGCAGCGCCGCTCTGCCCCGGGCCCGGCCGGGCGCATCCTACGAACAGCCGGAGAACGGCGAGGGCATGGAAAACACATCACACACACGTCCTCAGCGATAAAAAAAAATACATAAATCAGAAACCATCACGTATTTTCAGCCTGCTTGGCATTTTAGTTTGGCTTTTTGTGGTTTGAGGCTTTTTCCCCCCTCAGTAGTGGTTCTAACACCGGTAACAAGAATCAAGTTATTTTCTGCCCGTTTTTGTTTTCTTTGCCAATCTGCTTCAATTTTTCTCAAACCTCTTCTCTACGTGACCTCACCTTCACCCCTGTAAATACACCATAATCTCTCCCTGTCATTTCAGCACTTAATTTCTTAAAAATCAGCAAAGGGCAGAAGAAGAAAAAAAAAGTATATCCTTCTCTTTCTTCCATCTTCTACTTTTGAAAGAAGTTACAACATTGTCAAGAAGGGCCATCCATATACACCAATGGGCGCATTAAACCAGCACATCTATGAAAATGCCTTGGGTATGGCTATTCATTTCCCTCCTAATACTACATGTCACTTGCTCAAATTCTTAATGGTTTTATAAATGATATCCAAAAGCTCCCATCTTATCCTAAGAAAGGCATATAACAATCTCAAGTCTGGAAGTAAAGACTAAGAAGCTCACTGTAGAACAAGCTACAAGCCAACAGCAGAGGCAGAAACTAGTAATCCTAACTCTTGGATCCTTCACCTCCAACCCAATATCATATTTTTTTTCCACCCAAAAGAATTTCTTTTTCACACTAATATTCTGCTCCTAAAACCAGACTATATTCGTCAGTTTCAGCCTCACCTTATAATCTATTTTGATTGTGTAAGAAGTGTCACATAACAAAACTTGCAATTTACCCTATTAACCCAAACATTTTAAAAATCCCTCCCTCATTCTCAAGAAAATGGTTTGTAGGAGGAAAGCTGACCTTGCAGTCATATGATCAAAAGCATTAAGCTCTGAAGTTGGATATTATTGCCAGAACTCTTCCCTGAAAACCAACTCCACCCATATCAATCTAAAAGACACAGCCTCAGACAATGCTGGGTGTGCATAGAATACTTCCTAATCCGTGAGAGCATCTATTGCAAAGTAACTATGGTATATATAAGGGGAACAGCAGATGTTTAAATAACTTCAAGATGGCCACTTCAAGTGCAGTTTTCACTCAAAGCTACTACAGTCAAAGTAAGTACAATCTTTCAATAACTACTTCACAGATTCATGGCATTAGAAGGCAAAAAATAACCATAAACTTAATTGCATGTAACAGACTGGGAAAGGGAAAAAAGGTGGTATCAAAGTAAAAACTCTGTGATAAAAATCAAACTATGTGTCATGCCAGCCAAGCAGACGCTGCCACAACTGCTTCAGGAAGACACTGCGTGGAACAGATTCCTCGCAATTTACAGAGGGAATGAATGCTCACCTCAACTTTCAGCTGTGGCACTGTCATGGGTTAGACAAACCCACTACAGGCACCTTTGTACTGCTTAAGCCAGGCCTTACTCCAGCAATCACACAGCAGCTTCCTTCCCTCCCCGGCACATGCAAACCTATTTCCTCCCACATTCCTTCAATCTGCAGTACACCTCTAGCAGCTGTTCTAACAAAAGCACTCACTGTGCTCCTTTTCGACTTTACATCATATATGAATATGTTTTATTGAAATAACAGGGAATTCGGCCAATCAGATCAGCTGCCTAGAGAGATCTGGAAATCTTCTCTGAAGACCACTCTTTTTGCCTGGAAGGGGGTGTTCTCTTCACAGAGAAGATGAGACACCTCCCTCTCCCTCCAAGAATGGGAGACTGATCTCCATGGCTCCTTCTCCTCACTTCAACACCCAAAAGTAGGAGAAAAATAGGCTAGTTTCTTTCTCTTTTTCATCATGATGCATTTCCCTTAAGATGAAACAAGAAACCCGTTATTAGGAGACACTAATCAATTTATATGTTATTGATAAATTTGTAAGATAAAAGATATCTAGTACGCAAAAAAAATATTCAGTATTCTTTTTGTTCAGAATGCAACTACTCAGAGCTTTTGTAAACTACAAAGTCTAGGTCGTGTCTTCCCTATGGGAATGATGAATGAAATCCCAGATGTTTTATAGCATCAAGGATCAACTTGATCTAGCTATTTCACCTGCTCAACCTGTGATCTGATGTTGCAGCACACTCCCACTGACTAGAGTGGCATCTGGGAAACAAGTTAGTGGAACAGTTATTACCAGCAGCCCCTCCCAGAATCGCCCGTTTTTTAGAGCTTGGCTCAGACTCTCAGTTACAGCACTGGGCAGATAACACAAACTCCACAGATCTCAGTGGTTAACGGAGAGGTAAAACCTAACCTTAGTTTTAGCATACCTCTAGGCATGTTTAATCCCTACAGCTGACAATAAGAATCTCAGGGAAGCGAGAAGGAATGAGCAAGAGACTGACAGTCACAACCGCCATGGGAAATGAAGAACTAGGAAAAAACATTGCTCCAAGCACTCGCCTCACTAAGAGTAACACTAACAACACCATTAATGCTTATCCCTTAATACTCATTTTCAGAACAGTGCTATTCAAGTTAGAAAAGGTATTTTGACTTCCTTTTCATCGTAAATTAGCTAAGGCTTGAAACTGAGTACACATTTCCATTAAACCAATCGCCTCTACCATTACAGTTTCTAGAATGGCTGGAAGGCCACATTTCAAGACAGTAAAGACCTAAGAATGGTTGGCAGATGCTTGCAAGTTATCTCCTTCAGGAGACACCTCAAGGCAAATCTGAATTATAAAGTCAATCTTAGATAGCAGACCAGTTAAACAGCTAATGAACAGTCGTCCAACACATGACCCAGCATGTAATCCATCATTCAGCGTCATGGAAGTCTCTATCTCATCTTAATGAGAAGAGAGCAGTATTTGAAACATCCCAGAAACAGGACTTTCTGTGCCATAGGGAGAGCAGGTCTCAGCACACAGCTGTTTCGAGCATAAAGAACAAGTGATTTTTTTTTCCACAGAAAGATACCAGAATGATGATCATCTGAAGAAAATGTTAAGGAAATATGTATGGATGATGAATATATCACATGGTGATAGAGAAAAGAACTGACATCTTTAGAAAAATAAATCCAAGATAAATCAACTCGTTCCTGATAATGCTGCTTCATGGTGATGCTTAAGGCCAACATCAAGAAAAATTCCTGTTTTA
This sequence comes from Machaerirhynchus nigripectus, assembly GCA_013397975.1. Lineage (NCBI taxonomy): Eukaryota > Metazoa > Chordata > Aves > Passeriformes > Dicruridae > Machaerirhynchus > Machaerirhynchus nigripectus. The sequence goes on from VZRQ01005746.1 coordinate 243,175, forward strand.
CGTACCAGAAACTGGTTTTCCTAAAACTGTCATATAACGGTTTGAGAATCTTTGGAAAGAACACATTTTTTAAAAGCTGAAGAATCTGAAAAATTAAAATATTTATTTAAATGCATTTTATATAATATATTGAAAAGCTGCAGCGCAATCTGTCCACTGCTGCTGCATTATCATCCACCCTCTACACATGCATCGGAGAATTGAAAGTCTCTGCAGGCAGGTGAACCCCAAGCACACCTCTCTGAAAGCACATCACAGTATTCACCTCCTTTTCCCTTTGAGATTTGTAGACTGCAACAGCCAAAGGATATGGGAATATATTAACTGTTCCCATTCATTCCCACCCCTGCAGACGGGCAACTGCACTCCCCATGATGGCTTTCATCTCCTTGTCTCCACCTTTGCACTGAGTGATGTTCAAGATGCTAGCAGCAATCCTCCCAGGCACAGCTGCCTCTGAAAGGCAGACATCCACACCCCCCATCTTTCCTCCTCTGTGTTCATGCTTGCAAGTAGAAGGCAAGACGCCTCATTCACACACCCCACTTCCCGATCACCACCGAATAATCCATTCTCTTTCCTCCCTGCAACATGAGCCCAATAGTGGTCAGCATCAGCCACCCTTCTACTTGAGTCTTGTTATTTTTTTCCAACAACAGGCTCTCAGCTTTTTCACGCCCCTCCACTGTCCCTGTGTGCGCACGCACGCCCGTGTGCAAATAAAACACACCATTTCCTCCCACATCAGCTGCTTTTCCACCTGTGCCAGGTTCCCCCGCAGTGTGGTACAATACCCCCTCTCCTCCCCGATCCATGTGTACACAGCCAGTTTTCCCTCCTCCCTTCCCCCACCCCACAGTCTCTGTGCGTGCCTCTCCCAGCGCCGGGAGTGGGGGAAGGGAAACATGCACTGCGTGAATGGGCTGAAGAGACTTACCAGAAATTCGGTGAGGAAGGAGTGGAAGACGAAAAAGACACTAAAGATGGGTGTTTCCTTCAGCGTGCCAAGTGCTGCTTCAGTTCTGGCTCCCTTAAGGAGGTCACGTGTCTTTCTAGGTACCCCTTTTCCTGGATCCTCTACTAACCAAGAAGGGTGGCAAGGAAGTCTTCTGGATGCCTCTCTGCACTACACCCCAAAGGAGGGAAAGGTACTACTGAAGCTCCCAAAGCAAGCAAGCGATGATAACGTTCTCCTGGTCCTGTCAGGCACTGTCTAGTGGATGCCTCTGGGACCAGGGTAGATTTCTGAGGGAGGGAAGGGGGAGTAAATGAATGTTTAAAATAATTCCCAAATTGTTCTCCCCTACGGAGCAGGGAAGGATGGGAGGGAGTAAAAAGAGTACTGGTGAAGAGTTGTAGCTTTCTATGTAAAAGAAACTCAATCCTTGTGTCTCTGCTTCCTCAGAACTAAACCCCTAAATGACTGAAGTCACCAACACCTAGGAAGGAAAAAGAAAAAAGAAGAAACATCCCTATTAGACATAAACATACAAAGGTATGAAATAAACTAAATTTCAAAGGAAGAAAAGGTACTATTCAAAACTGTAAGCAAAGTCAAAAGAAAATGATGGCATGAACGTAATTAGGGGAAATGTGCAACTTTAAATATTTTACACAAATATACTCTCGCAGAAACCAGTTTTAAGTGGAAGAAACCCACAAGGCTAAGCAGTTTGTTCTTTTACTTAAGAATGTGCATTCAATGGATAGATAAATCCATACCTACATGGGAACATATGAGGAAATTAAGTTTCTAAACCTACAAGAACTATTCCTATTTATTTGTGAGTCTTTAAACCTTTAAACCTCTCCTCCAGAATAACCCTTAGGATTCAAATGAGACTGGAGAAAAGTACATTTCAGTACAGAAGCGTGTATTCCTACGCATTAGGAGCATGTATTCCTATGCATTAGCACCCACTCCACCACAGAAAATAAACAGCGGTTTATAAACGGTGACAAAAAAGAAAAAACCAAAAAAAACCAAACGAAAATAACATGTCTAGAGGATGCTTGCTTAAATGATGGAATCCATCCAAGATTAACAGTGGCACGCTTGGAAAACGGAGCCCCTGGTAAGATCCCAGGCAGTAAAGTCACCGATGTGCCACCAGCTCTTTTTTAAACACCGGAAAACAAAAGGGGAGAGAAAACCTAGTTGGGAAGATCTTGCTGCCAGACCCAACGCCAGCCACACACACCCCTGGCTCCATCACGTGAAGATCAGCCCCCACAGCCACCGCCGATCACCACGGACCTGTGCG